>JANAVB010017196.1:4570319-5135443 GCA_029216955.1 Iris pallida | reverse complement strand
CTCATTTCATTCTTAAAATCTCCAGACAATGTCCTAATTTAGTATTCTTCTACAAGTATGATAATTGAAGTGTGCATATATATATATATATTTTCCTGAAGAAGGTAATAATTATTTCTGAAAGTCTACAAACCACAATATGAAAGCCTACAAATCAAACTCTAATGTCTTACTAACTCAGTCCGAAAGTCCCGCACCTCACATGCACCATAGCTCAATTGCACCGCCGCACTGCACCTATCTCTTATTTTCTACAAGGAATTAAAATGCTTTCTCCGTTGCTCGAATCCACAACTCCGGAGGATGCGTCTCTAGCACATGCACGCGCGCGCGCACGCGCGCACACACACACACACACACACATATATATATTATATATATATATATATATATATATATATATATATATATATATATACACACACACACATATATATATATCTATATATATATATATATATATATATATATATATATATATATATATATATATTGATTACGTATTAAGACCTCAAAATTAACAATATTAATGCTATTGCTTAATATATGGTATCATGAATCTTGTAGGAGTTAATAAATCACCTACTAGCTGGAACAATGATCATGAAGACATATATGTTTCCTGCTGAGTATCATATTAGTAGGCTGGTCATGCAATATCTGCAAAGGCTGATTTGTATACCAAAAGCGCATGCAAGCACATTGACCAACACACTTTCTGCTGTCAAGTTACTATTTCTTATTTCTTATAGGAGATCGACTGGCTAAGATGCATAAATTAATTTAGAATTTTTTTGACTTGCACTCCACTTTATTTATTCAAATTTAAGGTACATTTCATACAATTTTTATAATACAATATATCTTTTTTGACAGAATTCGTCTAAAATTAACCGTCAACTGCTTTGATAAAAAATACTTGACAAAAATATTTCTTTTGATTGTTTTCTTCCCCACTTGCCATCCCCTCCCCTCCCCTCCCCCCCCCCCCCCCCCCCCCCCCCCCCCCCCCCCCACCCATCCCACTGTCGCTCACTTAGCTCCCTTCCTCCCCGACCCTGCTCCCCCTCCCGCAGCTCCCCCCTCCCCACCGCGACAGACAGCAGTGCAGCGACGGCGACAACAGCGACACGGCGGCTGTCACGTCCCGATTCGGTAGAATCGATAGTCGTCCCCCGGGGCGTGATGCCGTGCAAGCCTAAGTTGCGCTTGCACAAGGCGGTTCATAAGGTTATCCGAAACAACAGCATATGTAAGAGTACGCAGAGAAATTGAACACATTCATTTAGAAAAGGAAACTTGCATTTTCATTGATAATAAGTAGGTTACAGACTCGATTACAAAAGAGGCCTCGCGGGCTTACAACCGACATCGATGAGATAGTCATTCCATACATTTACATCACTTTTTACAAACATCAAAACGACTCTCTAAGACCTGGGATCGGCGAGAGTTTGTGACTCATGATGCGGTTGGGTTGGAGTCTTCAAAATGTTGCAAGTTAGCCTTCGCACCAGCAAGGCTTCAAAAGAAAGGAGCGTCGCCTTCAGTTCCTTGGCACGCTATCCTGGTCCCGAGTACCTGTTGAGAGCGAGGGTCAGCACTTTACACTTTGTGCTGGTGCGTGGCAATTTAAATCCCGTGCTCTCATTTGTTGAAGAATTAAAGTGAGCGTGCATGCCAATATTTAATGAAGTTGCTAGCCATCCTACTCAATTCAAACTTATATTTAAAGGCACAACCGTATAATGACGATAGATCTTACCCCCGGCAGAGCGCGCCTCGTAGCGTAAACTTACCATGTTCTTCCTGTCATGTTGATAATAATAATACGTAATTGAGTGCGTTCGTGAAGGTCACTGGCACGACAAGCCATCCTGGACATATAGCTTGGTAGACAGAGGTCCTTCAGCGCGGGTAGCGAGCCCCGTTGAAAGCCACTGCCTACCGTGGCATGCATCCGGCATAGCTATCCGTGTTTCTTCCTAGGCCGGAACGGTCCCGTGGCCTCGGGATACCGTCCGAAGAAACAATCGCCCTTGTCGACAAGTTGTCCATGACCGTGCTAAGTTAATTTGTTATTTCAAGGCACATCTTATAGTATCGTTGCGACATTCATTTAATCGATTCATCCTTCCTTAGCACGGTTCTATATGATTTGATAATTGCAAGCACGATAATATTTATGACAAGCATCTGTATAGTTCGTGTTCGTGGGACGTCGTGTGACCGTTCATCGAATATCATTCATGTCGTTGCATTACATCTAGCATAGCACATGTCTAGTATTGATAATGTATTAGAGAAGAGGGTCGAGGGAGAAGGGTCAGCCACTCACCTTAGTATTTACTTGAGGCGAGAAACTGGTTGGCCGTGCTAGACGTTGCCTACGCGATCACCTGAAATCGCACAAGCAACCGATTAGAACACTGTGTTATTCAAGGAAATTCGATATGAATGCGAAGTTCGAAACGTAAGCCATGAAAACCATCGAAAACATTCACGAAAACGCATTCAGAAAACAAAGCCAAAACCAACGCAAGCGGCGTGAAAAGCAGAGCAACGGGAGGTCTCTCCCGACTCAGCCGCAGAGTCAATCCTTGAGGCGCAGCCCGCTGAATATGGGACTTGGTTCCGAAGAAGCCATTCCATAACGGGGAATGGATCTTAATTCAACCGTTCCCGTTCGATCGATTCGATCGATCCCGACCTATCGGTCCCGACCGAGTCGATAGCGACAGTGTTCCTTTCTCGCGCACCCCGTGGACGAACAACGGGGCACGATGTAGGGACGGGGCACTACACCATAACCAACTAAGAAAAGTTTCGTCCTCGAAACTTAAGAACAGAACCTACCTCTATGAAAACAATGAAGGAAACTTTTCCTTCATCTCTGACTCGAGTTCCCATGTCGACTCTTCTGCCGCATGGTTCCTCCAGAGTACGTGAACGAGAGGGATCGCCCGATTTTACAGTAGCTTATCCTTGCGTTCTAAGATTTGAACTGGCTCTTCAACGTAGGATAAGTCGAACTTTAGCTCCAGCTGGCCAAAATCCACCACGTGGCTAGGGTCGTGCACATACTTCCGCAGCTGGGAGATGTGGAAGACATTGTGCACACCTTCAAGTGCCGGCGGGTAGGGCAATTTTATAGGCCACTGGGGTGACTCGCTCGAGTATTTCGAACGGTCCAACAAATCTTGGACTCAGCTTTCCCTTCGTGCCGAACTGAGTAACTCCTCGCATAGGCGACACCTTCAGGAACACGTGATCGCCCACCTGGAACTCAAGCGGTCTTCGATGGGTGTCGGCGCAGCTCTTTTGTCGACTCTGTGCAATCTTCAGTCTTTCCCGAATTAGCTTGACCTTTTCCACAGTCTGTTCCACCAGCTCCGGGCCGAGTATCTGTCGCTCCCCGACTTCATTCCAGCAAATGGGCGATCTACACTTCCGGTCGTACAAAGCTTCAGACGGCGCCATTTGGATGCTGGATTGGTAGCTATTGTTGTATGCAAATTTCGCCAGCGGTAGGTGGACGTCCCAGCTTAATTTGAAGTCAATTGCGCAGAGCCGTAGCATGTCTTCGAGAATCTGATTAACGCGCTCCGTTTGGCCGTCGGTCTGAGGATGTTAAGCTGAGCTGAACTGCAACTTGGTACCCAGCGCCGACTAACGGCTACTCCAGAATCGCGACATGAATTGTGAATCCCGATCAGAGACGATGGATACTGGAACTCCGTGCAGCCGTACTATCTCGTCAAGATAAATCTGTGCCAGGCGATCAACGCTCCAAGTAACTTTGATGGCGATAAAGTGCGCTGACTTGGTTAATCGATCGACGATGACCCAGATGGCGTCGTTCTCCCGTGGTGTCTTCGGCAGGCCAACAATGAAATACATAGTGACGTGATCTCACTTCCACTCGGGAATAGCGAGGTTCTGCATCTCCTCGCCCGGTCGTTGATGCTCAGCTTTCACCTGCTGACAGGCTATACATTGCGACACGAAGAGCGCCACATCTCTCTTCATCCCGTGCCACCAGAAGGTCGTGCGAAGGTCCTTATACATCTTGGTACTGCCTGGATGCAAGGTATATTTTGCATAATACGCCTCCGATATTATCTCCTTTCGCAGTTCTGAATCATCCGGAACACATAGTCGGCCATTCATTCTCAGCACGCCGGTCTTATCTTCCGCAAATTCGGTCGCACTACCTGTCAAAATTCGCTCGTACATTTTTTTCAGGTACGGATCATCCTTCTGAGCGGCCATGATCTTTTTCAGCAAACTCGGCTCTAACTGCAGCTGCGCCAACCGTATATCCCTGAATCGAACCCGGAGATCGATGCCCATTTCTTCTAGATCTTGTAGTAGTCTGCGGTTGATGGATAGCGAGGCAAGATACTTTCGACTCAGAGCGTCCGCCACCACATTTCCTTTGCCCGGAGTGTAGTCGATCGTCAAGTCATAGTCTTTGATCAGTTCGAGCCAGCGCCTCTGTCGCAAGTTCAATTTCTTCTGGGTGAAGAGATACTTGAGGCTCTTGTGGTCGGTATAGATCGCGCATGCCACGCCATATAGATAGTGGCGCCACAATTTTAACGCGAACACAATCGCCGCTAACTCCAAGTCGTGCGTAGGATAGTTCTTCTCGTGCGGCTTCAACTGTCTGGAGGCGAAGGATATCACCTTGTTTCGCTGCATGAGCACACATCCCAAGCCCTGGCCTGAAGCATCGCTGAATATCTGAAAACCCTCTGGCCCATCCGGAAGCGCGAGTATAGGTGCCGAAATTAGTCGCTGTTTTAGCTCCTGGAATGAAGCTTCACAGTCATCCGACCACTCATACACAACTCCCTTTTGAGTGAGGTGAGTCAGTGGCGATGCAATCTTCGCGAAGTCTTTCACGAAGCGTCGATAGTATCCCGCCAAACCAAGAAAGCTTCGAATCTCACTAGCAGACGCATGCCGCTTCCAATCAGCAATAGCTTCCACTTTTTTCGGGTCGACTGTAATGTCTTCAGACGAAATGATGTAACCAAGAAAGGATACACTGCTTAGCCAAAATTTGCACTTACTCTGCTTCGCGTACAACTCATTTTCTCGAAGTATCTAGAGCACGGCCCGTAGATGTTCTGCATGATGTGTCCTGTCCTTCGAGTAGACGAGAATATCGTCAATAAAGACTACCACAAATTTATCAAGGAAGGGTCAAAATACCCGATTCATCAGATCCATGAAGGCAGCAGGGGCGTTCGTCAGGCCGAATGGCATCACCAGGAACTCATAGTGGCCGTATCGAGTGCGAAAGGCTGACTTTTGCACGTCGTCTGACTTGATCTTGAGTTGATGATAGCCCGAGCGGAGATCAATCTTCGAAAATACCGAGGCGCCTTACAGTTGATCGAAGAAGTCGTCTATGCGGGGCAATGGGTACTTGTTCCGGATGGTGGCCTTGTTCAGCTCTCGGTAATCGACGCACAGACGCATGGACCCATCCTTTTTCTTCACGAACAATACGGGCGCTCCCCACGGTGAAATACTAGGCCGAATAAACCCTTTATCGAGTAACTCTTGTAACTGGACCTTGAGTTCCTTCAGCTCGGCGGGAGCCATTCTGTACGGGGCCTTGGAAATCGGTCGAGTATCGGGAAATGTATCGATGCTGAACTCGATTTCTCGATCGGGGGGCATGCCGGGTAGCTCGTCCGGGAACGGGGAATTCTGCCACAATGTCGGTCTGACCCGCGTTTGCACCATCCTGTCGCATGTCTCGGACGGACGCCAAATAGCCTTCGCACCCAGAATGCAGCATCCTCCGAGCAGAAATCGCCAAAATCAGCATGCAGGTCGACAATGCCTCACCACACGAGAAGCAGAATTTTGGTACTCCTGGAATACGGAAGGTGACCGTCTTTCTGGCACAGTCTATGGTTGCGTTGCATGGACCGAGCCAATCCATTCCCAGAATAATATCGAAGTCCTTCATGTCTAGGACTATCACGTCAAGACCGATCTTTTGACCGCCGATACAGATAATCCCGTCGGCGCAAGCTAAATTAGTGAGTATTGGTGTGCCCGAAGGTGTGCTTACGCTAAGGTCGAGATCTAATGATATTATCGGAAATTTGTGCTCGGTGGCAAAGTCCGTCGATATAAAACTATACGAAGCACCTGAATCAAATAGTACACGAGCAGGCACATTATTGAAACTAAGTATACCTGTCACGATCGTATCTGACGCAAGCACTTCATCTCAAGTCATGGCGTAGACGCGGCCCTGGGTATTGGGGCGACGGTCTTGGCCATTTTGCGGTGCGGGTTGAGGTGCTCGAGGCACCAGAACTTGATTCCCCGGACGGTGCTGTGGATGCTGAGGTGCGTCTAAGTTGTTTCTTCTACGCTTCGGGCAATCTCCATGAAAGTGACCCCTTTTTTCGCAAATAAAATATCCGCCATTTTGAACTTCAGAGTCGACGGCGAGATGTCCGTTCCGGCAGCACCTGGAGGATATTGGCGTTCAAGGCGGAGGCCGTGGTTGAGAGACACCCCATCGTTTTGTATTGCGAAACAGACACATGGGCGTAGATGGATGGTCTTAGACCCACTTCGAACCGTCGAGCACGACTAGCCAGGGAGGGCAGAAATTCTCCAGCAAACTTGGCTAACTTGTTGAACTCCGCAGCATATTACCGCACCGTCATATTCCCTTGCCTTAGCTGCATAATTCATTTTCCTTCTCTTGTCGAACGGCTTCGGGGAGGTACTCGATCTCGAACGCCTCACGGAAGGTGGCCCAAGAAATTGTCGCTGTCTCATCGTCGCGTCTGATCGCTCGCTTTTGCACGGCCAACCAGTCGTGCACGTTCGACCGGAGTAGAAGTTGAGCGCATGTGACTTTCTTGGACTCTTCGACGCCCAGGAGCTCGAACTTGTCTTCCAGTTCCTCCAACCAGTCGATCGCCAAGGAGGGATCTTCCGTGCCGTTGAAGGAAGTACGACAACTCTTCGTGAATTTTGACACGTCAAAGTTGGAACTTCTCAGTGCTGCATGTGTAGGCTCGGGTGCCTCCGGATCGACTTCACTTTGTCTGACCAAAGGCTCGGTTACGGCATGTGTTGTCGCGGAGTTGTTGTTGTTGGCCACCACCGTCTGAACGATCTGCTGGAGACTATCAAGCTGCTTCTGTTGCAACTTGATTTGTGCATCGAATCGGGCCTCGAACTGAGTTTGACGTGCCTCCGTCTGCCGTCGATGTTGCTCATTCTGGCGTTGACTTTCCTTGGCTTGTCGTTGTTGCACTTCCAGCATACGTAACATCCGCTCCATGGCATCGTTAGAGGGTTCGGGTCTTGAGCTACTCGAGCCGCTCGAAACACTTTCTTCGTTCGCCGCCACGTTCACCGACGTGCCTTCTGGGATTTTGAAGGCAAAATACATTAGTCACCAAACTTATTGCGGGCTCACTCGTATGGAACGACATATCTCATCGACACGAGACCAACGATTTTGAGACTAAAAACTCGACACTGGACGCCAAGGACGTAAAGCCGTGCTCTGATACCACTATGTCACGCCCCGATTCGGTAGAATCGATAGTCGTCTCCCGGGGCATGATGCCGTGCAAGCCTAAGTTGCGCTTGCACAAGGCGGTTCATAAGGTTATCCGAAACAACAGCATATGTAAGAGTACGCAGAGAAATTGAACACATTCATGTAGAAAAGGAAACTTGCATTTTCATTGATAATAAGTAGGTTACAGACTCGATTTCAAAAGAGGCCTCGCGGGCTTACAACCGACATCGATGAGATAGTCATTCCATACATTTATATCACTTTTTACAAACATCAAAATGACTCTCTAAGACCTGGGATCGGCGAGAGTTTGTGACTCATGATGCGGTTGGGTTGGAGTCTTCAAAATGTTGCAACTGTTAGCCTTCGCACCAGCAAGGCTTCAAAAGAAAGGAGCGTCGCCTTCACTTCCTTGGCACGCTATCCTGGTCCCGAGTTCCTGTTGAGAGCGAGGGTCAGCACTTTACACTCTGTGCTGGTGCGTGGCAATTTAAATCCCGTGCTCTCATTTGTTGAAGAATTAAAGTGAGCGTGCATGCCAATATTTAATGAAGTTGCTAGCCATCCTATTCAATTCAAACTTATATTTAAAGGCACAACCGTATAATGACGATAGATCTTACCCCCGGCAGAGCACGCCGTTGTAGCGTAAACTTACCATGTTCTTCCCTGTCATGTTGATAATAATAATACGTAATTGAGTGCGTTCGTGAAGGTCACTGGCACGACAAGCAATCCTGGACATATAGCTTGGTAGACAGAGGTCCTTCAGCGCGGGTAGCGATCCCCGTTGAAAGCCACTGCCTACCATGGCATGCATCCGGCATAGCTATCCGTGTTTCTTCCTAGGCCGGAACGGTCCCGTGGCCTCGGGATACCGTCCGAAGAAACAAACGCCCTTGTCGACAAGTTGTCCATGACCGTGCTAAGTTAATTTGTTATTTCAAGGCACATCTTATAGTATCGTTGCGACATTCATTTAATCGATTCATCCTTCCTTAGCACGGTTCTATATGTTTGATAATTGCAAGCACGATAATATTTTATGACAAGCATCTGTATATTTCGTGTTTGTGGGACGTTGTGTGACCGTTCATCGGAATATCATTCATGTCGTTGTATTACATCTAGCATAGCACATGTCTAGTATTGATAATGTATTAGAGAAGAGGGTCGAGGGTCGAGGGGAGAAGGGTCAGCCACTCACCTTAGTATTTACTTGAGACGAGAAACTGGTTGGCCGTGCTAGACGTTGCCTACGCGATCACCTGAAATCGCACAAGCAACCGATTAGAACACTGTTATTCAAGGAAATTCGATATGAATGCGAAGTTCAAAACGTAAGCCATGAAAACCATCGAAATCATTCACGAAAATGCATTCAGAAAACAAAGCCAAAACCAACGCAAGCGGCGTAAAAAGCAGAGCAACGGGAGGTCTCTCCCGACTCAGCCGCAGAGTCAATCCTTGAGGCGCAGCCCGCTGAATATGGGACTTGGTTCCGAAGAAGCCATTCCATAACGGGGAATGGATCTTAATTCAACCGTTCCCGTTCGATCGATTCGATCGATCCCGACCTATCGGTCCCGACCGAGTCGATAGCGACAGTGTTCCTTTCTCGCACACCCCGTGGACGAACAACGGGGCACGATGTAGGGACGGAGCACTACACCATAACCAACTAAGAAAAGTTTCGTCCTCGAAACTTAAGAACAGAACCTATCTCTATAAAACAATGAAGGAAACTTTTCCTTCATCTCTGACTCGAGTTTCCATGTCGACTCTTCTGCCGCATGGTTCCTCCAGAGTACGCGAACGAGAGGGATCGCCCGATTTCGCAGCAGCTTATCCTTGCGTTCTAAGATTTGAACTAGCTCTTCAACGTAGGATAAGTCGGACTTTAGCTCCAGCTGGCCAAAATCTACCACGTGGCTAGGGTCGTGCACGTACTTCCGCAGCTGGGAGACGTGGAAGACATTGTGCACACCTTCAAGTGCCGACGGAGGTGTGGGGGTGTGGGTATTTCTGGAAAAAAAAGTCAAAACAGTTGACCGAAAAACGATTTCTGTTAAAAAATGAAAGGATATCTTGCATTAGTGTAATTGGATGAAATACACTTTGAATTTAGATAAAATAAGTGAAATACAACTCAAAAAATTTCATTAATTTAACATCCCCATGTCGTAGAAATAAATATTGTCAAAATTTTGACAAATTGGAATATATGTGATGGTGGATGAAAGTATATGTTCCATTAATTAGTAAAGAATTGACGAAACAAGCCTCCAGAGGACGTCGGTACGATCGAGTTCCGTGTTTTATTAGGTGCGAATTGAAGGTTGACATTTACCTTCGGGAAAAGGTTGCAACAGTACTGTACTGGCCTGGCCTGGCCTGGGATAAATATTGGGAAAGATTGAAGGAGAAAAAGGAGATCGACAAAGTTATGATTGCATCACACAGTTATTGCTGCACTAACAAGAGGAAATAAAGTCACATAATTAATTTATGCTTTAAAATTATTTTGTTTCAAATATTTCAGAGCTGAATTTTTTTTTGGTCATTAATCGATTGATGGATAGATAAATGTAATTTAATTATTTGTAGCTAGGGTATTCTGAATATGTCTCCTACGAGAATAATTCATATTAATTTTAAAAGTTTTATTGTTAAAATGGAAAAAGGAATCCAAATTATCAATCCAAAAAATCAAAAACCGTAGATATGATTAATATACATGTCAATACACACCCCAGAGTTAATTAGGCATACATGCAACGATTTACATCTCAAGCTAGTACGTACGTCTGCAGGGTGCAAACGTCGGTTATAGCACTTAAATGCATAGATCAGATTATCATGAATTAATCAATTAATCTGATTAAAGGGGTCAATAATCGACATATATATATATATATATATATATATATATATATATATATATATATATATATATATATATATATATATATATATATATGACTGGTATGAATCGGGATAAGTGCAGTATATTTCAATACTATGTGTCCAACAAGAATGACAGGGCAGCTAGATTGGGAGTGGTGAGGGGTGAACTACCGGTCAAATACCTGGGTACTCCTCTATCGCTGAATTACGCCAGAGACATGACTTGTCAGAGCATGGTGGATTATATTCAGCGCAGAGTGGAGGGCTAGCAAGCCTAGTGCTTGTCCTTTGGTGGCAGAATTGAACTGATCCGCTCGGTTATTATGGCAATCGCGATATACTTGTTGCAGCCTATATTGGTGCTTCTAGCGACGGTCAGAAGAGTTGAGAAATCATGTGTTGATTTCATATGGAGGGAAGGGGTGCATGCCCTTTCCTGAGATGATATGTGTCAGCCTTGACTAGAGAGGGGGGGATCTTTGCGGCAGGTTCGTACGGTGGCATGTATAAAAGTTGGTGTGGCGGTTTATCCAGGGAGACTCTCTATGGAGAGAATGGATGCAGTCGGTACCTTCGGGGGCACAACACCTGGGAGTATGAGTCCAATAATAATGAATCTGTATCCTTCAAACACATCCTCAAGAACATGAGTTTTGTTAAACGGTCGGCTATATCGCGAGTATTCCGGGATGGAGTGGATACTGATTTATGGTTGGATCCTTGGATACAACACATGAGTTTGTTGCAAAGAATTGGGCCAATAGTGGCAAGAGCGGCCTTAGGGGGGAGGGGGGTGGATGTGTTACGATCCGCACCCTGTGTAGGGGTACGAGAAGTGGGTACGTTCAGCCTACGCCGCAGTGTCGGTGGTAGAACGCTGTTCTAGATTACTATCACAAACTAACTACAATATGATATACTCTCCGAACGGAGGACAAATCACATAAGGTACAACTCAATCATAAATCTAGAGATAGAAATAGCACGATATGTTAGATATAAAATCTCAAAAGAGAAACATATAAACAGAAAAAAATCTAAGTGTCTAAACGACACAACATCACAAACATCCAGAAATAATACAACTCTAAAGTCAATGCAAATAACATAATAAAAATAAGATAAAGCTTAGCTAATCTAGTCTAAGCAGTATGGATGACGTCCTCAGCTGGAGATGGATCCTCTTGTAGGTCCCACTCACAGGTGTCATCTAGATGGGCTCCATAATAGGTTGGGCAGAAGTCATCAGTATCATCTGTAATATTTTCAACAAGTCCAGTCATGACAGGAACGAGCACAATATATCTCACGCAGTTCATATCATGACAGAAAATATAAAACATGCAAAAGAATAAGATACATGAACTGTAAAAAGATGTACATAAAAATGAGAGATATTTGTAAACTGGAAATATATACATGATAAGTATGAACTGTAAGTGACTAGTAATTTAAAGCACAATATGGTTATGCAACAAGTAAGGTTATGCAATAAAATGGGACTCCATTATACGTGAGGGCACAATGGACATATACAATATTTTATACAATAGAGGATTTGATCACATAACCATTTTCTACTCACCCACCCCAATCAATACATAAGGATCCAATCAAGTTATGTTACCTATAAAATAGTTTATCCATGGGCTCATGTGATCATGAGAGTACAAGATTGCACAAGAGTATACATGAATAGGGGTGTACAAAAAATATAATATGTTCGTGAAAAGCACATGACAATATGTATTTGATGTACCCGAGGGGGATAACATCTCAAGAGAAGATCAATATAGTACCAATCCATGATAACAATCGTGACAGCATCAAGTAAAGTGATCTAGAGCAAAAATATAAGTCCTGACAAGTATGAAACGATCAGAGAATGTACTCACCTGAGATCCTGAGTGACTGTAAAAATAGATGTCTGAACTGATGTAACTGAGTCCTAAATAGAGCACACAGGTTGTGATGTACACAATGATGTAGTAATTAAAGTTGACAATACAAACTACATGATTTTAGGTTAATCTAGGTCAAAGGCAACTCTTGGTCAACTCTTGGTCAACTATAAAGTCAAACTAGGTCAACTCTAGTCAAACTATAAGTCTAACCAACAAGTCATATAGGGTAAACCACTCTAGGCCTATATACAATATAGGTACAATACATACATGCATATTCATTACATTCATTATTGCATACATAGATACTTGCATATCATTCATTCATATCCCATATACATGCATACTTTGGTTCATACTTTATATTCATTCACATATCATTAAGTTGCATACATATACTTATTTTCATTACATACATGTCATTCATGCATATTACATACTTTCATACATCTATACATTTTATACATTGTATACAACATGTAAAAATAGAAGATGGAAAAAAGGGGAAAAACTAAAATGGAAAGGAAAAGAAAAAAAAATGTAAGAAAAAAAAGGAAAAACAGTGGACATATACATGCTTACATCATATATTCTACATTACCATACATGCTATTATTATATATTGTATTACATTATGTATACATTATGCATTCATACCTATCATTACATGTATACCTTGCATTCATATCTAGCATTCATTATATACTTTCATGCATACATTGTATATCATTCTTTCGTTCATGCATTTATGCATTGCTTACATACATTACATTGATTGCATTCCTACATGCTTGCATTCAACCATATATATACATTAATGTAAAGAGGATACATATCATATATATTATTTTATTCATCTGACATATCATGCATTACATACTCTACATTCAATTAATATCCACACTACATAGGCCATAGGCTACACAAAATGCCTATGTCGTATAGTCACTCTTCTACTTAAAATCAATACTGTACCAATTGGATCTTCACTAAATTCTAGGATTAAAATATTTCATAGCCCTTTGTGTTAGCTTTTCGAAACTTCAAACGGATCGCATATTCGTGTCCGAAAGCTCCCGGAATCGCAAAAATACTGAAACACGTTCGTCTTTCGGACAGCTGACACTCAAACAGTTTTACAGCAAGTTCTAAATTTTTTTACCTATTAATATATATATTTGGAAAGCTAACTTAGATACGGTTCTTTAAAAAAATGAAAGTTTAATCAGAGTTTTAAGCTAAAAGTTATAACATTTCTAAGTTGCTATGGCTACTAAAAACGTGGATGAATATTATGACGAATTTGAGTTATTTGGACAAAAGAAACACATCTCACTCTCCACACCACTCAAGACACACATCAAACCACACTTCCCTCTCCTCTAACACAAGCACACCACTAACAACATATCCACACACATCTAAATATATGAAATATATCTAACATACATATTATACATATACAAAATAGTCCATTATATAAAGAGACACTAAATTGACAAGTTGAGACTAAAAATATGACATGTAGACTAAACAACTTAGATCTAACCATGGGTATCCAAATGAAACTCATTCTAACCATCCTAACTAACATCAATCCATCATCTAACATGTCTAAAACTGAAACTAAAATATAATTAAACTTATTAGACATTAAACCAAACACATGAGGTGTCCTAATTTGAGATCTAATAAGTAGGACACAAGACACAATTCTAACTTGCTCTAGAGAGCTCCAAATGGCCTCAAACTTGAATCTAAAGGAGGTACATGCATGGGGATGGATACTATGGATTCAAAACTAACTAATATGCATAGAAAATCAATTTAGATGGTTGGTTTTACCTATTGGGAGTGGAATCCTAATGATACTCTCAAGGACACGGCTCCGATACGAAGATCCTTCCAAAATGGACACTCCTCCTTTCACTTTACTCCAAATCTTTGCTAGCACCCTTCCTTGGTAGTATGGGAAGGTTGGATGGAAGTTTTGGTGGAGGAATGAAGAGATTTGGAGATCAAATCAAAGAGAGAAGCTCTCTAATTTGGGGAAGAACACTTTGTGAAGGAAAAGAGGCAAGATGGAATGAAATGAAAGGAGGGAGGCTAACCTACCTATAGTGGCTGCCATTAAACCCTATTTGGGCCTTGGGGGAAGCCCAATAAGGCCTCAACTAGTCATCTTGGTTAATTTTAAGTTAGGTTCAAGTTTGGGATCAAAAAGGTTAAATTTAAACCTCTAAATTAATTATCCAATCTAACAAGTGGGATTATGTTTAAACTTACTAACTTAATTAGTAGGGTTTGTGGACCATGACTAACTAATCTTGGGATTCCGTCTAGAGTCTAAGCTACCCGGATCACTAACACAAGTCGGAATGAAACGAAACTCAAACCCGACTAAACAAATCCCGCAAAATCAATATTAAAATATAAAAATTTCCAAAATATTAAAATATAAAAAATGACCAAAATTATAATACATTAATTTAAATATTATTAAAATAATCTAAAATTCACTAATTAATCAAAATCCTAAATAATTCAAAAGTCACAAAATGACCAAAATACTCTTAGCTTAAAAAGTGATAATTAGCTAATCTAATCACATGGGTTAGGCCTCCATGGTCATGGTTAGTCTCTAGGCTAAGCAGCTCTAAGGTTACACTTGTAGGTCCTAAAAAATCAAGTTGCACCCATCAACAAAGTCATGAAAATCAAAAAAAATAACTTTCAAATGAACTGCGCAGACATCAGATTGCGCATCATCCAGATGGCGCAGAGTAGATTGCGCACACTCTCAAATGTGCAAGCTGACGTGGCCATGTCATCATTACCTAACACAATCAAATCTTCTGACAACTGACAGCACAAAGAACGAGGAGACTGTTCGTTTATTGTGCCGTACAGTGCTCGAAGACAGCTGTACATGCAGCGCAATTTGTCTGCAGCGCAGTTCATGCCAGCGCCATCCATTCTAGCGCAATCCAAAGTCAGCGCAATCCAAAGTCAGCGCACTTCATCAAGACAACTGACAAAAGTACATGTGGCATTCATGCCATCAATTGCTCACTACGTGGCAACCGTCTGTGCACGATCATGCATATTTCAATCAAATGATGCCATGTGTCCAAGACCCCACGATCAGACAACTGCCTGCGCAGTCTAATGCTGCGCAATCCAGTTCATGCGCAATCCAACTTGCGCCATTCAGAATAACTAAAAGTTAGTTATTTCCAGAACTCTATAAATAGAGTTTCAAGTCTTCATTCAAGGGGATCAGACATAAAAAGTTCAGAAATATCAGAGAGTTCAGGAGTTCTTGTCCAAGTGCTGTTGCATTCTTCCGAGGCTTTTGCCTTCAACTTCAGAGGCTACCGTCTTCAAAGTTCACATCGTCCAAGGGATAAAGCAATCGTCTTCTAGATTGGATTCCTACAGTTGTACTTTTCCAAAATTCTTGTAATCTTTACAAAGTTTGTTGAAATAAAGTTCATACTTTTGTTTTTGCAAACAAAATGGCGACTCTGCTGGGGACGACTTTCTCCTCCGACGAGGAAGTGACAACTCAATGTGACGTTGCGTCTATCGGGAAGACGCAGAAGACACTGGTTGTGAAGGTCAACCAGACAGCCTATGAAGCCATGATCAACTCCAGGACCACTCATTGTACTACAACAACTTCTGCCATGAGCAAAGTGCGCCCAGTGTGGATCCCAAAGACTGCTTCGCAGTCTGTTGATTCTGTGCCGAAGACTGCTGCGCAGTCTAAGGTCTCTGCCACCAAGACTGTTGCACAGTCTAATGTTTCTGCTGTTGTACAATCTGCCTCTGCCACTCATGCGCAGTCTGCTGTTGCCAGTGCACAAACTACATCATATGCTGCTCTGTCAAAGTACAAAACTCCTGTTCCACTGGCACAGTTGGCGGCTACTCTGCCTGCGCAGTCCACTACTCCAGCAACCAGAGTGCAACTCAAACACTCTGGCAACAAGGCTCCTACTGTGCAAACTACTCTGTTTGAGGCCAGAAGACATTCTGCCAGAACTTTTCCTACGCAATCTGCCATGCGCAAATTGTGTCTGCGCAATCCAAGAGAGACAGCCCTTTGGCTAATCTCTCCTCTTCTCACACCAAGAGAAAAAGCTCTGCTTCTCCCCTAAAACACCCTGTTGCTCCTGCACAATCCACTGGGGGTAGTCTTTTGGCTATCCCACCTCCTCTCCAGAACAAAGGAAAAGGCCCTTTGGTCTTTTCTCAAACTTTCTCGTCTCATGACTTGGAAGACAACAGAGGAAAATGCTCGCTAACCCTTCTTTTCAAAACAAAGAAAAAGGCCCTTTGGTCTTTTCTCAGTCTTCCTCGGTTTTTACCGTTGAAGATCAAACTGAATGTGCTCCAGCACCAGTCAGTACAAGAACCCTTTTTTACAAGGATTCCTCTTCTCTCCTTGTCAAAGGGAAGTGTACTGATCAGAGAGGTATTCTGCCTACTCCGGTAGCAGAGTTCCAAGATCTTCCAACTCTTCAGATCTTCCGTTCAAGACAGGGAAAATTATTGGTGTCTCAGACAGAAACCCCTGGGGGTGAGTTTGCTGATCTAAGAACTTATCTTAACAGGCCAACTTCGGTAAAACGCAAACAGCCAATGCCGAAGACCAACCAACGTCAGAAGCAAACTTTCAGGATCAAGAATCCGGATATCTATGCCAATGAAATTAGCACTTCCCTGTACACTCAGGGGACAAAACATTTGAAGAACCGGAACCATGTTCCGAATATTATCAAAGAACATGTTCCTCGAACTTCTGCTCATCCCGTTGCTGTTCCCGATCTCCGAGAACACCTCAAGCAAAAATGGGACAATATTCCAACATTTCCAGTGCAACCACTTGGACATCACTGCAATCACAAAGTGGTCATCAAATGTTGTTGTCAGACAACAAGACGATCTGTCTTCGATCGTCTGAACTTTCCTAACTCTGAACCTATGTCTGAAGATGAAGACGAGGTTTTATACGCTTCTGTCAACATGACTTCCAGAGACACTGGGGGTAGGAAGTGCTCCAAGCACGGGAAACCTCGCAGGCCAAGCCAGCGGTATTTGGATCTACTCCAAGAATCTTCTGAAGGAGTATTCTAACATACCCGTTCCCGAAGCCGAGACACAATCGGTCAAAGAAATCTTCAAGATCCTTTTGGTCATCTCCTTCCTTCTCACTCAGGAGATGATTCCTTCTCTGACTATGATGCATATAGCGAGAGCTCAGAACAAACAGTATCCTCCACTGTACCCAGGGAAGTGACAGCTTATGTTGTCAATGAAGACCCAGATGCTTCCAGTTCGGCTAATCAAGAACAAAGAATAGCTGCACTAGAAGATAAGCTGAAGACCATGGCCGAAATGGTCGCAAGTATGTATTCCATCATTGTGGCCCAGCATACAGTTCCACCGACCGTACCTCCTACAAATCCTGAAATTATAGCATCGTCGGTGCCTGTCAATGCTGGACAGGGGGTAGCATCTACTCAAGTACCTCCTGTACAGATCCAACCTACACCCAGTCAATCAGGTGCTCAGGGTAGTGCTTATCATACTGTTCCTCCTCCCAACACTGTGATTCAACCTGCTCCTTCTACAGTAGAAGATGCCAATGAAGCTGTCAAGCTCCTGCGCACTCAGTTCGAAGCTTTCAAGGAGAAGGACAACTTGCAAAGGTTGGGGATCAAGCAACCCTATCCAATTGAATGGAAGGAAGTTCCATTTCCTCCGAAGTACAAGATCCCGACAATCTCGCTATTTGACGGCAGCACTTCTTTCAGTCAGTTCATTAACCACTTTGAGGTTATGACTGTCCAACTTCAACCAAATGACGCTCTTCTTACTAGAGTATTCGTCGGCTGTTTAGCCGGCGTAGCATATGATTAGTATAGAAGCTTGTCCGATGGTTGTATCACCTCCTTCTCTGGCTTAAATCAAATCTTCTTGGAATGATTTACGAGGGGATCAATGACATGACTATGTCAGCCCTCAATAAGATCAAACAAAGACACAATGAAACTGCTGAGAGTTTCATTGAAAGGTTCCGCCGAGAAGCATTGAAAATGCCTCCTGGAACTCCGGCTGCTGTCACCATAGACACTTGCAAGGCAAATCTTTTGCCTATCATCAGCATGTGGACGGGGTCTACTCAGTTCCAAGATTGGCCATCCTTTATTGTCAACGCTAAAGCAGCTGAAGTTAGCGCTGACAAATTCAAGCAGCTAGGGGTACAAATGTCTAACCCCGACAGGGACGAGAACCAGACATCAGGTGGTGGCAATCGTCAGAACAACCGTAAGGGAAAAAAAACTTTGAACATTAACTTGAACAAGAACAAAGAATCTCCGGCGGTTAACGTAGCTCCTCCTATGTCTACTTTCACTCCTTCAGCACCTCCACCAATAGAACCTCGCCCGAAAGTAGAATATTCCTTTGATGAGAATGACACTGCTAGCATCTTTGATTGCTTGATCAAAAGCAATAAAATCTAACTTCCAGATTCCAAGAAGCCCGATGAAGTCGGTAAGACTGATCATCCCAAGTACTGTGTCTATCACAGGTTCATCAGACATCCCACTCGAGCATGTTATCTGCTCAAAGGCAAAATCCAAGAACTGGTCAATGCCGGTGTTGTCACTTTGCAGCAAGACGAGAAGACTGTTACCGCAAACATGGTATCAGTTAAGTTCGGTGACTTTCCACCCCAGATGGTGCAGCACGGTGTCATTCCTATCCCCAAAGCTAATCTCGAGATCGAAAATCTCCCTCCTCCACGAAGTGAAGGACTCATCCCCTTGTCACTTGACAACGACGAGATTATGTGGATTCATCCGGATCTTGCTTCGGAGTTTGAACTTTCTTCTTTCTCAAAGAAGAAAGACCGTTCCAAAGGTAAGACGAAGATTTGCAATATGGTGTCTTTTGACCCCATAGTTGATGAAGAAATCCTGCTGGGCACCAGATCAGGAAAAGCCTATCTAAAGGATTACCCCGAAGCTCAAGAGAGTCCTGCCTCTTCTTCTGAGCCTGCTCCAGTGCAGCCTGCTTCTACTGAGGATATTCCTACTGTATCCTCACCGGTTGTAGTGTCCATTCCTCCCAAGCCGACGGTCGCTGACAAAGGCAAACAACAAGTCCGCTTCGACAAACCTTTGAAGAAGTCAGCTCCCTCCGGACTTGAAAAGCCTTATAATTTTGATATCTTGGCTCAATTAGCCAATACACCGGCCCGGCTGTCCATCTTCGAGCTCTTACGCCTCTCCAAAGAGACTTGGGAAACTCTGAGCGAAGCTCTCATGCAAGCTAAAACCTGTTTAGCCCTTCTGAAGAAGCCGAAAGCAGAACCAGTCTCTTGCCTCTATTATCATAGTGTGTTGGAGTTAATTCCAAACATAACTTTCACACATGATGACATGTTGTTGGAAGACAACAGGCACGATCGTCCTCTCTACTATACAGGATACGTCGATTCGATGAAGGTCGATCGTATTCTGATAGATCCAGGGTCCGCTCTCAGCATTATACCGAAGATATTGTTGGATGCGCTAAAGATCCCAGTGCATAGTCTCTCCAGTACAATCACCACCATCCTTGGGTTCAATCAGGGAAGAAGTGAGCCTCTGGGCAAGATTCGCCTAAAACTCCAAATAGGCAATCTTCGCACAAATGTTACTTTTTACATCATTGACAATCATGGTTGTTCCTATACAATGCTTTGCTGGAAAGACCATTTCTGTACGAGCATAACATTGTCCCTTCGACTCTCCATCAATGTTTTAAATATGTCGATGATAATGGAGAGGTGCAAAAGGAGGTTGTTGATCTCTATCCTTTCAAAGGCATTGAAGCATATTACAACGATGATGGTATGTACAAGGATGAATTCATGAAAGTTGTCCTGTCTTTGGATACTGAAGAAGAGCATGAAACAGTACCCAATGATACCCTTATCATTCCTGTCAAAGGGCGTGTTTCTCGTCCCCAGTCTTCCAAACCACTGGCTATTCACTTGCCAGTCCAGAAGCAATCAATTGATGATCAAGATCAAAGGGATCTCACCTCTTCTGAGCCGCTTGTTATTGACCTCCATCGTAACAAGAAAAAAAGGCAGCTCACCTCTTCTGAGCCACTTGTTATAGATCTATCTCATAACAAGGACAAAAGGGAGCTCACCTCCTCTGAGCCGCTTGTTATCGACCTCCGTCGTAACAAAGCCAATCCTCCTTCACGTTCTTCTTCTTCCCCTCTTGTAATCAATCTGACCAAGCCTGCTAAGGCTAAAGGTCCTGCTGTAAATACGAATGTACAAATCAATGAAAAAGCATCTACTTTCCAGTATACTGATGTCATTTATCATGCTAAATGCTATTTGGATATGTTAGATAGCTTTCAGTCATTTACAATGGGAGTTGTACAATCTCTTCAAACAGAAGTCTCACTTGAACACCCAAAAGATTCCTATCGTATTGTTCCCGCTCGTAAGAAAGGCGAAAGTCCAATACTTTTTAGTAAAGGACCGGAACAACAATTCAGTTATACGGATGATAGCAAAATTAACGACAGGGGGCATCTTCAACTCCGTCGTTACAGTCAGCAATCAAAAGACATCATCCGAAAGATGGGTTACGACTTCAAGAGTGGCCTCAACTACGGTAAGGGTAGAAAAACTCCTCTCTGTACGGCTGTTCCACAAAGAAAGTCAGAGATGTACTACAACAGGACCAAAAGAGGTCTCAGATATGCTTCTCCTCCGGTATTATCCCCAGCAGGCTCTGAATCCGATAGTGAAGAGCGCTCTAACTCTTCTGATTCCAGATCATAGGATTCTGACACCAGCATCGGTCAAGTTCATCGATTGACTGTATCTTCTAACATGGTCTCCGTCGAACTTCCAAAAGGCTATGATGAGGATATTGAAGAAAATCCTTAAACAGATCCTTGGGCTCAACGAATGGATACCCAGTGGGAACTTCGATTCGAACAAAGGGAACCACCTACCGAAGATCAATTAGCTCAAGTTGATGTAGGAGAGAGCGGGTCACCTCGTCCAATATTCATCAGCAAAAATCTCCCAAAGACAGATAAGCAAGAATTAATTCTTCTGATTAAAGAATACATTAACGTCTTTGCCTGGAGTTATGAAGACATGCCAGGGCTAGATCCTAAAGTTGCTACTCATAAATTGAACATCCTGCCGAATGCAAAACCGGTCAAACAGCAACAACGGCGTTTCAAGCCAGAAATGATGGATGCAATTGACGATGAAGTCAAGAAGCTCATCGCTTGTGGCTTTATTCGAGAAGAACAGCATCCTGATTGGGTAGCCAATGTCGTCCCAGATCTAAAGAAAATCGACAAAGTTCGAGTCTGCATCGACTTTCGGGATCTTAATGAAGCATGTCCAAAAGATGAATTTCCTCTCCATATCACGGACGTTATGATCGACAACACCTGTAGGTTCGAAAGAATATCTTTCATGGACGGATTCTCCGGATATAATCAGATTCGGATGCATCCTGAAGACGAAAAGCATACTTCTTTCCGCACTCCTCGTGGAGTCTACTGCTACACTGTAATGCCATTTGGTCTCAAGAACGCTGGAGCAACTTACCAGCGAGCCATGAGTACCATCTTTCGAGATCATCTGTGCAAGACTGTCGAATGCTATGTTGACGATATCGCTGTCAAAAGTCGTCTAAAGAAAGATCACATCAAAGACCTGAGAACTATTTTCAATCTTATGCGCCAACATCAACTCAAAATGAATTCCACCAAGTCATTCTTGGGTGTCTCTAGTGGCAAATTTCTCGGCTTCGTCATTATCTCTAAGGGTATACACGTGGATCCCGAGAAGATCAAAGCCATTCAAGAGATGCGTCCTCCACGCAACCTAAAAGAGCTACGAGGATTCCAAGGTCGACTTGCGTACATCAGGAGATTCATTTCGAATCTGTCTGGACGCTGCAGACCATTCACTCAACTCATGAAGAAGGATGTATCTTTCATTTGGACCGAAGAATGTCAACGAGCATTTGACGACATCAAGCGGTATCTCATGAACCCACCAGTCTTGGTGCCACCAATCTCAGGCATACCATTCTTAACGTATATCCGTGCTATGGACCATTCATTGGGTGCTAGACTTGCCCAAAAGAACAAAGAAGGCCATGAATAAGCCATCTACTATCTCAGTCGTACTATGATTGGTGCTGAACACCGTTATACTCCGGTCGAAAAAGAATGCCTAGCTCTTATGTTTGCTGTTCAAAAGACTCGGCATTACATCATTAGCCAAACTATTCATGTCATATCCCGAGTTAATCCTTTTCGGGTACTGATGAAGAAGCCTAGCACACTTAAATTCTCGACTGGCTACATGGGCCATTCTGCTAGCTCAATATGACATGGTATATATTTTTCAAAAATCTGTCAAAGGTCAAGCATTGGCGGATTTCTTAATAGCTCATCCTGTTCCAGAGACATCCAAACTCTATGATGAAATTCCAGACGAGACTTTGGAATCTAATACAATCTCTGAAGAATTTCCTATTTGGCGTCTATTCTTTGACGGTGCATCCAGGATTGGACCCAATGGTACCATTGTCGCAGGAGTTGGAGTTATCCTTGTTTCTCCAGACGAGTCAGCTATCCAAAGAGCATACTCCTTAGATGAGCCTTGCTCTAACAATGTGGCAGAGTACAATGCTTTTCTCATTGGCCTTCAGCTAGCCAAACAACTAGACGTCGAGTATCTTAAAGTCTATGGTGACTCTAAATTGGTTGTTAACCAGGTTAGAGGAACCTATGAAGTTCGTCATCAAGATCTAGTGCCTTACTTTGAAGCGGCAATCAACATGGCTACATCATTCAAAGCCTTCTTCATTGAATATGTACGCCGAGCTTGTAATACTGAGGCAGATGCTTTTACCAATCTTGCAGCAGTCCTAGCCATCCCCATCAGAAGACAATAAGTGGTGATCATCTCTAATCAAGAATTATTTTGCGTTGAAAATAATCGTAACATTGAGTTCAGTAATCTTACTGAAGTCAATGTTACCAATGAAGATTGGAGAACTCCGTTCATCGACTTTATGGTCCATGACATACTCTCCGAAGATTCTAAGGAGGCTACGAGTATTCGTTGGCGGTCTCTGCGGTTCTACTACAATCAGACTACCAAAACTCTTTATCGGCGAACTTATGACGGCCTACTCTTGTGCTGTCTTGCTGGTGATAAAGCGAAGCAGGTATTGCGTGAGGCTCACGACGGTGTCTGCAGAGCACATCAGCCCGGTCCTAAGCTACAGGATTGTATCCGACGTATGGGTTACTACTGGCCCTCTATGGTATCTGATGCCATCGAATATGCAAGAAAGTGTCGAGCTTGTCAAATCCACGCAGATTTTATTCATCAACCATCAAAATTTCTATATTCGACGGCTGCTTCATGGCCTTTTGAAGCTTGGGGCATGGACATTATAGGCCCTATCAATCCTCCTTCTTCTAGAGGACATCGGTTCATATTAGCAATAACCGACTACTTCTCCAAATGGGCTGAAGCTATACCTCTGGCTGAAGTTAAGACCAGCAGTGTCATTAACTTCATCAAACACCATGTCATCTATCGATTTGGTGTACCTCGAAGAATCATCCATGACAACGGACCACAATTCATCAGCCAGAAGTTTACGAGATTCTGCGATAATCATCGAATTGACAATGTTGCTTCTACAGCCTACAATCCTGTCGCTAATGGATTAGCTGAAGCTTTCAACAAGACTATTATCAAGCTCCTCAAGAAGTTTGTATCTACTAACAAATGAAACTGGAGTGAAAAGCTTGGAGAATGTCTTTGGGCCTATCGAACTACGGTCCGCAATCCCACAGGCTTTACACCTTTCTCTCTGGTGTATGGTTGTGAAGCAGTTTTTCCTCTAGAACTTCAAATTCCTTCTTTAAGGATTGCCATTGCTAATGAACTCACTACAGAGAACAACGATCTTCTCTGACTTCAAGAGTTAGAAGCACTCGATGAGAAGCGGCTATTAGCTCAACAGCATATTGAGTTGTATCAAGCCCGTATCTCAAAGACTTTCAACCGCAAAGTTAAAGTCAGAGCCTTTCAACAAAGGAGAACTTGTTCTAACAGTAAGACGTCCTATGACTATGACTCACTCGAGCAAAGGCAAGTTCGATGCGAAGTAGAAAGGGCCTTATATTGTCAGCAAAGTCTTTTCAAACGGAGCTTATCAACTTTCAGAGTTAGATGGTCGAGTTGCAATGATGCCTATCAATGGCAAATTCCTCAAGAAATACTATGTATAAATGTAACAAAGATTTTATGTAAATATGATCAGACAGTTCATAAATAAAGTTTGATTTTTATTACATCATAAACGATGTTACATGATATCAAGGAAGGTCACTATCATCCTTCTCGATATTGGGACGTGGACCACTGCCGTCTTTATCAAAGATACAATCAGCAAAAGAGCCAAGAACATCTTTGTTGGAACCCACTAGGAATTTGTAGGCAGCCATCCTCATGGCTTCTTCTTCTTTTGTCGTCCCGGGGTCAAGCAGGAAATCCAGGATATCCTTTGGTGGTTTGGGTGCAGACGAACCTTCGCCCGCTTTTATTGATTTCGGCTGGTTGTAATCGGTTGAGCGTTCTTCCGAAGATTCTTCAACTTTCGAGGCGATTTTAGCCTTCTTGGATGCATCTCCAGATGATATTTAGTGGAAATGATCATTCCTTCCAGATTTCTGTTCTATTTATAGGCAGAAATTCTTAAAACAACGAAACGACACAATCATCCGACGGTTCATCCGTTCATTATCATCATTTGACGGTTCGTCCGTTCATCATCATTTGACGGTTCGTCCGTTCATCATTCGACGGTTTACCCGTTCATTCATTATCATCCACTTAACGGTTCACCCGTTCATCATCCGACGGTTTACCCGTTCATTCATTATATTCATCCGACAGTTCACCCGTTCATTTAATCAATCTGACGATTCGTTCGTTCATTCCACTCATTTGACGGTTTATCCGTTCATTCTGACGATTCACTTCGTTCACACATTTTGACGATTCATTTTGTTCATTTATCAACATCAGCAACTTATCATTCTCGATTAAGTTGTCTATTGAAATAATGATATTCAATAAATTATATTTGCCACGTCTATATTACCTCTGAGCAGATATATTTGAATATGACTATTTTCCTGAATCAAGAAATATATCATGTCCTGTACCTCTGAATATATTTTCTATCTCTATTATTTGTATCTGAATAAGATACGCAATAAATAATAAGAGCCACAATAAAATGTCTTTTTATTTGATCAAAATTCAAGACATTACAAAAAAACATACATATTGCAAAAAAATAAGAAGATACAAGAAATCTTTCTAAGCTGGTGGTGTCATCAAGCCGGTAATCTGTTGTTTCAGAGTCTGCAGACGCTCTTCGCGGGATTCCATCACTCTCTTCCTAGCCTCTTCCATCCCAGATTTTTCGTTGAAAGTTGGCATGGTTACCATTCTGCGAGTGATTTCATCATTATGAGCTGCGGCATATTCGTCTCTTTCTCGGGTTAGAGCACCGAGTTGTTGGATTGCAGTTTGATGCTCGGTAACCTCATCTTCCAGTTCTTGTTGAAGACGAGCAATCTCCGCTCTTAGTTCAGCAATTCTTCTCTCTTTTCTTTCAGCAGTAGATGTCACCGATTCAACCTTGGAATTGTACTCAGCAGATTTAGTAGCAAAAGCATCCAAGAGAATCTGGAAATTTATTCTCTCAACTGCAGCTTCCTGAGCCATCCGTTCAAATTCCGCTTGAACTAAGGGCTCTACCTCCCCCTTATTGAGCTCTTTGTAGTTCTTTATTGAAGTCTCTAGCTCATTTAATATGTGTTCAAGAAAAGTGACCTGAGGCTCGTCACCTTGCTCGCGGATAGCATAAATTAAGAAAGATGTTGGACCTCTAACTGTGTAAAAATCAACATCCTCTTTTTCCATCACCCTACTGATCAATGGCCCCAATGAATCGAAGAAGAATTTGGTAAATGATTGAATGACGAATTGATTGGTCGCCAGAGCACCGGAAGTCACATCTACTCCTGTTGATGATGAGGCAGCAGGACGTTCAGTTTCTTGTATTTAGATGGAAGGCTCTTTGAATAAAGGAACTAAAGTGGAGCTGGTTGCTCCTCCTGGTTGTTCATCTGTAAAATTAAATATTGTCATTTTGCCTATCATTTGCTATTGTCAAAGAGAATCAAAAGTGAAAACAGTCTTACCATGGTTCGATCCGGCAACTGGCCTATCATCTGTTGGGACAGATTCTAGCTGAGCAGAAGTAGCTTCAGATACTATTGCCGGACTACTTTCTGCTTCGGAGCCACAGGATAAATGGCGACTGCTACTAGTAATTGTTGTTGCAAGTACTATGTTCATGCATGCTGGAGGAGCTGGAGAAGATCCGGGTTCTGTATGGATAAGAATAAAGATGTCAGCTATCAATCTATCCATTAAAAGAAGATTGATAATTTTATTTTATACCTTCGGGAGCAACAACAGGAGTTTCCTCCAGGTCCACTTCTTCATCTGCAATCTTCTCTAGAGATATCGGTACCTCAGCCTCCTTTTCAGGAGTCAGAGTGTCATCAACAGCTCGGGGTGATGTCTGGACCTCAACGTCCTCTTCCGGATTTTGTGTCTCATTAATAGCCTTTGATGAGGTGCTCTCCTCGCTCTCACTGTCTTCAGGGGCCTCTTCACTAGCAGCAGCAGTGGCATGATCAGTTTCTTCTTGATAACCAAAGTCACAATCATTTAATGCCTCGATCATGAGACGATCTTCCTCCTCACGGGTTGCTCCCGGTGTAACAGGAAGATGAGTCGTTACTGCAATTGGTGAAGGTGTTCGTACAGCTTCCTCTTCTCTGGGCTCTACGGCCTCATTTTTTTGGTCAACCTCTTCTCTCTGTTCGATTTCCTCCGTCTGTTCTGGACTAAGAGTTTTATGCCCAGACTCAGAAATAGGGGTAGGAGATGGCATAGTGATTCCAGCCACAACGTTCATCACTACCGAAGACAAAATTTGCCTTGGAGGAGAAACTGTTCTCTTCTTTCTTCTGTAAGCTAGCTTCTTCTTTCTATGTAGAGGCCTCTCAGGACTCTCTACGTTTACTACCTCGACCTGCTTCTGAATAGAGGTCGGTGTAGCTGCTTCATCACGAGTGGACTCGGCCAATTGTCTAGATTGTGATCTCGTAGTGACTTTCTCTGAAGAATGTTCCAAGATCAATTTTTTCTTCACAGCTGGGGAAGAAGGCTCTTCTCTCATTCTCTTCTTCTCCTTGACCGGAGACTTAACAACCTTCAGAGAAATTCTTAAAGGTTGGTTAACTTCCTCAGGGAAATTGGCTTCTCTAGAAGCTTCCAATGGATCGTCCACTGGCTCATGTTCTTCGTCGTTATTGGGAGCTAATGTGTCAGTCGCTCCTTTTCTCAGACGATTTGTTGTTGCAAAACTATCAACGAGGCTATAGTTTTCAGCAAATGTGTTTGCAGCTGTGTAAAACTATGAATAAGTATACAGCATTCTAGGACTAGCATCAGTTTTGTTTGGCATCGAAAACACCACCCTAGTGTCTCGACCATTATAGTATGCCTACGCTCTCGCACCATCAATTAGGTATCCTTTTCCTTGTAGGCAAGTGATTGCGTTGCCCACGTAGAATTGGTCATAACCAAATTGAAGAGCGAAGCGACTCAACAAATAAGGTTCGAGGTAGCATTCCTCCTCAAATCTGTATACTAAATAAGATGGTCTGATCGTCTTCATCCATTCAAAAGATACTCGACCTATTGGTTGTCTCCCAAGGTCAATCAGATTTGCTGCCATATGCTTATAACCAGTTGGAGGGGGAGAGCAAAGAAAATTCCATCCTTTGCCGAGGTTCAGAGCTCGTCTGCAGTCCCTCAAACTAGTGTATATCCACCGGCTCTGTGAGAATCTGTGCAGAAAACTGCCACCAACTGCTCCCAAAGCAGGGTTCATCAATGATGGATGATGCAAGAGCAACCATCCGAATAAGTAAGTGTAAGGTAACTCCAGCCTAGGGAAGTTCCCCTTATCACCCTTGTACTTGAGCATAGAA
Source organism: Iris pallida (assembly GCA_029216955.1). Lineage (NCBI taxonomy): Eukaryota > Viridiplantae > Streptophyta > Magnoliopsida > Asparagales > Iridaceae > Iris > Iris pallida. Next base: position 5,106,838 of record JANAVB010017196.1, on the reverse strand, counting down.
TCAACATACAGACGAAGACCTGCGTTTATCCTACAGGTCATCGCTGATAGTAAGTCCATCCAGTAGCCAAAAACTAACCGGACAGCAGTAAAAAGAATACTGCGATGGAAGCGGTCTACAGCACTTGCTCCAGGCACGACAAAGCGACGTAGCCATTACGTCAAAAATCCTGCTAGCTGTGCTTGTTTAGACATGGACCTGTAGCCCATTCTTATATAGCTCTCCATAAATTCTCCAGCCTTAAGAGAAGGATATTGGTGTTCATCTTCAACTTCGATATCCATTCTATTATTCTCCTCCATCAGCTTTATCACTTCACTGTTTTTGAGGGGATGGAAGAAATCAGAATTGCAGGAGTCATGATCTTTTGTCTTTTTCTCAATAATGTGGTTGAGAAAAAGATAAGTCAACCATTTAGATGAATAGCATGTGCCAGAAGAGCGACTTTTGTAATACAAAGAGCATATGTTATAATGGCACAGAAGCTCATCAAAGACTTCCACCATCTTTGAATTCTCTCGACGAAGTCTATCTAACTCGTCGTTGGTCGGGACGTACTCCTCGTAAGGCAACTCACCCATTGGTAAATATGAGATATACTTCATCTCATGTAGAGCCAAGCCCATCTCCCCACAGGGCGTCATGAATGTCCCTGTCCTGTAGTTGTACCTCTCTGCCAGAGCCAAAAACAGATGAGGATTTAGAAAGAAGCCGTATACAGTAGCGTGTACCGCATTATACAGATCAATTTCTCTGAGTTTATCTTCAAACTGGACCAGTATCCAGTTGGCTATGCAACTCTATCTTTTGATGTCTGGGTTTACCAGACCTGTTAACCGGATGTCTTGATCCAGATAACTGCCCTCTATCTTGGCATACTCATTTGCAAAAATCGGTGTTCTTACCGGTAGCAACAAAGATGAGTTTTTAGGAGGGATGCACCCTGGTTTCAATCCTCTCAGTAGAATGCCATGACGCTCAGATGAGCTATAAAACATATCCCTGTTGTTCGGGCCTTTCTTGACGCAGATTTTTCCCGTCCATGCATGTTGGAGAGGAGTGATGTCCCAATCCATCCTCCTAGGATGGCTCGCATGAGCATACCGTGCTAAGGGGAGGCATCGAGCTAGGTCTGGTAACTTGACCAATTTCTCCTTCCTTGGGAAAGTTTTTGACTCAACTCGAGGTCTTGGTTGAGAACTTTTATTAATGGCATCGCCGAAGAGGAACATAGGCTTCTTATGAGTGACAACGTCAGCAGATTGCAAAGGCTGTCCATTTATCAGACTTAGCAAAGTCTCGTTGTCCTGAGCTATCAGGATAGCTTGACGAGATGATGGAAGGGCATACTGTGGGAAGAGTACATGAGATAAGTCCTCCTTGAAATCTGGCTCAGATAAAGTTTCTATAAAAATTTCGTAATTAGGATCCTCTCTGGTATCAACTGCATCAAACAGAGAAGAAAAAACTTTAGTACAAGTCAAGTCAGAAATTCTGTCATCAGATTGCACAAAGCATCAGATTACGCAGATATCAGACTACGCAAGCATCAGATTGCACAGATATCAGACTGCACAAGCATCAGATTGCGCAGATATCAGTCTGCGCAAGCATCAGATTGCGCTGACAATCTCGCACAAAACAGCCGATTGCGCTGACTTCTGCCAGCGCAATTCAACCGATTGTGCGAGAAGATATTCTTCATAAAAATGAAGAATAATGAGTTCGTACAACCAAAACCCTAAACAGGGTGGCGCAGTATGATTTCATCTCTAAAAAGAGATGGATTCTAAGATTCAGTAAAGTCGAAAGACCCTAAAAAGGGTTTTCGATTGAGTTGTCTACCTCTCAAACAGGGTGCGCAGCTTCGTGTCGGGAAGGACGCGGCGCAACCCGAGACGAAGACTCGGCGGGGGCCTTGTCCTTGTCGGCGGCGGAGGAACGCTTCGGGGCCATGAGATCGACGGGGAAGAAAGACTGAAGTCGGAGTAGGCTCGGGGTTTCTCTCTCTCAAACACAATGAAAGCAAGTAAAGAATAATTTGAAGATCGAGGGAACTATTTATAGTTTTTCAAAGAACAAACGGCCGCCATAGATTGTGCCGAAAAAGCAGGGGTTGATTCATCCGATTGCGCAGACAGCTCAATATATGTGCAACTTTATTTAAAATTCAAAATTCAAAGTATTTCAAAATTTTGAATAAATTCAACTTTCGAAAACTTTGAAGGGGGTCTTGTAGGTCCTAAAAAATCAAGTTGCACCCATCAACAAAGTCATGAAAATCAAGAAAAACAGCTTTCAAATGAACTGCACAGACATCAGATTGTGCATCATCTAGATGGCGCAGAGTAGATTGCGCACACTCTCAAATGTGCAAGCTGATGTGGCCATGTCATCATTACCTGACACAATCAAATCTTCTGACAACTGACAGCACAAAAAACGAGGAGACTTTTCGTTTATTGCGCCGTACAGTGCTCGAGGACAGCTGTACATGCAGCGCAATCTGTCTGCAGTGCAGTCCATGCCAGCGCCATCCATTCTAGCGCAATCCAAAGTCAGCGTAATCCAAAGTCAGCGTACTTCATCAAGACAACTGACAAAAGTACACGTAGCATTCATGCCATCAATTGCTCACTACGTGGCAACCGTCTGTGCACGGTCATGCGCATTTCAATCAAATGATGCCACGTGTCCAAGACAGTTGGCCCACGATCAGACAACTGCCTGCGCAGTCTAATGCTGCGCAATCCAGTTCATGCGCAATCCAACTTGCGCCATTCAGAATAACTAAAAGTTAGTTATTTCCAGAAGTCTATAAATAGAGTTTCAAGTCTTCATTCAAGGGGATCAGACATAAAAAGTTCAGAAATATCAGAGAGTTCAGGAGTTCTTGTCCAAGTGCTGTTGCATTCTTTCGAGGCTTTTGCCTTCAACTTCAGAGGCTTTGCCTTCAACTTCAGAGGCTTTGCCTTCAACTTCAGAGGCTACCGTCTTCAAAGTTCACATCGTCCAAGGGATAAAGCAATCGTCTTCTAGATTAGATTTCTACAGTTGTACTTTTCCAGAATTCTTGTAATCTTTACAAAGTTTGTTGAAATAAAGTTCATACTTTTATTTTTGCAAACAACACTAGCCAAAGAACAAAATCACAAAACACTAATTTAATGATATTAAAATAATCAAAATTCACCAATAAATCAATAACATGATTTAAACCTATTATTAAATAATCAATTTTACAAAACTTTAAAATTATTTTTATTTTAGAAAAGTGGGTGTTACAAGTCTACCCTCCTTAGAAGAATTTCGTCCTCGAAATTTAAGGCGGTCATACTCCTCTTAAGGTCACGTCCCCAACAATCATGGTCTCAAAAAAATTTATCAAAATTATGCAATTTGAAATAATAACATACAAGGTCATGACGGGCAATATAGGTCTGGGGTCTCATCTAGCTACTCTAACCATACTAGGTCAAAAGCAGTCATAAGGTATCAAAGCATACGACAATGGTAGGGTGCCATACTGGAAGGGTAAGGAAAACAATCAATCATCAAAGGCTGTAAGGCAGACTAACATCTTATATAAAAACTGGTAAATATTATAAACAATAGAGAATTAACTACAATGGGTTTCTATTCTACTATCAAAACTAAACTATTAATTCTAAGATAAGACCTAATACAAGTAATCAAATCATTAAAAAGAATTATAACTAAATGAAGTTTACAAAGAATTAGACTAATTAATCTAAAGTTATCCCTACTCCCAAGTTATTTGATGATAGAAAACAATTTTTTTTTTAAACAGAAGTGAAATGGAAGAGGTGATACTTTAAAAACCTTCTCAAGATATAATCTGATAATCACATGCGTCTGTCCAAAATTATGATACTCAGAATCCTCGCCACGCTAGTAAGCAAGGCTGCGATGAACGGTAGAGTCCGTAACTGGGGTATGCATCTCTATGATTATGTCGTCTGAAATCCTCGCTATGCCGACTAGTATAGCTGTGAGAAATTCCAAATCTCTTGATCACGATATATACATCCGAAGTCAGGTCCCTACGTTCTTGTCACGCCGGATAATTTAGCTGCGATAAACTCTAGGCTCCATAACCAAGTAGACGTTTTACCATCCCTGTTATTTCTGTCAACATATGTTATCAGAAGATACCGTAACTCGGGTCATAAAATTTATCTCGATAAGAAAATCAAAATCAACAACGATCCATCAAAATCAAATTCAAATATCAAGGAATAAGGGTGAATCAAAACAAGTGAAAATGATTTCAAATTTGAAGTTCAAAATGAGATTCTCAAGGGTCATCCCAGGAATCTCTCAAGGAATTCTAACTGTGATTGAGTATCATCTCATTCTAATACCTTACTTCCTATATTCTATCGCAGGTGCGCAGCAGTACAACTAATCGTCGTTGTCATGCCCCAGAACTAGAATACCGGAGAGCGGGGGCAGACATAGCCAGCTACGCAATCCCAAAGTACATTAATACTCTGAAATCACGTATAAGCTGTCAAGAGGTTACTCTACATGCCATCAGTCAATCCTATGGTTTAACAATCCTAGGTATCTCAATCACAGGCAATTATACAAGAACAAGGAGCACGATCATCATACATACAATAGTAAGGCGTCCCGAACCATATATACATGACTGATCATGAAGCCAGTACCACAGAACTGATGACTAGCTAGAGTATTAGTCGTACATAAGGACTAGCTATAGTCTAGAATACTCATATCATGTTTATGCCCGTAGGCTACAATATCAAGAAAAATACCAAAACACGAGCTAAACACGTGCTCGGGGGTAAACGCTACAAGAGGAGAATTTACATATCAGTGGAAGAATGTAGAAGAAACCCACTGAGGCACTCTGGTGCTCCGGCTGGTCACCGTCGAGTAGATGGTGCGGCAGATCCTTCGGACTCTTCTATCAGAACCTGGCCATGCAAAACCAGTGGGGTCAGACCCCAAAATAGCAAGTACCACAAAGGAGGCCGATCTATGAACTTAAAACCAGCAATCATAGGCAATCAACAGGGAGAGAAAGTAATAAGTAAAGGAGGATCGAGATTCGTGCAGTACCAATGCACTTATCCCGAACATAGGAAGACAGGTAAGTAAATCATCATTAGACATAAGATAAATTGGAGAACATGTTAAATAAATAGAGCTAGGCAATATACGAAGAGAGGATGACGGTACTGTTCCGGAAGCCAGGTTACAACCCTTAAACCAAACAATGACCGAAATTGTAACCCTTCGCCTGAATAGAACTTAGTCTCTTAACATTTATTGCTAGAGGTGACAATCATTAAGTGACAGTGAGAAAGTGACAATACAGAGTACAATACATTAGAGTGACAATCATTGCAATCATTATCCTGGAACAATTAGAAACTGGATCTAGACAAGACTTAGACTGGAAAGGTGATATATGATGGGATAACCATGGAACTATTCAGATAACCAGGTTACAACCCGTAAACCAAACAAGGACCGGGGTTGTAATCCTTCGTCTGAACAGAACTTGGTTTTTCCTACCATTTATCGGCAAGATAAAATAAGAAATCTGGACATGTAACAATCATGAACAAGATCAAGACAAGACTAGACAGATTGAACTCCATCCAACATTCACGGTCAAGTAATAAGTACGGCTTGATACTTTTAACTAACTAGGGTTATCACAAGCCTAGTTACTAGCAAGATGCAGCGAGAATTCCAAGTCCGGTTACCGGTTTGTTACTACCTGAGTGATCCCAGCAAAGAAAAGGAAAAGATAGCATGATATAGCAGACACACTGTAGTAAAATACATGTGTCCTAAGGTACCACACTCGAAGGCGGGCTGGAAGTGCGCTCATCTCGACGGATAGCAACAAATCTCATGTATATATATATAAGGCCGGGACCAAAGGGGCAACATGTAACTGGGAAATTCTCCATGAACTATTTGATCAATCTAGTCATTAACCTAGCCAGATTCAGTATGAATCCCTGACCGTAGGAAACCAGGGATTCATGTCCTAGACATGATGCAAGACAATATTGGTTCACTTGTACAAACACAATCACCCACGGTGTCCAGGTTATTTATACTTGTCACGTCATGTTAGCCGTCGCAACAGCATTTCAAGGAGTATCATGTCAGGTTTATCATGTCAAGAGTGCGCCACGATGGGCCACTATCAAGAATTATCATGTCAAGAGTGCACCACCACGGGTCACTATCATGTCATGTTACTTGTTTCTGGTTACTGGTTACAGGTTAGAGTGTACCATGACAGGTCACCATCGTGTCAAGTAATTTCGTTCATTAAAGAAATAGCAAGCTATTAAGTGGGGTCGTCACAATTTAGGCCAAGAATAGAAAATGTACTGTACAATCAGGAGCTACATATCAAAATAAAAGAAACTTGCACAGTTAATTAATATTATATATATATTCTTGAAACCAAGAAAAAACTCTACAACTTTCATGTTGGGACTGAGGAGAAATTCGGACCACAAATCAAGCAATTAAAATATAAAAACAATCAAGTGGACCCCATGCGGCCCAAAAGTGGGAGAACATACATACGGCCAAAGAGAGTGGGAGGCCACCCATGCGGCCGACCAAAGCTCATGCGGCCAGAAAATAACTGAAGGGGGCCATGCGGCCAAGAATGGGTGGGAGGCCATGCGGCCAACATTAAATGCCAGCAAGAAATATTCATGTAATCAGAAAAGACAAGGAGAGTGGGACCCGCAATAAATGCAAGCATCCACTCAAGCAAAAGAAAAGGGAACGTGGCCACTCAAGTACAGAGGCCATATGGGACCCAACAATTAATGCAGTAAGAAAAGTTCACGTGGACCATTTAATTAGTGGATCACGTGGCCAAGCAATGATTACATGTATATAATAAGCCATGCCAGTGGAAGGGGCCATGCGGCCAACTTTATAAGTTAGCTTGCAAATACAAGCAAGCGGCTGCATGCAACTAATGCATTAAAATATGCATGCAAGCATGCACAGAAAAATATGCAAAGTCAAATGGCCTATGCGGCCAAGTGTACTCAAGTGGCCATGCGGCCAAGAATTAGCTTATGCGGCCAGAGCATTTGAATGCAATTGCTAAAGCAATTGCTAATGCATGGAATGCTCCATATGCGGCCAGGTGCTTGGAACACACAAATGCATGCAAAGCCATGGAAAACTATTAAATATTAGCATTAAATACCACTAATGCATGCAAAGCTTTCTTTATTATACATATATGCATGCACAGCCAAGCAAAGCTTTGTAAATGTTAGCATTAAATACCACTAATGCATGCAAAGCTTTCTTTATTATACATATATGCATGCACAGCCATGCAAAGCTATATACTATACCATGCGGCCAAATTTTTTTTATTCTTTGCTTCACATATTCTACCATATGCGGCTCACAAATGCATTAGCATATGCGACTACCATTTAATGCTAATGCCAAGGCAATAATTTAATAAATAGTAGCCAACTGTAAAAGCATGCAAGCTATGCTAGCCGCATACAATTTAATGAATAGTAGCCAACAATTAATGCAAGCAGCAAGCAAATGCTTGCAATGCATGAAGGATATTAAATGGCCATGCGGCTAAAGCAAATATGCTCATGCGGCTCAGAGTACAATTTAATGGCTTCCACAGAGAACATGTCCATGGAAAATACCATGACCTCCATGCTCCTCCAAACAACATCAGGAACCCAAATCCGAACTCCCGTAGGTCAAATTTGGACAAAATAGAATTCTTTACAACATGGAACCATCAACTAGCAAAAATATGCAAGTCTAACAGATCAAAACCCATGAAAATCGAAAATACCACAAAGCTAGATCTACCACAATCCACCCGGTAAAATCAAAAACTCCAAGTTCTAAATATGCTTAGAATCATGCAAGGAAGAAGATGGAATTAACAGAAATAAATTTGTTCAAGGTTCGGCAAGGTGTACTTGCCTCTCTCTAATGGCTAGGGGTTTGGTGAAAAAAAATGAATGAGGGTGAATGAGGAGGGAGAGAGAAAAAGTGGCTTATATAACAAGCTCAAGTGATCTCCACCAGTCATTCCTCTCCACTCAATCTAAACCATACACCTCATCTCATGAGAAACCAAACTAAACCAAACCAAACCAAACCAAGTCAAAGTGGAACCGAACCAAATAAAACCAAATCCAAGTTAAACCAAGTCATGAAAATCCTACACTTAGGAAAATTTTAAAATATTTCGTAAATCGATAAATACGAAATACGGCTCAAATAAACATGTATCCGTATAAAATACCGATACAGTGAGACGGGTCTCACATCGTACTACCACGACTTCGCACAAATGTGAATCTCGACCTGCATAGGCCACCACTAAAAACGTGTCACGACCCGCACCCTGTGTAGGGGCACGAGAAGTGGGTATGCCCAGCCTACATCACAGTATCGACGGTAGAACGCTGTTCTAGGCCACTATCACAAACTAAATACAATATGATATACTCTCCGAACGGAGGACAAATCACATAAGGTACAACTTAATCATAAATCTAAAGATGGAAATAGGACGATATGATAGATATAAAATCTCAAAAGAGAACATACAAACAGAAGGAAAGTCTAAGTGTTTAAACGACATAACATCACAAACATACAAAAATAATACAACTCTAAAGTCAATACAAATAACATAATGAAAATAAGATAAAGCCTAGCTAATCTAGTCTAAGCAGTAGGGATGACGTCCTCAGCTGGATCCTCTTGTGGGTCCAACTCACAGGTGTCGTCTAGATGGGCTCCATAATAGGTTGGGCAGAAGTCATCAGTATCATCTGTAATATTTTTAACAAGTCCAGTCAGGACAAGAGCGAGCAAGATACATCTCACGCAATTCATATTATGGCAGAAAATATAAAGCGCATGCAAAAGAATAAGATACATGAATTGTAAGAAGATGTATATAAAAACGAGAGATATTTGTAAACTGGAAATATATACATGATAAGTATGAACTATAAGTGACTAGTGATTTAGAGCATAATATGGTTATGTAAACGTGTTAGATTATACAATAAAATGGTACTCCATTATACGTGAGGGCACAATGGACATATACAATATCTTATACAATAGGGAATTTGATCACATAACAATTTCTTACTCATCCTTCCTAACCAATACACAAGGATCCAATCAAGTTACGTTACCTATACAATAGTTTATCCATGGGCTCATATGATCATGAGAGTACAAGATTGCACAAAAGTATACATAAATTATGGTATAGAAAAAATATAATATGTTCGTGAAAAGAACATGACAGAAGTTATTTGATGTACCCGAGGGGGATAACATCGCAAGAGAAGATCCATATAGTACCAATCTGTAAAAACAATCGTGACAACATCAAGTAAAGTGATCTAGAGCAAGAATATAAGTCCTGACAAGTATGAAACGATCAGAGAATGTACTCGCCTGAGATCCTGAGTGACTGTGAAAATAGATGTCTGAACTGATATAACTGAGTCCTAAATAGAGCACACAGGTTATGATGTACCCAATGATGTAACAATTACAGTCGATAATGCAAACTACATGATTCTAGGTCAATCTAGGTCAAAGTCAACTCTTGGTCAACTATAAAGTCAAACTAGGTCAACTCTAGTCAAACTACAAGTCTAACCAACAAGTCATATAGGGTAAACCACTCTAGGCCTATATAAAATATAGGTATAATACATACATGCATATTCATTACATTCATTATTGCATACATAGATACTTGCATATCATTCATTCATATCCCATATATATGCATACTTCAGTTCATACATTATATTCATTCACATATTATTAAGTTGCATACATGTACTTATTTTTATTACATAGATGTCATTCTGTCATGACCCGTACCCAGTGTAGGGGCACGAGAAGTGGTTACGTCCAGCCTACGCCGCAGTGTCGGCGGTAGAACGCTGTCCTAGGTCAATCATCTAACAGTTATAAGGTACTTGTACAGTATATACACTCCGAATGGAGGTGACATAATAAAGTACAACTCAATCACAACTAAGAAAGAAAATACGATAAGATAGAATAGATGAACTACAGAATCCACAGATGTTAATACAGATAAGAGAGTGCTAAAAGTCTAAGATAGACAACTCCACAATCCAGAATACAATCTCCAATTATATACAAGTGTATCAAATAGACAGAATGATAATAGAAACTAGTCTTGCTAACTAGCCTAGTCTACTGGGGTAGTGTCGTCTGCAAGTGCTGGGTCCTCCTGAGGGTCCAGCTCACAAGTCTCATCTAGGCCTGCTCTGTAATAAGTGGGACATAGCTCCTCAAAATGATTTGTAATATTTCAACAGGTCCAGTCAGGACTGGAGCGAGCACAGTACATCTCACGCAGTTTATATCATGACAGGAATATAATACATGCAATAGAGTAAGATACATGAAACGTTGAAGAGTATACATGAGTAAAAGAGAAGACTGTAATGAAATATCTACTATAAGTAAATAGCTACAGTGAACTAGTGATTTAGAGTACAATCTAGATATGTGAACGGCTTGATAATAAATATGAGAGGTTGTACATGGCTACACTACTTTGGAAATTGTCCACATGACTATTTATACTCCCCCGCACCCCAATCAATACACAAGGATTCGTTCAAGTTATGTTATTGTACATGATTTCACATGGGACCCGTAAATGGGTGCACATGAATATAAACATGGGAGCTCCGTGGACATGGGAGTACATGAATCACGAGAGTGCACATGAATGATGAAAGCGAAAAAATACATGATGAAAGTAAAACGCACATGACATGATGTATCTGATGCTCCCGAGGGGGATAACATTGTATGAAAAGATCCATATAGTACTAATCCGTATTTCCATCGTGTCAGCATCAAGTAAAATAATCTAGAGCAAAAAAATAGTCCTAGCAAGTAGGAAACAGTCAGAGAATGTACTCGCCTGATATTCTGAGTGTCTGAAAGAAATACTGTCTGAGGAGTGGTGTCTGGCTCCTATTCAGAACAGTACAAGTCACAACATATCCAAGTTGATAAAATGAGCTACTATGATGCATTCTACATGATATTGGGTCAATTCTAGACTAAAGTCAACCCTGGTCAACTTCAGTCAACTAACTAGTCAATGCTAGGTCAACCTAGACCCAATCAAGTCTCACTAGGCCTAACCAAGACTATCCTAGCAAGTACACATCATTCTCAAGTCACACAAGTCTAAGATAACCCAACTCATGTATATATTAACATATGCCATAGGCTATACTACCTAGGCCATGAGCCATATACAATGATATAGGTAATACATATACTAATTTCCACATATTTATATGCACACTATATATATATATATATATATATATATATATATATATATATATATATATATATATATATATATATATATATATATATATCAATAGGCAGTATCTATATTACATCACATATCCCATTAAGTTATATATTATATACATATATATACATGTAGAAGTTATGGGGAAAATCATGCATATGCATGTGTGAATGTGTGTAGAAGTGTGTGTGTGAACATTGGTTAAGTTCTCAGATTGTGTGTAAGTGAGCTAGTGTGTGTGCAATGGCAATACATTATGTTCTCAGTAATCAGTCCTAGGAAAATTCAGTAGGAAAGTGTGGACATAGTTCTCAGTATTAGGTATGTCTCCTATGAACCAATATGGTTCTCAGTTTCCAGTGTTTAGGAAACAAACAATGTATCACTATGTGTATGTGGCGGTCATAAATGTGTGTGTGTGTGTAGATACATAAGAAAGCAGTGTGCAATATCTAAGATTTCAGACTTGTGTGTATCAGTCAACAATTTATCTCAAAACCCAATGAAACTCGAAATCAATCACTACCACAACTAAGAATCCTAATGTAACTAGCTCAGCAAAATATAGGAAAGTCACATAGACATTTGAACCAACCATTTAGGGAAATACCATGGCAATCAACTCTCAAGCTTTGCAACGTAAACCATAAATTTTAGTTTAGTAGTGTGCAAACAGTGTCAATATCAGGGTTAATGTGAGTGAACATTAAGTCTCAGATTTCCCAGTAAACTTAGTGTACATGGTTTACAGATTTCAGATTTGTGTGTGCTAATCCCAGGTCTTAACAGTGTGTACATGGGGAACAAATCAGTGTGTGTATATATGTGTATATCACTCTCAGATTTCAGATTCATGACAGTGAGCAATGTGTGTGTTACAGTGTGCCATTTGCGTACACAACAGTGCATAGAGAGTGTACAGAGTTGTATATCAATTTTATGTTGCAAATTATCAGAGTTTACAAACAGTGCACATTATCAAGGTATCAGTTAATGAAATCCCAAACAAACTGCCAATTCGAAAATGCAATATGAAAACTATTCTCTATGCCAAGTGAACCCTAGCATGTAGGCTAAAACCCAAATTTATTTAAGTGTACAACAATCAAATTAAATACTCAAAGGCAGGTTAATACTACATTAATTTCAGAACAAACTGACAGTTCCTAAGTATCAGGAAAATAGGAGATTACCCAAAATCGAATGCTAAATCAAACACTAACACACAAATTAGGGTTGGTAATTTTAGTCACACATGTGTACGTGTCACAGGGAGTGTTTGTGTCCAACCAAGTGGACACAAACGTGTCCAAACAACCACACATACACAGACACAAAACTGTGTTCAGACAGTGTCGTACTCGCGTGCACATCATTCGTGGACACGACACGACACGAATTAGGACACGTGCTCGTGGATATAGGTTCGCCTAGGATAGGGCTAGGGTTAGGTCACCCTGCAATGTGTCCAATACGTGTCTTCGTGGGACACGAACACAGTGTCGGTGCCACTTGGGGCCGACTGTGCAGTGTCAGTAAAATCCGTGCGGGCCAATTTGCATCCAAACAACTGAATAATATCTAATGAAAATTAATACACTTTATGTCAGTCACCTAGTAATTGTTCACACAAAATTTGGTGTCCATAATTGTCGTGTCCAGTAAGAACTAGGACACAGGCTGCAGGGCACTTAGCCAAGCCCCGTACAGCGTATCCAACACCAAATCCGACACAAAAACGATACTAAAATAAATTCAGCCTTCACAGAAATTAACATACACATATAGATCTAGGGTTCCATGTAATTAGTTTTACAAAACACGAAAATAAATACCTAAGAAGCATTTAATCAAACACCTATCTATACACTATGATACGTGTCCGATACGAACACCAAATGGACACAAAATTAACCCAAACTCTAGGGACAACTAGGGGACACCTAGATCTAGCCCTAAATGCAAAGAAATCAGTAAAAAGAATGAGTTTGAGTGGTTTACCTATTGAGTGTCAAACTCAAAGAAAACCCCAAATGGAAGGAATCCAAATAGCAACTCCCAAGCTTCAAATTGCACAAAAACTGAGATAAATCTCCACAAATAGTAAATAAACAGTAATTAGATCCTAATGCAAAAGATTAGAGTCAAAAAGGAGTTGAAATAGATTTATTAGGAATTTAGAAAAGTGGAGATTTACCTTTCCTTCAAAAAACTAGGTTAAGCACAAAAGAGGTAAGAACAAGTGGAAGAGAATACTTGTAACGCCCCAGTCCCAAAATACGTAGGACTAGGAACGTAGCATGCTAGCTGCATATATACGAGATATACTCCAATATATGGAAATCTCGAATATACACATAAGCTGTATTGTGAATAATAATAACAGACAGTCACAGGTAAAAGCTATATCTCATCCTCAGTAAATATAAAAAAAATGGTAACTCATAAATAAAAGTAAATGTCAAAATATAGCTGTTGGCCGGGCGGAGACAAATCTACTACCGGTACTAGAATAAACTGAAAGAAAATAAAGTCCAACCTCTAATATAAATAAAATAAGAATGATGACTAAATAGGCTCTTCGACCCAATAGGGACAGCTGTGATCAGAAGGTACAACTCGCTCGAATGTGAAGGATGAGTCTATAGTAGAGCCATACTCCTGCGGGAAGTCCTGCACACCTATACCTGGAGAGATCACCAGTTCCTCAGAGGGACGTAACAAGATACAAAAAGAACATGCCACATAAACAGAATAAATACTGCTCAATAAGAATAAATAAGATCAGATCATGATATGGTCCAATATCTCACTATTTGGATTAGCGTACCATCTCCCCAACCAAACAAGGACAGGAGATGGCACCCTGACCCACAGTGAAATATCTTTCCAAGTCACGAATCCAATATGGTATCCGAACCCCAACAAGGTTCAATACCTTCTCATCGGAGTAGTAAACCACACCTACAACCAAACAAGGACAAGATGTGGTGAATTAATCCGCGACAAGTTATTGTTCCAATCCACGGTCAGATACAAGCACCCAAACCAAAAGTACTCGTACCTAACGGATAAGGGTAGCCTACCATTCTATGTAAATGCAGTTTAAGTACATCCCTCCAATGCATGGGCCCTGGCTAAAAATGGGATCATCATAGTCCCCCCTTGGGGCACCGGAGGCCTCAGGCATAATCGTTCCACGAACGTCAGTGGCCAGCAGTAATAAGGGGTCGTCAACCCGCATCTCCGGTGGAGCGTACAGTCACAAGGAAAATATGTAAAGTAGCCCATACGCTAAGGATATGTACTTCCCGTCCAATGCCTACTATGTTGTTTCCACAACACATACCCCTATTAACCGCTAAGTCAAACTAAGCATGCAATGTCTATTAGCGGTTAATCCTATCGCACGGCTTATACGTACTAGTGTCCTGCTAGTCACGCATGTCCGAGTTCTATATGTGACTCACAACAACGTGATACAAATGTGTCAAGGCCTATGAATGCAACACACAAAGGGTGGTCCCTTAACTCTAAGTTTAATGGATAAGAAAGTAATACATAGCAGGAAATATAACTGAACAGTAAGTTCTAACAAGTTATGCCATGTATCACAGTTTATTTTGTATAAAGAAAATAATGAATAATGCATGAAATATGAGCTAAATAAATAAATAGCGGGTGGCAAGGTATCTTGCCTGGGGGTAGTGTGCAGAATGGCGACGCCTGATGACTCAAATCGTTAGAATATGGAAGCAATGAAAGCCAACTTCTATGAACGACCTCGGATGCTGAAATAAACATCACGAACAGATTTGGCATAAAAAAATACCTAGAAAATGCCTGTCTAAAACTCTAATTCTGGAACAGGGACAAAATCGAAATTTTGGGTCAAAACGATATCCGCCGTTGGACCAGTTTTGTACCGAAATGCGTGCCAAAACCTACGATCTCTAAAGTCATCAAACTACATGTCTATGGGTCCGGTTTGAGGAGACGGACCCAACCGTATGTTCAAAGTAGGATTCTGGTGGGCTGTGCACAAATTCGTCCGTCAGAGCGGATCGCGGGCCCGCCAATTTTAGCGTTCCGATCAACCTTCTCAGAATTGGACCAAACATGGTATACAGGACCAAAATATCGATACGATCCTGATGGCGCAAGTCTCGCGTCGATCCGACGAACGTGCACGAAGTTATGGTCAAGTTTGTAAAACGTCGATACGGGAGTATCTCGACGAATACGTACTGATTTCGTCGCGCACGCGCAACGAAATCGAGTTCCGTCAGTTCCCACACGTCGGCAACATCTATACGTACCTTTCGATGCATATAGTGTGCGACCACATCGCCCTGTTTGTCGAGTCGTACGTCGTATCGAAAAAAGTTTTCTAAAATTTTAGTTCCAAAAATAGATTTTCTTGAATCTTTAACATCAACTATCTTCCTGCATAATAACTGAAATATAAATCTAACAAGTGCGTTTTAATCCCGTATATGTTGTGTTTCACTGTTTTCAATTGGTTTGTTGAAACCCTCAGTATATGGGTCAAAAATCGGCTTCCAAGTCGATGTTCTGGGCAGCCTAGAACTATCCTGTTCCGACAGTTTTCTCGAGAAGTTTTATTCAATTTCCCGAGCAAGATGTTAGGGTTTACTAGATTCTATATGAAGGGGTTTAGAGAGGGTTAGATAGGCTCTATGTAGGATTCGACAAAATCGAAATTAGTCGAGTATGATGGAAGAACGACGAGGGGGAAGTTGGCGTACCTGCGGTCGAGTAAAACAGAGTAACTCCATTTTTGGGTCGGCCCGACGGTGTTCACGCGACTGCGGCCGGTCCTCGGCGGTGGAATGGCGGCGCCGGCGTGTGCGGTTCACGCTGGAGTCGATCCTTGAGGTCGGCGAGGTAGTTTGCTAGGGTTTCGGGGGTGAAGTCTCTCATACGCGGTGTTCATATATAGCTACTGTGCTATATACTCGATCGGCCTTGGGGAATTTTACTCGTGGACTTGCGGGCTGCTTAGGCACATTTGGTGGGCCGAGCCCTGTGGGCTGGTGGGCACAGCTGCTGTTCCCTTCGGGGAACAGTGGCCTGATTTTTTTTAAACACATATATATACCTACATGTGCAATATATATATATATATATATATATATATATATATATATATATTTTATATATATATATATATATATATATATATATATATATATATATATATATATATATATATATATATATATATATATATATATATATATATATAATTTATTATACCTATATATTTCTAATACTAATACTAGAAAATAAAATACAAATAATTTGTTTATAACCTAAATTTATATATTTATAAAATCTTTTTATTGTGATAACTCATTTAAATGATAACCAAAAAATTAAGATAAAATTATCTTTTGTGATTTAATAATGTATAAAAAATACTAATAATAATTCTAATATTCTCAACATATTTTTCTTAATATTCTAATAATACTTTGCACCAATTACAAATCTCATAACAAACTCTTTGCTATGTACGTTTTCAAAAAAATGAAAAGAAATAAATAAGCTTAAATTAAAAATTATCAAGAAAATTCAAAAAAAAAATCTGGGGGTTTACAATACTTATAGGAAAGTAATGACCTAAGGAGGGGCCGGCCACATGCTGAATTTTAGGGTTAGGGTTTAGTTATTGGGCTATGGGCCAACTAGCACTAGTCAAAAAATCAATTTCCTAAGTCTCAAGCGCCTATTGGCCAATTCACTAATCCTTCTATTCAATCTTGATTCCTACATGACTAACTAAAGTTGACTTAAATTAGACTAGGGTCTCACCATGCTAACCTAGTCACCATAGTTAGGGTCAACACCTAGGTTAGTCTATAAAGTCTCAACTAGTCAAAGTCAAAATCACAATCACCAATTAAATAAATTAAATAAATTCAAAAAATTTACAAATGACCAAAATACCCTCAATCTAAAATGTGGTAGTGACAAATCTACCCTCCTTAAAAAATTTATCCTCAAAATTAAAAGGCGAAACTAACTGATGAGAATGATAGACAATCATACCTCAAGATCCAAAAAGATAAGGGTATCGCTCGCGCATCTCATCCTCCCGCTCCCAGGTAGACTCTCCTGGAGAATGATGCCTCCATGCGATGCGAACCAAGGGTATTACCTGGTTCCTCAGTACCTTCTTTCGACGATCCAGAATCTCCACTGGCTGCTGTGGATAACTGAGAGTAGGTCCTACCTCAATCTCCGAGTGATCGAGTATATGGCTAGGGTCAGCCACGTACCGTCTCAACTGTGATACGTGGAAGACGTTGTGGACACCCACTAGTGCAGGTGGCAAGTCTAGCCTGTATGCCACGTCACCGACTCTTCCGCTGAACATGAAAGGTCCGATGAAGCGCGGGCTAAGCTTTCCACCTTCACCAAAATGTATGGTACCACGAGTTGGAGATATCCTCAGAAAAACCATGTCTCCGACCTAAACACAAACAAGGTCTTAAGTTATAAATAACCAAACATGATTAAACAACACAAACAAACAACCTACTTCTAATCCTATCTCCAGTCAAACTAAGCCAAACATAGTCATGGCCAACTACTGGTCAACAACTAGTCAATTTGTTAACATCCAAGCATTTGGTCAACAACTGGTCAACTTCTTAGGGTTTTACCTATGCTAGCTATCTAGGTGTTGGCAACTAGAATTTACCAAAAAGAAAAACTCTATAATAGACTAACTCTTATCTTTCCCAAATCCTATCAAGTCACCCCTAACTAATTACCTGTAATTTAAGCACACAAATCCCAAGTACCACATATACATAAGCCCAAGAACAACAACCCATCCCATATATCCTAAGTATATCATCTATACATATATATAACTGATCATCAAAGGGTTAAAGTAGACTAAACTTATAAGGGACTGAACAATGCTTAGAAATTAGGCTAAGGATGAATGATCTGAATCATCAGTGTAGACAAAAGGGAATGATGCTAAGGAGACTGAATTTATAAGACAGAAAGGACAGGTCATTAGGGTCCAACTTGTAAAGTTAAAATAAAAAAAAACCTACATGGTGACTGAAACATGCCTTTAGATCAAACCTGGCCTCTCCTCTCTATCTGGTCTGAACACCTACTAACTACATGCAGGACAGTGGTCTAAAAGAAATGAACCAAACTAGTGTGCAGGGAATGCAATAGGCAGTATACTGCAATGAGTGTAGGCTATGTACCAAATCAAAATATATTACATATATACAAGCTATATATATTTAACCCTCATCACCTCAAATCTACTCAAGTCTAATAACACACACTCCCTACCACATGCCTATTACTCCAATGAAGGGGTCAGATACTGTAGGGTGTGTTGGGACAGACAGTGGTGTAGCACGGCTACATATAAAGATGCAGAACAATCATATGTAGGACAATGATAGGTAGGACACATACATATAGAAAATTGACACAATGTCCAGGTAGAGGCTTTGGAAGACTGAACCAATAATGAAAGAGAAGGTTTGGACATGTACCTGGACAGATGGCTAAACAGGTATCATCTGTATCTAATACAACGAAAGAGGGACAGAACAATGATCAAGGAAGAACTCTTATTAACAACCCACATTATCCTCAAGGTATACAACTGTCCTAAATGGACTGAACAACCATACCCAAAAAGGTTCTGTAGGGCAGGTACTGCAGGTTAAAATGAAGGGTATTGCAAGGCTTCCAAGTAAGGTAAAATGCTAAGTGATGCAGTATGTCACCATGTACAGAAAGTAAGGATGAGTGCAGACCTCTAATATGCATGATACTAACCCTCCAGATATCTAGAATATGTTAAGGGATTGATGGTTATATTGGTGAGTCAATAATTGAGGTCTGAACAATGGTCTAGTGAAACCTATGATGCAACATGGTAGGTAATGAAATGTTGAATGTAGTGAACAACTTGTACAAGTCTGAACCAAGCGGACAGGGTATCTAGTGAAGGGTCTGCACATTGCCTATAAAGGTTGATCAAACATGACGGAACTCAACACAAAGAGAACTTAACTAAATAAAAAACTGGACCAATATAGGCTAAACAACATGTCAATAACCCTATACAACAATGACCTATAGATACCAACCAAACCCATATCCTATATGCCAATATCATCTGTAACCTATCTATATATATAGACCTCTCAGTCTTAGGTGAACTACAACTACACTCAAGGACAGGCTCTGGTCATGGGTGCCTTACTGGAAAGGATAAGGGAAAATAATAATAAATTATCAAGGCTATAAGACATACTAACATCCTATATGGAAACTGGTTGGTCAGGAAGATCATCTACAATGGGTTATTATTCTAATACCAATGCTAACTATCATCCCTAGGGTACATACACTCTACAAGTCATCATATCATTACACTATGAAAGAACTACATATGAATAAGCTCTACAAAACTAAAATATCCCTATCCTAAGTTATTTGATGATGAAATACAATTCTATAACAACAAAATGGTATGATAGAGATGATATGTTTAAAAACCTTCTCAAGATAAAATCTGATAATCATATGCGTCTGTCCAAAATCATGTTACTCAGAGTCTTCGTCATGTTAGTGAACAAGGCTACGATAATCACAGAGTCCTTGACTAAGGTACATACCTCTAGAATCATGACATTTTAAAATTTTCGTATTGCCGTATGCTTGACAGCAAAAACCTTAAATTCTTACACCCAAAAAATACGTCCAAAATCTGACTATATGTCCTCACTATGCCAGCTAACACGACTATCGAAGATTCTAGATCCCATAACTGAGGTGACCTAGCCCATATAATTTTTTTAGAAAAAAATAAACATAACACAAGAACAACAAAACAAAATTGATCAGTCAACAAGGAACAGATGGAATCGAATTTCAAGATAGTTATAAGAGGTGATTGCGGAAATGGAATCGAGAAGAACGGAACCTGCAGCAAGATCTCCAATGGTCTGTGCATCTTCGACTGTCCTGGCGAATGCTCGTCCCTACTGGTTTCCCTGGCCTGCTGCTGATGCTACATGTACCTCTGCTGCTGAGAGAAATCGGAAATGACGGAGGAAGGTCTCTGTACAGGAGGAGGTGCACCTCCAATATAGCAGAAACGCCAACCTGAGTCGGTACAACAGGAGCTGTGGTCTCGAGACCCTGCTGAGCAGGACGAGAGGTGTCATGACCCAGAACCAGAATAATGGAGAGCGGAGGAATGACTCAGCCAGCTACGTATTACGGGTAGAGAAATACCGTATAATACGATCAATGATGTCTAAAAGACGAGGGGGTACATACTACATGAAAGTCTCGCTATGGTCACTTCACATCTATTGTCTCAATCATTCAAACAAGAAACAGAAATAGAGAACATGTAAGATAAAGCAGTAAGGCATCCCAAACGCTTAGTCAAAATGTTCTTGATATCTGACTTTACAAAACATAGCCAGATGATGTAGCAAGTATGCACAATTATTATCAGCTGCAGTCTGACTTAGTTACAATTATGTAAAAGTAAGTACAAGATAATTCGACTAACATGTCGGTGCCAAACGGCAAAGTATAAAGTAAGTAACAAAACGAGAAGGGAAGTAAGAAACCCACTCGAGTCCTCCTGCGATCATTCCTCTAGTATTGACCATCTTGGAGGTGGAAGTAAGCTGAGTCCTCGGGGACCGGCTCTAAATCTGGCCATGCAAACCCAGAGAGGTTAGACCTCTAATAGAAAGTACCGCAAGGGAGCACGATATGAGGAATGAAGCCAGTAATAAGAGAATATGATAATAGATCTCTGCTATCTACTAGAATTCATATAACATCACGACACTTCGAACCAACCTCCCAACCAAACAAGGACAGAAGTTGGCCCGTCATGTCCTGACATTCTGATCATCCCAGTTAGGTAACAGAGTAGATACAGTACACGAACAATCAATTTAAAATGGCCATTCAACTACTACGGCTTGCTAAGGTGAGTTCCAAGTTATCCTGGAATTATGCAATAAGGATTCCTCAGTTCTTACTATGTGCAAGCAAGGCTAGTCTATCCAGTCAATCAATTGTGCCAATCATGAATTAGACGAGTCCCAGCGGGACGCCCGTCATCAATATACAATATACAATAAATAATATAAGCAGATACCGCTTCCTGTCCGTGTGGCAGATTTGCAGTACCTGTGGGAACCAGTCGACCTGTCGGACACTTAATAGTCCCAAAGAGGACTACCATGTAAGAACTCGGAAATCCATTCTCTCCATGTAATCATTATTTTATTTGACTTAATAGTCTCTACGTTGAGTGAAATCCCATGTCGTGGATCATGGTCATTCAAAATGAGTACTTCCGTACGGGGTACGATATGCACAACTTTACAACGGTACCCGTGCGGTTTAGGTTGTAGATCTTACATAGCGTAATGCAACAATCAAACTAACCACAAAATAATCATGCCTTGACCATAAAGTACAC
Organism: Iris pallida; assembly: GCA_029216955.1. Classification (NCBI taxonomy): domain Eukaryota; kingdom Viridiplantae; phylum Streptophyta; class Magnoliopsida; order Asparagales; family Iridaceae; genus Iris; species Iris pallida. Next base: position 5,084,864 of record JANAVB010017196.1, on the reverse strand, counting down.
ATGCTGCTTTAGTAAGATAAATAAATAAATTATAGCCTGCATGTGCCTGTATGCTAATATTCGGGATCGGCCAATCGATTACAATAGTTCATAATTAGTATGAACGTGTCTCATTCATTTCATTCAATAAGACGACTAGCCAGTCTCTTAGTTCCAACTAGGAACACATGATCAATCATAAATCAAAATAATAATTAATGTTAATGTCTAGATAATAATTAAGGTTAATAAATGCCAAGACAATCAGTCAATGTCAATCAATGTCAATTCGGGACAAGGATCAGCCAAAAAGGCATTAGGGTCAGCGTTCATGCGGCCAAGAATTTATTGATTCAAGCGACCGAGTAAACATGCATATGCGGCTAAGGGGACTAAGTCCATGCGGCCGGGGATATGGACCCTATGCGGTTCAGGTCTGAACTCATGCGGCTGAGATAACACGCACCTATGCGGCTCAGAATATCAAGCGGCCAAGAAGTCGCAAGCCTTATGCGGCTGGGGTTCCATGCTCATACGGCTAGGGTAGGAACAAGTCATATGCGGCTCAATGCTGCCTGGGTCATGCGGCCAGGAGGGTGCAATCTCATGCGGCTTCGAAAGAATGAGTGCATGCGGCTGAGAGAAGTAGGATTTATGCGGCTAAGAAAAGCCAAGCGTCTATGCGGCTGAAAATAAGACGGTCGCGTGTGGCCCAGGGAAGCAAACTCATGCGGCCTAGGAGATGCGAGCTCATGTGGCTCGAAGATAACGAGCGCATGCAGCTGGGATTGGCAGAGCCTATATGCGTCCAACAATAGCTTATGCGGCCAGAATGACTTGCCGTATGAAAATTCATGCGGTCAAGTACTGGCATGCGGCCAAGATCTCATGCGGCCAAAAACCTTCATGCGGTCGGAAACTATTCTTCTTCTCCGAATTTTCTGAGGACAGAACCACGGAAACCATTGCTTCCAAGCTCTCTGAATCCTTCAATCCAAGCCCAAATCTGGACTTCTATAGGTCAAAATGGGGTAGAATGAAATTCTCTACAACATAAAACCCTTAAAACTTGAAAAATAATAAAGTTACTAGATCAAAACCTAAAAAATCCAAAAAATGTATTAAAATTAGATCTACATGAAATGAGCCATGGAAATTAAAAATGCTGAGTACTAAAGTATCTAAGAATCTTGAGAGAAAGACAATGGAACAACAAAAACGGAGATCCATCAAGAAGCAAGTTGGCACTTGCCTATGCGGCCGGGTAGGTGGGAAGAGTTTATGAGAAAGAAGAAGAGTAAAGGTGAAGTAATGAAGAGAAAGAAAGAGAATGGGCTTTAAATAAAGGAGTAGTGGTAGGTAGGGATTTGTTGGGTTCATGTTGAACCACCCAAGGCCGAAAAATAAACCAACTTAGCCGAACCAAAAAGCAAACCAGAAAATAAAATGCAGAAAAATAATTAGCATAAAATTTAAGAAATTTAAATACAGAACAATACATGATAAATATTAAATAAATATATTTAAGCAGTACATGTATTAAAATACGTATTCTGGGAACGGGAAGTGACATCTCTACCCTCCTTAGAAAAATTTCGTCCTCGGAATTTCAATTCCAAGCAGGATGGAAACATCAGAGCTAAAGTAATCTAAGTATAAGCAATTTGAGTAAGCAATTATTCTACAATGCCAATAGCAAGTAATATATCTATGTTTAACTATCTATGACACCAAGCAATTCTACTCATAAGGTGACAAGCATGAGGAGTTAAGACAATCAAGGTATACAGGAAGAGATATACCTTGTGAGTCAAACAGGTGCGAATACCGTGATCGGATATTATCCTCACGTTTCTACATTGACTCCCCTAAAGAGTGATGACCCCAAGCAACCCGGACAAGGCTAATTGTTCGGTTCTTGAGTGTCTTCTCTCTTCGGTCCAAAATGGACACAGGCTATTCCTCGTAAGACAGGTTGGTACCAACAACCAGCTCAGAATGATCAAGGATATGGCTTGGGTCCGATACATACCTTCGCAACTGAGATACATGAAACACGTCATATACCTCTCGTAACGAAGGTGGAAGAGATAAATGATAAGCAAAATCACCTATCCTATCAAGGATAGCAAATGGGCCTACGTATCGCGGACTCAATTTCCCGTGAACGCCAAATCTAATGACCCCACGGGTAGATGAGATCCGCAAGAACACGTGGTCCCCAACAAAAAATTCTAGCGGCCTACGATGCTGGTTCGCCCAATAACGATGTCGATCCTGCGCAACTCGAAGTCGCTCTCTAATTTTCTTAACCACTTCAACTGTCTGGACAATTATTTCTGGGCCGAGCATCTTCCTCTCCCCGATATCATCCCATGCTAGTGGCGACCTACACTTCTTACCATATAGTGCTTCAAATGGCGCCATCTTGATACTGGCTTGATAACTGTTGTTATATAAAAACTCGACTAAGTGTAGGTGGCTTTTCCAAGATCCTCCAAAATCTAGGGTGCAAGCTCGCAACATATCTTCCAAAGTCTGAATTGTTCTTTCTGATTGTCCGTCTGTCTGGGGATGGTAAGCTGTGCTAAATCTTAACTTGGTGCCCAGACTGTGATGTAAGCTCTTCCAAAAATGTGATGTAAAGCGGGTATCTCTATCTGACACAATACTGACAGGGACTCCATGCTGCCTGACTATCTGCTGCATATACAACTCTGCCAACTTTTCTGCAGATTGCCCTACTCTGAAAGAAAAAAAAGTGTGCCACCTTTGTAAGCCAACCTACTATCACCCAAATAGCATCTTTACCACTTGGTAATCTCGGTAAACCGGTCACAAAGTCCATTGTGATGTGTTCCCACTTCCATTCCGGGAAAGAAAGCGATTACGATAACCCAGCTGGCCTCTGTTGTTCTGCCTTCACTTGCTGACATACCAAGTAACGGGAAATAAATCTAGCTATCTCCCTCTTTATCCTGTTCCACCAGAAGTGCTGCTTGATATCTTGGTACATCTTGGTCCCTCCAGGGTGTATAGAATACTGAGAACTGTGAGCTTCTGCCATAACCTCCTGTCTAATATCTCCACTAGGCACATATAGACGTGATCCAAACCTAAGCGTACCATCTTCATGAATCCTCATCTCCTTCCTGAGTCCTGACTCACATTCTGTCCTAAGCTTCTGAATCCTTGGGTCCTGTGCCTGAGCTGCCTTGATCCTATCTACCAAGTCAGATTGAACTTATAGACTTGCTAGAACCCCTACATCACTAGGAAGTATAACCTCGATGTCCATCTCCTGAAGGTCTTCCAAGATATGCTTTTGTGTTGTCAACATAAATGTACCGTCTCTCCTGCTAAGAGTGTCTGCTACTACATTAGCCTTGCCTGGATGATATTGAAGCTCCACGTCGTAATCCTTGATCAACTCTAACCATCTTCTCTGCCTCATGTTTAGTTCCTTCTGAGTAAAGATGTACTTCAGACTTTTGTGGTCTGTGTACATGTCCACTCGATTACCATATAAGTAATGCCTCCATAGCTTCAAAGCAAATACTACTGCTGCCAACTCCAAGTCATGAGTTGGATAATTCTTCTCGTGGTCCCGAAGCTGTCTAGATACATACGTTATTACCTTCCCATGCTGCATGAGGATGCACCCAAGTCCTTTACCTGACGCATCACAATATACAGAAAAACCTCCGGGTCCAACTGGCAATGTAAGAATAGGCGCTGATATCAACTTCTGCTTCAAGTTCTCAAATGATGCCTGACATTCTGTCGACCAGACGAATGGTATATCCTTCCGTGTCAAGCGGGTCATGGGTGCTGAAAGTCTTGCAAAGTCTGCTTCGAATCTCCTGTAATATCCTGCCAATCCCAAGAAACTTCGCACATCGGCTACGGTCTTGGGTACTGGCCAACTTTCTACTGCTTCTACCTTCTTGGGATCCACTGCTACTCCAGCCCCTGATATGATGTGACCCAAGAATGAAACACTTGCTATGCTTGGCATACAACTGGTTCTCTCTCAAAACCTGTAACACTTTTCTGAGGTGGTCTTCATGCTCCTCTATACTGGTAGAGTATACAAGAATGTCGTCAAGAAACACAACGATAAACTGATCTAAGTATGGCATAAAGATGCGGTTCATCAAATCCATAAATATTGCTGGAGCATTGGTCAAACCAAACGGCATTACCAAGAATTCATAATGCCCATACTTCGACCTGAATGTGGTCTTGGGAATATCTTCCTTCCGAACCCTCACTTGATGATACCCTGAACGAAGATCTATCTTGGAGAAAACTCTAGCTCTGCTCAACTGATCAAACAAGTCGTCGATCCTGGGTAGTGGGTACTTGTTCTTTACTATTGCCGCATTAAGCTTCCTGTAATCGATGCACAATCTGGATGACCCATTCTTCTTCCCTACAAGTACTACTGGTGCTTCCCATGGTGATATGCTAGCTTGGATGAACTTCTTCTCCTTCAGTTCCTCTATGTGCTGATATACCTTGGCCTGCTCTGAATCTGCCATTCTGTAAACTCGATCTGATATCGGTTTAGTTCCAGGTGCCAATTCTATACTGAACTCAATATCTCTAACCGGTGGTAGAAGTGGAAGTTCTTCGGGAAATATGTCTAGAAACTCTTCAACTATCTTCGGAACCTGAACTTCTTCCATTGTCGTTACTACTTCCTGCTCTTGTTGAGTTGCCTCTAATCTGACTAAGGTGAACCTCTTCATGCCTGGAATGTCAAAAGATACACTCCCTCTACGATAATCTATTATTGCATGACTGTCTTTCAGCCAGTCCATGCCTAAGATAACGTCGAAATTTCCAACAGAAAATTCTATCAACCGGACGGGTAGGGAATGCCCACAAACTACAACGCTACATACTAGAATAACTCTACTAACTCCTACGAGCCCATTACTAGTGAGTATATTCAACCTTCCTGGCAATGCCTCGAACTCCATTCCTAGCCTTGTTGTAAATTATGCAGATATAAATGAGTGTGATGCTCCCGAATCAAACAATGCTACTGCAGAATATGAGACGACGAGAATGTTACCTGCCATGACATCTTCCGATGCTAATGCCTCTTCCAAGGACAGAGTGAATGCCTGCCCCCGACCTCCTTGTTGGTTTTCATGTTGCGGCCTAGCCTGGTGCTGCTGCTGGCCCCTGCCTTGATGATGCTGGGGTGGTCTATGCTGTTATTGCTGCATCGGCGGTCCCTACTGCCGAAACATCTGAGCTTGCGACATGAACGGGCGATGTGCCAACGGTCTCACTGCCACCGCTGGTCCTTGATACTGTCCTGTCCCTGGTGCTGACAGAGCAGGAAATTATTGTACGGGTCCTCCCGACCTCGAATTCATGGGACATATGGTAACCCGATGATCTGGGCCTCCACATATCAAACACAGTCCGTTCAATATCCGACACACATCCCTAGTGTGTCCTATCTTCCCACAATAAGTGCATCCCGCTGGGGGTTGCTGGTTCTTCCTCTGCTGCTGTTGCTACTGCTTTGGTGGTGCTGGCCCTCGCATTGCCACATCGTGAATACGAATGCCAAGGGACGGTGTTGTTGTTCGGGGCACTACTCTCCCTCCTCCTTCAATCTGACTGTGGTATCTCTTCTGACCTCCAGTCCTTGCCGTGATCCTCTGAATGGTGATCTCATGCCTTCGGGTTGCCGTCAATACTTCGTTAAAAGTCTGATAATTGTGCCCCTCTATCAATTGCAAGAGCTCAAGATGAAACCCTTGCTGAAATCTCATAGCCCTCTGGCTCTCCGTTGCTACCATCTCTGGGGCGAACCTACTCAATCAGTAGAACTTTGCTGCATAAGCATCTACTGTCTTGTCGGCTTGCTTGATGTTGATAAACTTTTGTTGTAGCTCAAACTGCGCCACAACTCCATAGTACTTGGTCTTGAACCTTGCAGTAAAATCTTCCCAAGCAACAGGACGTCTGATGCCCACTTCCTCTGATTCCCACCAATCACGTGCGAGATCCTGAAGTAACAACTTCACCTGATCCACACGTTCTTCTGCCGGTACCTTAGCTGTCGTCAGAATAGCCTCAATATCCTTAAGCCATGCATCTGCTGAGATGGCATCCTCTGTGCCCTCAAAACAGCGGGGGTTGAACTTGTAAAATCTGGCTGATGCTCCTGAATCTGTCCTTGCCCCTCTTTCCAAAGATGTCTGCAATCCTTGGTTGAGTAGTACGTTCTGCTCTTGCAACTGAGCGTGCATGCGCTGCTAGGCTAACATCCGATGTTGCTGCGTAGCCATCATCCCTCTCATGATCTCCAGAGGGGCTGGTGTGTCCACTTCTACAGGGGTAGGTAGGACTTTTGGTGGTGGTGGAACCTCCGGATAGTGCGATCCAGTTGCTGCTTCCACTATCACTTCTTCTCGGATGGTCTCTTGAAGTAGTTCTAGCCCTTGTAGCTGACCAACCTGGTCAGGTTGCCCATGTTGCCCTTGTTGTTGTTGTCCAATTCTGATAGATACGGACGAGGTGCCCCTAAGGAAAGGGGCAAACGAACAATCAAACGACCGGACATGAAAGATCAATGAAGTCAAGGATACCGGAATGTCAAGCTAGGGTTGAGAACAACGAATCATGAGATCAAGGAGGGACATGTGTGATTGAGACATCCTATAAATCAAAACATCCCACAAGTCTGAAATCAGACCTGCATAGGCCACCACTAAAACCTTGTCACGCCCCAGAACCAGAATACTGGAGAGCGGGTGAATGACTCAGCCAGCTACGTATTACGGGTAGAGGAATACCGTATAATACGATCAGTGCTGTCTAAAAGACGATGGGGTGCATACTACATAAAAGTCTCGCTATGGTCACTTCACATCTATTGTCTCAATCATTCAAACAAGAAACAGAAATAGAGAACATGTAAGATAAAGCAGTAAGACGTCCCGAACGCTTAGTCAAAATGTTCTCGATATCTGGCTTTACAAAACATAGCCAGATGATGTAGCAAGTATGCACAATTGTTATCAGCTGCAGTCTGACTTAGTTACAATTAGGTAAAAGTAAGTACAAGACAATATGACTAACATGTCGGTGCCAAACGACAAAGTATAAAGTAAGTAACAAAATGAGCAGAAAAGTAAGAAACCCACTCGAGTTCTTCTGCGATCATTTCTCTAGTATTGACCATCTTGGAGGTGGAAGTAAGCTGAGTCCTCGGGGACCGGCTCTAAATCTGGCCATACAAAACCAGAGAGGCTAGACCTCTAATAGCAAGTACCGCAAGGGAGCACGATATGAGGAATGAAGCCAGTAATAAGATAATATGATAATAGATCTCTGCTATCTACTAGGATTCATATAACATCACGATACGTCGAACCAACCTTCCAACCAAACAAGGACAGAAGTTGGCCCGTCATGTCCTGACATTCTGATCATCCCAGTTAGGTAACAGAGTAGATACAGTACATAAACAATCAATTTAAAATAGCCATTCAACTACTACGGCTTGCTACGGTGAGTTCCAAGTTATCCTGAAATTATGCAATAAGGATTCCTCAGTTCTTACTATGTGCAAGCAAGACTAGTCTATCCAGTCAATCAATTGCGTCAATCATGAATTAGACGAGTCCCAGCGGAATGCCCGTCATCAATATACAATATATAATAAATAATATAAGCAGATACCGCTCCCTGCCTGTGTGGCAGATTTGCAGTATCTGTGGGAACCAGCCGGCCTGTCGGGCACTTAATAGTCCCAAAGAGGGCTGCCATGTAAGAACTCGAGAATCCATTCTCTTCATGCAATCATTATTTTATTTAACTTAATAGTCTCTACGTTGAGTAAAATCCCATACCGTGGATCATGGTAATTCAAAATGAGTACTTCCGTACGGGGTACGATATGCACAACTCTACAACGGTACCCGTGCGGTTTAGGTTGTAGGTCTTACATAGCGTAATACAACAATCAAACTAACTACGTAATAATCATGCCTTGACCATAAAGTACACATGCTGCTTTAGTAAGATAAATAAATAAATTGTAGCCTGCATGTGCCTGTATGCCAATATTCGGGATCGGCCAATCGATTACAATAGTTCACAATTAGTATGAACGTGTCTCATTCATTTCATTCAATAAGACGACTAGCCAGTCTCTTAGTTCCAACTAGGAACACATGGTCAATCATAAATCAAAATAATAATTAATGTTAATGTCCAGATAACAATTAAGGTTAATAAATGTCAAGACGATCAGTCAACGTCAATTCGGGATAAGGATCAGCCAAAAAGACATTAGGGCCAGCGTTCATGCGGCCAGAAATTTATTGATTCATGCGGCTGAGTAAACATGCATATGCGGCTAAGGGGACTAAGTCCATACGACCGGGGATATGGACCCTATGTGGTTCGGGTCTGAACTCATGCGGCTGAGATAACACGCACCTATGCGGCTCAGAATATCAAGCAGCCAAGAAGTCGCGAGCCTTATGCTGCTGGAGTTCCATGCTCATGCAGCTAGGGTGGGAACAAGTCCTATGTGGCTCAACGCTGCCTGGGTCATACGGCCAGGGGAGTGCAGTCTCATGCGGCTTTGAAAGAATGAGCGCATGCGGCTGAGAGAAGTAGGATTTATGCGGCTAAGAAAAGCCAAGCGTCTATGCGCCTGAAAATAAGATGGTCGCGTGCGGCCCAGGGAAGCAAACTCATGCGGCCTAGGAGATGCGAGCTCATGCGGCTCGAAGATAACGAGCGCATGCGGCTGGGATTGGCAGAGCCTATATGCGGCCGACAATAGCTTATGCGGCCAGAATGACTTGCCGCATGAAAACTCATGCGGTCAAGTACTGGCATGCGGCCAAGATCTCATGCGGCCAAAAACCTTCATGCGGCCGGAAACTATTCTTCTTCTCCGAATTTTTTGAGGACAGAACCACGGAAACCATTGCTTCCAAGCTCTCTGGATCCTTCAATCCAAGCCCAAATCTGGACTTCCATAGGTCAAAATGGGGTAGAACGAAATTCTCTACAACATGAAACCCTCAAAACTTAAAAAATAATAGTTACTAGATCAAAACCTAAAAAATCCAAAAAATGTATTAAACTTAGATCTACATGAAATGAGCCATAGAAATTAAAAATGTTGAGTACTAAAGTATCTAAGAATCTTGAAAGGAATACAATGGAACAACAAAAACGGAGATCCATCAAGAAGCAAGTTGGCACTTGCCTATGCGGCCGGGTAGGTGGGAAGAGTTTATGAGGAAGAAGAAGAGTAATGGTCAAGTAATGAAGAGAGAGAAAGGGAATGGGGCTTTAAATAAATGAGTGGTGGTAGGTGGGGATTTGTTGGGTTCATGTTGAACCACCCAAGGCCGAAAAATAAATCAACTTAGCCGAACCAAAAAGCAAAGTAGAAAATAAAATGTAGAAAAATAATTAGCGTAAAATTTAAGAAATTTAAATACAGAACAATACATGATAAATGTTAAATAAATAAATTTAAGCAGTACATGTATTGAAATACGTATTCTGGGAACGGGAAGTGACAAGAGGTGGCCGGTCTCTCGATAGTATCCCCCGGACCGGAGCGATGAGACCGTGTCTCCAGAACCATCATAAAGACAAATCAAAACAAGAAGCAATTACGGAGAATGAAACAGAAAATCAAAGAAGGACAGTTTATATTCAAGGGAAGACAATAAGCAGAAAATTTAGATAAAATGAATCTGATTAAGAGTTTTTCCTAATGTGATCGAGTACCTTCAAAAATATCCTAATCCTACTGTAGGCGGCAGTGATACTCTAGTTCGAATACCACTGCATTTTTAAACTCGACCTGCATAGGCCACCACTAAAAATGTGTCATGACCCGCACCCATTGTAGGGACACGAGAAGTGGTTACGTCCAGCCTACGCCGCAGTGTCGGCGGTAGAACGTTGTCCTAGGTCAATCATCTAACAGTTATAAGCTACCTGTATAAACGTTGTCCTAGGTCAATCATCTAACAGTTATAAGCTACCTGTACAGTATATACACTCTGAATGGAGGTGACATAATAAAGTACAACTCAATCACAACTAAGAAAGAAAAAACGAAAAGATAGAATAGATGAACCACAGAATCCACAGATGTTAATACAGATAAGAGAGTGCTAAAAGTCTAAGATAGACAACTCCACAATCCAGAATACAATCTCCAATTATATACAAGTGTATCCAATAGACAGAATGATAATAGAAACTAGTCTAGCTAACTAGCTTAGTCTACTGGGGTAGTGTCGTCTGCAAGTGCTGGGTCCTCCTGAGGGTCCAGCTCACAAGTCTCATCTAGGCCTGCTCCGTAATAAGTGGGACACAGCTCTTCAAAATCATCTGTAATATTTTAACAGGTCCAGTCATGACTGGAGTGAGCACAGTTCATCTCACGTAGTTCATATCATGACAGGAATATAATACAGGCAATAGAGTAAGATACATGAAACGCTGAAGAGTATACATGAGTAAAAGGGAAGACTGTAATGAAATATCTACTATAAGTAAAGAGCTACAGTGAACTAGTGATTTAGAGTACAAGCTAGACATGTGAATGACTTGATAATAAACATGAGAGGTTGTACATGGCTACATTACTTTGGAAATTGTCCACATGACTATTTATACTCCCCCGTACCCCAATCAATACACAAGGATCCGTTCAAGTTATGTTATTATACATGATTTCACATGGGGCCCGTAAATGGGTATACATGAATATAAATATAGGGGCTCCATGAACATGAGAGTACATGAATTACGAGAGTGCACATGAATGGTGAAAGTAAAAAAATACATGATGAAAGTGAAACGCACATGACATGATGTATCTGATGCTCCCGAGGGGGATAACATCGTATGAAAAGATCCATATAGTACTAATTCGTGTTTCCATCGTATCAGCATCAAGTAAAATAATCTAGAGCAAGAAAATAGTCCTAGCAAGTATAAAACGGTCAGAGAATGTACTCGCCTGATATCCTGAGCGTCTGAAAGAAATACTGCCTGAGGAGTGGTATCTGGCTCCTATTCAGAACAGTACAAGTCACAACATATCCAAATTGGTAAAATGAGCTACTATGATGTATTATACATGATATTGGATCAATTCTAGACTAAAGTCAACCCTGGTCAACTTCAGTCAACTAACTAGTCAATGTTAGGTCAACCTAGACCCAATCAAGTCTCAATAGGCCTAACCAAGACTATTCTAGCAACCAAGACTATCCTAGCAAGTACACATCATCCTTAAGTAACACAAGTCTAATATAACCCAACTCATGTATATATTACCATATGCCATAGGCTATACTACCTGGGCCATGCCATATACAATGATATAGGTAATACACATACTAATTTCCACATATTTATATACACTATATATATAAATAATATCAATAGATAATATCTATATTACATCACATATCCCATTAAGTTATATATTATATACATATATATACATGTAAAAGTTAGGGGGGAAATCACGCATATGCATGTGTGAATGTGTATAGAAGTGTGTGTGTGAACATGGGTTAAGTTCTCAGATTGTGTGTAAGTGAGCTAGTGTGTGTGCAATGGCTATACATCATGTTCTCAGTAATCAGTCCTAGGAAAATTCAGTAGAAAAGTGTGGACATAGTTCTCAGTGTTAGGTGTGTCTCCTGCGAACCAATATGGTTCTCAGTTTCTAGTGTTTAGGAAACAAACAATGTATCAATGTGTGTATGTGGCTGTCATAAATGTTTGTGTGTGTGTGTGTAGATACATAAGAAAGCAGTGTGCAATATCTAAGATTTCAGACTTGTGTGTATCAGTCAACAATTTATCTCAAAACCTAATGAAACTCGAAATCAATCATTATCACAACTAAGAATCCTAATGTAACTAGCTCAGCAAAATATAGGAAAGTCACATAGACATTTGAACCAACCATTTAGGGAAATACCATGGCAATCAAATCTCAAGCTTTGTAATATAAACCATAAATTTCAGTTTAGTAGTGTGCAAACAGTGTCAATATCAGGGTTAATGTGAGTGAACATTAAGTCTCAGATTTTCCAGTAAACTTAGTGTTCATGGTTTACAGATTTCAGATTTATGTGTGCTAATCCCAGGTCTTAACAGTGTGTACATGGGGAACAAATCAGTGTGTGTATATATATGTATATCACTCTCAGATTTCAGATTCATGACAGTGAGCAATGTGTGTGTTACAGTGTGCCATTTGCGTACACAACAGTGCATAGAGAGTGTACAGAGTTGTATATCAATTTTATGTTGTAAATTATCAGAGTTTACAAACAGTGCACATTATCAAGGTATCAGTTAATGAAATCCCAAACAAACTGCCAATTCGAAAATGCAATATGAAAACTATTCTCTATGCCAAGTGAACCCTAGCATGTAGGCTAAAACCCAAATTTATTTAAGTATACAACAATCAAATTAAATACTCAAAGGCAGGTTAATACTACATTAATTTCAGAACCAACTGACAGTTCCTAAGTATCAGGAAAATAGGAGATTACCCAAAATCGAATGCTAAATCAAACACTAACACACAAATTATGGTTGGTAATTTTAGTCACACATGTGTACGTGTCACAGGTGGTGTTTGTGTCCAACCAAGTGGACACAAACGTGTCCAAACAACCACACATACACAGACACAAAACTGTGTTCAGACAGTGTCGTGCACACGTGCACATCATTCGTGGACACGACACGACACGAATTAGGACACGTGCTCGTGGATATAGGTTCGCCTAGGATAGGGCTAGGGTTAGGTCACCCTGCAATGTGTCCAATATGTGTCTTCGTGGGACACGAACACAGTGTCAGAGCCACTTGGGGCCGATTGTGCAATGTCAGTAAAATCCGTGCGGGCCAATTTGCATCCAAACCACTAAATAATATCTAATAAAAATTAATACACTTCATGTCAGTCACCTAGTGATTGTTCACACAAAATTTGGTGTCCAGAAGTGTCATGTCCAGCGAGAACTAGGACACGGGCAGCAGGGCACTTAGCAGAGCCCCGTGCAGCGTGTCCAACACCAAATCCGACACAAAAATGACATTAGAATAAATTCAGTCTTCACAGAAATTAACGTACACATATAGATCTAGGGTTCCATGTAATTAGTTTTACAAAACACGAAAATAAATTCCTAAGAGGCATTTAATCAAACACCTATCTATACACTATGATACGTGTCCGATACGGACACCAAATGGACACGAAATTAACCCAAACTCTAGAGACAGCTAGAGGACACCTAGATCTAGTCCTAAATGCAAAGAAATCAAAAAAAGAATGGATTTGAGTGGTTTACCTATTGAGTGTCAAACTCAAAGAAAACTCCAAATGGAAGGAATCCAAATAGCAACTTCCAAGCTCCAAATTGCACAAAAACAAAGATAAATCTCCACAAATAGTAAATAAACAGTAATTAGATCCTAATGCAAAAGACTAGAGTCAAAAAAGAGTTAAAATGGATTTATTAGGAATTTAGGAAAGTGGAGATTTACCTTTCCTTCAAAAAACTAGGTTAAGCACAAAAGAGGCAAGAACAAGTGGAAGAGAATACTTATAGGAAAGGAATGACCTAAGGGGGGCCCGGCCACATGCTGAATTTTAGGTTTAGGTTTTAGTTATTGGGCTATGGGCCAACTAGCACTACTCAAGAAATCAATTTCCTAAGTCTCAAGCCTATTGGCCAATTCACTAATCCTTCTATTCAATCTTGATTCCTACATGACTAACTAAGGTTGACTTAAATTAGACTAAGGTCTCACCATGCTAACCTAGTCACCATAGTTAGAGTCAACACCTAGGTTAGTCTATAAAGTCTCAACTAGTCAAATCAAAATCATAATCACCAATTAAATAAATTCAAAAAAATTATAAATGACCAAAATACCCTCAATCTAAAATATGGTAGTGACACATTCATGCATATTACATACTTACATACATCTATACATTATATACTTTGTATACAACATGTAAAAATAGAAGAGAAAAAAGGGGGGAAACTGAAATGGAAAGGAAAGGAAAGGAAAAATATAAGAAAAAGGGAAAACAGTGGACATATACATGCTTGCATCATGTATTCTACATTACCATACATGTTATCATTATATATTGTATTATATTATGTATACATTATGCATTCATACCTATCATTACATGTATACCTTACATTCATATCTAGCATTCATTATATACTTTCATGCATACATTGTATATCATTCTTTCATTCATGCATTTATGTATTGCTTACATACATTACATTGATTGCATTCCTACATGCTTGCATTCAACCATATATATACATTAATGTAAAAAGGATACATATCATATATTAGGGGTGTGCGTCGGTCGGTGGTCGACCTATTTAGCCACAATTGAAGTCAAACCGAAGTTAATCGGTTTGAAAATAATCACAGTCGAACCAAACCAACCGATTGGTCGGTTCGGTTTGGAAATCGACCGACTTGGTTCGGTTAGGATCGGTTCGGCTAATCAGTTTTGATTTGACAAAAAATTATACTCAAATTTAGACAAAAAGTTGCATTCATATTTGGACAAAAAGTTGCATTCAGATCTCGACTCGGTTCGGCTAATCGATTTTAAAAGTGTTTTCAAAAAGTTGCATTCAGATTTCAGAGTCTTATCCAGACTCCAAACATAGAATATAAAACCAGCAATAATAACATAAAGCCAGCAGCAAATAGCAATAACATAAAGCCAACTTGGACTATAGTATAGTTAAATGTGACATAAAGACAATAATAGACTCCGAAGTCAATAACATAAAGCCAAGTTGGACGTTTCTAAGTTGGACTATCGTATTGTTAGGGAGAGAAAAGGGGGAGTTCAAGAGTTTGAGAAGGCATCACTCCAATATATTCTAAAGTCCAAAGAAGAGTAAGCCTATCCAAACCGTGAGATCTATCATCTCTATATAGATTAGGGATAAGTTGGACTGGTATCATGTAAACCTAAATGTATACTGTTACTAACTGTGTTCGGTTTGGTTCGGTTTAAGCAGTTTGGAATGAACAAACCGTAAATCGAACCAAATCCGTCGGTTTTTTAAAAGGTCCAGTCGAACCAATCCGACCGGACCATCAATTCGGTTAAAAATCGACCGATTCGGTTTGATTTGGTTCGATTTGATCGGTTTGGTTCAAATATGCACACTACATAGTCTATATTCATTTAAATATGAACCTATCATATATATATATTATTTCATTCATCTGACATATCATGCATTACATACTGTATATTCATTTAATATCCATACTACATAGGCTTATAGGTTACACAAAATGACTATATCGTACAGTCACTCTTCCACTTAAAACCAATATTGTACCAGTTGGGCCTTTTCTAAATTCTAAGATTAAGTATGTCGTAGCCCTTTGTGTTAGCTTTCCGAAACTTCAAACAGATCGTATTTTTGTGTCCGGAAGCTCCCGGAATCGCAAAAACACCGAAACGCGTTCGTCTTTCGGACAGCTGACACTCAAACAGTTTTACAGAAAGTTGTAGAATTTATTTTACCTATTAATATATATATTTAGAAAGCTAACTTCGATACGGTTCTTTTAAAAAAATGGAAGATTAATCGGAGTTCTAAGCTAAAAGTTATGACATTTCTAAGTTGCTATGGCTACTAAAAACGTGGATGAATTATGACAAATTTGGGTTGTTTGGACAAAAGAAACACATCTCACTCCCCACACCACTCAAGACACACATCAAACCACACTCCCCTCTCCTCTAACACAAGCACACCACTAACAACATATCCACACACATCTAAATATATGAAATATATCTAACATACATAATATACACATATAAAACAGTCCATTATATAAAGAGACACTAAAATGACAAGTTGAGGCTAAAAATATGACATGTATACTAAACCACTTAGATCTAACCATGAGTATCCAAATGAAACTCATTCTAACCATCCTAACTAACTTCAATCCATCCTCTAACAGGTCTAAAACTGAAATTAAAATATATTTGAACTTATTAGACATTAAACCAAACACATGAGGTGTCCTAATTTGAGATCTAATAAGTAGGACACAAGACACAATTCTAACTTGTTCTAGAAAGCTCCAAATGGCCTCAAACTTGTATCTAAAGGGGGTACATACATGTGGATGGATCCTATGGATTTAAAACTAACTAATATGTATAGAAAATCAATTTAGAGGATTGGTTTTACCTATTGGGAGTGAGATCCCAATAATACTCTCAAGGATACGGCTCCGATACGAAGATCCTTCCAAAATGGACACTCCTCCTTGCACTTTGCTCCAAATCTTTGCTAGCACTCTCTCTTGATAGTATGAAGAGGTTTGATAAAAGTTTTGGTGGAGGAATGAAGAGATTTGGAGATCAAATCAAAGAGGGAAGCTCTCTAATTTGGGAAAGAATACTTTGTGAAGAAAAAGAGGCAAGATGGAATGAAATAAATGGAAGAAAGAATAACCTACCTATAGTGGCTGTCATTAAACCCTATTTGGGCCTTGGGGGAAAGCCCAATAAGGCCTCAACTAGTCCTCTTGGTTAATTTTAAGTTAGGTTCAAGTTTGGGATCAAAAATGTTAAATTTAAGCCTCTAACTTAACCAATCTAACAAGTGGGATTAGTCTAAACTTACTAACTTAATTAGTGGGGTTTGTGTGCCATGACTAACTAATCTTGGAATCCCGTCTAGAGTCTAAGCTACCAGGATCACTAACACAAGTCGGAACGAAACGAAACTCAAACCCGACTAAACAAATCCCGTAAAATTAATATTAAAATATAAAAATTCCCAAAATATTAAAATATAAAAAATGACCAAAATTATAATACATCAATTTAAATATTATTAAAATAATCTAAAATTTACCAATTAATCAAAATCTTAAATAATTAAAAATTTACAAAATGACCAAAATATCCTTAGCCTAAAAAGTGGTAATTAGCTAATCTAATCACATGGGTTAGGCCTCCATGGTCATGGTTAGTCTCTACACTAGCCAAAGAACAAAATCACAAAACACTAATTTAATGATATTAAAATAATCAAAATTTACCAATAAATCAATAACATGATTTAAACCTTTTATTAAATAATCAATTTTACAAAACTTCAAAATTACCCTCATTTCAGAAAAGTGGGTGTTACAGGATGTCATCTCTATTATCAGAGGCGATGCTTGGCATGTAGATTGCAATCACGAGTTGGAGATATCATTCGACAAGTCGGAATTGATCGTTCATTACATAGAGATACATGGATCTGGTATGGTTTCCAACATGGTGATTTTGTGTTCTTCTTGGCATATAACCGGATCCAGTCGCCACACCCGACTCTAGTCAATGCGGACATTATTTGGATGAAAAGGGTGGTCCGCAAAATGCAGCTATGTGTATACAAACTGGCATTGGAAAGATTACTGATGGACAGCTTGGTACGATTTGGGATTCAGGAAGGAGACCAGACATGTGTTTTATGTGGAAGGATGCTCTGAATATGCAGAGGAGAGGATGACTAGGCTTTCATGATATGTGATCCGGAAGATTAACGAGGACAGAAGAAGGAGACGTGATTGGTTTCGGGAAGTTTGTACCAGATTGATATCTGCAGTCTGGCATATTTGAAAGGAAGTAAACAATCGTATATATGAACTCATATGGTTCCTATTGGGATTATACATAATTTAAAATAGGATGTAAAGGAGATGGAAATTTTGGGTGGACGTACTTATTGTGCTGCATGTGTATGTATTTGATCTCATAGCATGGAATAAAATTACCATGTTCAATATATATATATATATATATATATATATATATATATATATATATATATAGGAAAATTTTGCTCTTTTTTTTGAATAATCTGCAAACAAAATAAACAAAAATATAAAGTTACTGGCCTCCGGGAAAGTCGCGCACGTAGCACTGCCCTAAGAGTTAATCCGGATCTATGTGCAGACTTTTTTGAATGCTCCTAGTGGTAAAATCTCCGCTTTACCGGTATCCCATCGTCGCACACACCTCAGGAAGATTGACCCTGACCTAGCTCTTGCCCAGAGCACAAAAAAGGATGAAGAAAAATTGGAAAGAGATGGAGAGATCTTTTTGTGAATGAAAGATTTTCATTCTTTTTCCAACAGAGGATTAGATGTGTATATATAGTGTAAGCATATAGCTTAGATGATGAATTAAAAAAATGAAATCAATAGTCATAAAAAAAACTAGCCGTTGGAGCAATTCAATAGAAAATCAATGGCCTAATAATACACATAATAGCCAGCCAAATAAACATCCACTAAGGCATTAAAAATTTATTTATTTGGAATGAATCAAGATGAAACATGTGAAGGAGTTTTGGTAAATTGTGAATGAGGAGCAAGTAGTAAGCTATGGTGAATTAGTATGAGGAGTTAATGAATTTAAAGAAATTTAAGGGGTGGTAACGAAGCCATTAAGAAATTGATTAGAAAATAAATTTTGGAGGTTGGTTTTTAATACCAAGAATTACAACAATCTCCCCTAAAAAACCAAGTTCCGAAACATCACAGATGATAATCAAGAGAATAAGAGTTGAGAGTTCTGGACTATTATATACTATGCATATATGAGATGGACTACAGCCTTGAATCTCACGTAGTGACTATTTTCTTTGTCTGCAGAAGTGCTTGATGGACTATGCCTTGAATCAGACTTCTTGAACCAGATTCAGAGAATAGCACACATAGTACGCTAGAGGTACTTGGGCCTATCGGGTGGCGCGTTTAGTTGGCCATGCACACATTTTCACATTCACGAGAGTTGTCTAGGATCGCCCTGTCCTATAGTCGCGGCCTTCACCACCTCTCATATAGGTAAGTCCTCAAGGGTTGGTAATAGGAATCTACCCTGTATATAATACTTGGACTTATTAAGAGTTAAAACTCACCATAACCATATCACACAGGAACACTATCACCATAGGGATAAGGTATCCAAATGTATACATGTACAGCCTCTTGGGCATTTATTTTAAGAGAATTTAATCTCAAGGTCGGTGTTCCATAATAGTCACCTAGTCCAGCTTGTTCCTACCCATTGAACCGGCTTATTGGGATCTCCAATCAGACTCGATTGGGTTGCCACTGCTGGTGACTAAATTATGGGCTTAACCCCATCCCCCTCGATGATTCTAGGATTAATTTCCTAGAAAAACTCTTCATCAAGAGTAAACAGACTCTTCGTCAAGAGATCTGCAAGGTTCTTTTATGACTTTAAGGTCAAGAACCATATTTTTTTAAAATTTTATTTATTTCTTGAAACGCAGCTGCTGTTACTTGTTCAACTTAGAATTCACAAGATCATGCTTTTAGCATAAAAATAAATGTCAGGTACAGAAATATGTAGATTATGTATATGCATAATAAAATACTTGATCTATTCAATTTCAATATATTATGAAGTCATAGCACAAATAAAATTTGGCCTTAATCTATTTGATATATACATAGTAAGATATCTAAGCCAATCAACTTCAGCACAATCTATGTTTAAATATATTATTTCAAATTATTTGATACTCCTAGCTATGCTAGTTTGTCATAAGGACCTATCAACTCATGAGTATTTAAGATGTTCCACAGGTGAAAACTTACACTGGAGATCTTTAGTGTTTTTATATTTGAACAAAATGTCATATAATGACTCAGAAAACACTTAAATTTTGTGAAACCAATTGTAGTCTATTTCTTTAGGAACTTTTGGTTTGACTAAGCCAGATGTTTGGATTACTCCTAAATCATACTATGTCACCAGAATCCATTTAACAAAAGTGTGATTCCACTAATTGTTGATATAAACTTTAGGATAGTGAGTCAAAATTCATCCGACTCTGTCACCTCTTAAGATAAGATACAATATCTTTCAGTCATTGCTCTAAAGATTTATCTTTACTTGTCATATTTGCAAAAATTGACAGTTTAAAGTATTAAAATAATAGCTTAAGTGATTTTGCTAATTAACCTTAAAAAATCTTTAGTTTGTCAAGTGTTAATTAACTTGGGTTAGCTGTAGGGCCGGTTCCCAGCTAGCGGAGGTCCACAGGGGGATGATTAAGTACCGTGTCGCTTAGAGCTATTTACGTCCGGTTGACAGAATGACCCTTTCGGCTTGTACCCAAAATAATCTCAACTTTTAAAACTTTAGATTTAAAGAAATTTACAATTTCACTAACTATTTTGTTGTGACTAAATTGTTTAATGAGACTTCCCCGGAGGCCGGAAACTTTACATTTTTGTTTATTGTTTGCAGATTATTCAAGAAGAAAAACAAAATTTTTCAACAATCTAAGAGTTAATACGGGTCTATGTGCAGACTTTTTCGAATGCTCCTAGTGGTAAAATCTCCGCTCTACCGGTATCCCATCGTCGCACACAACTCAGGGAGATTGACCCTGACTTAGCTCTTGCCCAGAGCACAAAAAAGGATGAACAAAAATTGGAAAGAGATGGAGAGATCTTTTTGTGAATGAAAAATTTTCATTCTTTTTCCAACAAAGGATTAGATGTGTATATATAGTGTAAGCATATAGCTTAGACGATGAATTAAAAAAAATGACATCAATATTCATAAAAAAAAAAAACTAGCCGTTGGAGCAATTCAATAGAAAATCAATGGCCTAATAATACACATAATAACCAGCCAAGTAAACATCCATTAAGGCATTAAAAATTATTTATTTGGAATGAATCAAGATGAAACATGTGGAGGAGTTTTGGTAAATTGTGAATGAGGAGCAAGTAGTAAGCTATGGTGAATTAGTATGAGGAGTTAATGAATTTAAAGAAATTTAAAGGGTGGTAATGAAGCCATTAAGAAATTGATTAGAAAATAACTTTCGGAGGTTGGTTTTTTCTACCAAGAATTACAACAATATATAGTTCCGTTCTAATGGGCTTGCGAGCCTATTTTTATGGTACATTTTCGTTATATTTAACGGTGGATTTCGTAGGCATATTTAGTAATACTTTGAATTCAAATAATTCTTTTCAATAAATAATTAAAAAGAATTAATTATAACTTAAAATTTAAATAAATTATATCAATAAATGGCAAAAGATAGATTTAATTCTACCATGAAATTCAAATAAATACATTTCCGTTGTATGAACTATGAAGTACTACCATTCCTTGTGGATCTACGTACCTAACACACTCAGTCGCTCGCTCGATGGGCATGAAGAGGCTAGCTAGGCGTTGAATATTATATATAGTGGGAGGGGGACTATGGGAGTGGGAGTGGGAGTGGGAGTGGAGCAATAATGCTAAGTCTACTACCAAATCCTTACAACCATTTTACAACCACTCACCCATGTGCTGACATGTGGGCCATGGCCCACATGTCAGCAATGGGTGAAGGTTGTAAGAGGGTTGTAAACATTTGGTTGTAACTGTAGCATTACTCGGGAGTGGAGTGGGTGGCAGTGGCACTATAATGTGCTCGTGTCGTGCAGCATAAGTAGCAAGCTTCCGTCCAGCCTTCATTTGATCCTGTCGGAGCATTACATGAGAAAAACCAAGGCATCTTAGCTAGCTAGCTGGGATCACTACTACGTACGTACGTACCTTGTCTCTTGGAAAAGGTCTTCTACGTGTGTGTGTGTATATATATATATATATATATATATATATATATATATATATATATATATATATATATATATATATATATATATATATATATATATATATAGAGAGAGAGAGAGAGAGAGAGAGAGAGAGAGAGAGAGAGAGAGAGAGAGAGAGAGAGTACGTACGTCTAGCCGATCCAAGAATTGAACGTACGTATGAGAAGCTGGATTGATTAATTAATTAATTCCCTAGATCGGACCCAGTGGTGGGTGCATGCATATATGCGTTAGCTGCTAGCTGGGGCCGGCCAGGCCATTGCCAGGGCTGGCTTGGCTTTGATGGAATATCAACCATGCGACATTAATGGAAAGAGAGAACACTGCCTTTCGGAGGTGTACCCCTTGTGTTCGCCCAACCTCAACCTACAATGAACCCATCCTATAGCTCCATTTCACATCGCCCGCCAGGGCTACGTACGTACTACAACTATTTCACCCACTGGATGCTACCTATTTACTGCGCTACTTAACTTTAAGGCAGGGCCCGCCCTGAGTTTATGGGGACCCTGGACAAATTTTCAAAATATGGTCCATATAAGTGGGCCCATATATAATAAAAAAATTCTGAAATAAACGTATATAAAAAAAACATTACAACCAAGGATTGAACCTAGGACCTCTAGTATGCAAGCATAACCTAATAACCACTACACCACAACTATTTTGTGTTAGAAGAGAATCATGTTACATATTTGTTCTATTTTATGTACAAGATTATTAATATACGTATGTAAAAATAAATTTTTTGGGCCCCCAAATTTTTTGGGGTCCTGGGCGGTCGCCCTGGCCGCCCTGAGCCAGGGCCGGCCCTGCTTTAAGGTCTCGATTGTTGGTTCGCGGAAAGGAATGGAAAGCAAATCAATTCCTTGATATTTTATTTTCTTTGGAAAATTAAAATTTATATTGATTTTTCTTTTCGATGTTCAAAAATGCCAAAGAAATTGAATACTTCAATGTAAAAAATTGATTCCTTCCTTGTATGGAAAAACGAATAATTCAAACCCCAGAAACTCAACCTACAACTTCTCGATTTGAATCCTCGACTCTCCCTCCAAACAACTACTTGAAGATACAATTTTGATGGAGCCTTCCGTGATGATCTAATGGCTGGAGCAGCAGTAACAAGAGGGGTCCGACTATATGCACCCCACCTATTTCTAAGTTGATTCCAATTTCTAAGTTTATCCCACTAATAGAAAACTAGACTGGACAAATTTCTAAGTCTACCCCAATTCTGGACAGAAATGTCCCTAACCCAAATGAAACATAACCCCACCCCAATCCATCATATCATTCAATTATTTCAAAGTCTACCCCAAACACATATTCAAACCATCCCAACCTAACCCTAAAACTCTCCTCCTCCACCCCATTTTCGAACCGAACTCTCCCATTTGTACGACCCTAAAATTTTGAACGAAAACGCAAAATTTTTTAGGGTTTCCATTGGCACTGTTCGACCCTGGTTTGTCGGACGGATGTCAAACTGTTCGGCTCACGACAGTCGAACTTTCCTACTCTGTTCGACAATATCTTGTCGAACAGTTTGTATTTGTTCGACCATCACAGGTCGAACAGTATGGATTTGTACGTTCGACCTGTGTATGTCGAACACTTTTAATATGTTCGACCTGTGTATGTCGAACAGTACGAATTTGTCCGACTCGTTCAGGTCGAACAGTTCGCGAATTTTTTTTTTTTTTCAAAATCGAAACAGCCCAATCGCTACTCGAAACAAAAACATTAGTAGGAAGATCTTCTATCATTACTTTGGCCCTCCATTGTAATTTCTTTAAGCTTCAAATAATGTCTTCTAGGGTTTTTGGGTTTGAGGAAGATAGGTTGGGGTGTAGAGTTAGAAATAGAAAAAGGATAAATCAGTCATTTAACAATACAACTTAAGTTACTCAGAAAAGTTGGGGTCAACTTAGAAATAGGTGGGGTGCGTATAGTCGGACCCTAACAAGAGATAGTGCAAGTAATTTTCTAGCAGCAAGCACTAAAGTCATAGAAGGAGGCTCTCCACTTGAAGCAGAAGGTATGGGTCTATAAATTGCCATACACCTATGCAAAAAAGAGAGGGCCGGACATAAACATTATAATCCAAAGGGAAGATCCTAATTGACACAATCAACCACAAGGATCTGGAAAAGGGCGTGGAGTCCACCAAAAAAAAAAATTTTGCTTTTTTTTTTTAATGTATATAATTTTTTTGAATTTTTTTCATGTGAAATAGTCTACAGTTAGCCCACCCCAGCCCACTCTAGCCCACTCTAGCCCACCCAAATTCAATTTTCTGGTTCCGCCCTTGGATCTGGATATTCCATGGCCGATCCACCACATTATTGAAGAAGCTCGAGCTACTACCTTACTAGTGAATGAAGTTTTGTTTGTCCACGTACCTCGCCAAGCCAACTCAGTTGCACATGCATTACCCTCAGATACTCTTCTATCTGATCATGTTAACTTTGTACTCAACTATTTGTTGAACCACCTCTTCTTATTAAGGATCATATCTTAAATGATACGACCAATGTGTGTTCTGCTTGTTTATGAATACAATGCTTGTTGCTTTTCAAGGAAAAAAAAAGAAAAGAAGCAATGCAACAAATATGAATGAATGTTGAATCGTTGGGTGTAGACAAAATATATATATATGATGATAACTGATCACACATGGTACTGCTGGTTAATTCGAACTTAATTTGAATGTCCCTTAAGCTTATATGTTAATTGGATGGTCCATCTGTAAAGCCTACACGCACGTACGTCTACTCTATACGTACGTTTACATGTTAGCTGATCGAATGCTTAATTGCCATTGGGATCGGATAGGACCACAGTGCTTAGTAGGCTTAATGTTAATGAAATAAATATGGATCTGTCAATTGAAACTAGCTAGCTAGGGCTAGCGCTAGGAGGGAATCACATGATCCTGAATGGCAAAATGATGCCAAGTGGAACGGCAAAGTTTTCTCGACAAGGTTCCTCGTTTGTAGACATGTCAATATATACTGTCTCATGCATGCATTAATGTTCTTTAACTTTACTGAAATGCCCACACATGCGTACATGATCCCAACCATCGATTCTACAAATTACCTCAATTCTTACTGCAGCTACATGAAATTTCAGTACATATGGATATTTATTTTATCGGCAGTGCTACACGATGGACCGTGGTCCTGGCTCGCAGCCACGTTACGGTCTCCCATTGGAGGGGGGCCTAAAATTTTAGATGGTGGGGGACACGTAGGCACGGGCCAGGCTCGTGGTCATTTAAGCAATTTCGTTATTTTATACTCTCTACTGGGTCGTAGTTAGCGTAGATGATTGTCACGTACCTATGACTGATTCCACATGCATGTGGAGGTGTACTATATGTAGAAACATCAGTATACATATCAAGCAAGCGTAAGCGTAAAGCGCGTAGTGTGGAGTTTTTGGACTCCATCATGAAATATAAATTCCAATTCATGATATCAGAGTCACTGTAGTTGATATACACATTAACACATCAACTCAGCTCTTAAAATATGAGAGATCTGTCGCATAAGGTAACAGCATCATGTAATTGTATCCATGGGAAGAGAAGATGAGCATTGTAGCTAGAAGAAGATACCATATGCATTTTGTAAACATAAATCTAGAGAATCAAAGTTATTGTAGAAATTATTAAGTACTCTTAAATCACGGTCACTTGGTACTTCATGTCAATCAAAACTTACTAACATGGTCACCTATCGCCTAAAAGATGAAAGTTTCCTTTATGTGATATACGTACGTTGATTGGCATGGAATACGTACCACATGGTTGTGGTCTAAATGCAACTAATAATTTCATGTGTTCTTGAGATTCCAAGTTCCATACAGTGCAAGAAGCAAACTAAAAAAATGTTCTTAGACAAATATCCCAATTAAACATTCATAAATGATACATGCATGCATGTTCAAGTCAGATAAAGAACCTCATAATATGGATAAGATTGCGTACATATTGACCCTCTTCAAATCTTGTATTGAGGTAGGACTTGTGGAATCCAAACACTATTTTTACTACAAAAATGTGATAAACTTGCGATTGACCTGGCAACGGATGTCAGTTAGTCGCCAGTTCATCGACGGACAAGAGGCTGATTTTCAACGACTAGCGACCGAAACTAGCAAACGAAAAATAGGCGCCTAACAAACTATGATTTACTGACGGATGGTAACGAACTAGCGACAAAAATCTAGATAATTTTTCGTCGCTAGTCTAGCTATCAGATAATCGTCTAGTAACTATATTCGTTGACCAGCAACGATGTTGTTAGTCGCTATTTTGTTGCTAGATTTTCGTCGTTATTTTCATCGCTAAGTAGTCAAGACAATGATGTATTAGTGACGAAAAATAACCACCGACAATGTCATAAGCGACAGAAACTTTTGCTCACCATTCCGTCGCTATTTGGATTTAGCAATGAAATATGGTATTAGTGACGGAAGTTTTATGTAGCTTTTTTTTTTTTTTTTTTTTTTGTAGTTTTAATTACTTGAGAAATTACACTACTTAATTACTGTGTTTAGCATTATGTTTGAAACTGGTTCAAAGTGTTTGTTAACTTTCTGAATTCTAGCAGAGTGGACATTGTATGGCTAGCACTATGATCATCTAGTTTGCCAAATAGAAGGGAGTGAGAGAGAGAGAGAGGGCATGCAAGTAATTATATATATATGTAAGCTAGCCTAGCAGGGCATCCGTGAAGAGCAATAACAGTACTACGACATCACATGCAAAGAGAGAGAGAGAAGAGGGGAGTTGTCTCTATATATATGTTCTTGTTGTAGAGTTAGAGAGAGATCGAGAGTGTGTTCTTTGAGACTGAATGTTTTCTTCCAAATTAAACCCTCTTCTCCAATTGTTAGAAATTAAGAGAGAGAGAGAGAGAGAGTACATAGCAGTGGTTTGAGGAAGCATCCAAAGGGATCGCATTGATTCTTCCCTAGTGGCAGGAATCATGCTATCCTTTGGGATCCGTCCTCAAATCATTCTCATCAGATTTGCCGACTCTGTAGAGTCTGCAATTTTCCGCAAGGCCATGGATGTTCAGCTATATCTATATATTTGAGTTTGAGGTAATGATCACTATATCTATATTTCACTTCTTCTGAAAATATAAATATATCTAGCAAAGATACAGTTTTTGTTACATCGTTGTCGTCTATAGGTTTTCCAGTATTTTTTTTTTTTGAAATCCCACTCACACACACAATTGGGGGACTCGAACCTTGCCGGTACCTCCGGGTGTCCGCTCTAATACCACTAGGGTAGAGAGCTCAGACAGGTTTTCCAGTATTAATTAGCTGTTAAGTAGCTAGCTAGGACTTCTAATTCTCTATTTGAGTAATTGGCTTTTCTAATTGACATGTGATAAAGAAGATTAATTTCCTCAATACTTGATATATATGCAGGTTCGGCATTTTTTGAAGAAGTAAGTTTTGGTTCTTCTTTATTTTATTTTTGTTTGAGTAATTATTATATGAACTTTATGTGATCTTGCTTGTAGTTTTTTTTTCACATGGCTAGAACTTGGTCTGTTGATGATCGATTTTCTTCATCACAAGGCAGGCAGCACAAGTGATCATCCTGGGGCTAGCTAGCTAGGTACGTATTTACCCGAACTCTTTTTCGAACAATATTAAACCAAAGAGAGAGATCAGACACCATACTAATATTAATATTTCATATCTGATTAATTATAAATAAATTAATCCAAAAAAAAAATTAGCCATTCAAATATGGAAAAACTCTTTTTTGGTTGAAGATGACGTGCTCAATTATTTAAGATATGTAGCATTTTTCTTCTAGCTAACTTATCCAGCTCATATGATCTTTAAGTCAAATATCACAATGCATTTTACATCTACTAGAGTCTTCATATCCATAATTATTAATATGAATAAAAAGCATTTGGATGCTTGTCTATTTAGTAGCTTAATTAATTAAGGCTAGCTATATTTCTTGTACTAGTGTGCATAATGTTATCCATTAATTACAATGGGTCACCATATTAGTTTGCTGCTTCTTCTAACTGTACATGCTGAGAATATATATGGATTGTTTAGTTTTCTTGTTCTAATTAGTATTGTGGTGAGAATATGGATTAATGTGTATGAATATGGGCTGATTAGGTAGGCTTGAACTGCAAGTTATTGTATTAGAACCTTAATTATATACGTATTTTGAAGTATATACTGTCGTCTCTGGCTGGCATTGTGATGGTTATAACCAAGACTTGAGCCCCGGCATCTCTAGCTTCTTCTGTGGATGAATCATGAAAGCTGCTCAACTATTCTTGAGCATGATTGGCCCTAATCCCAATTTATACCCCATCTTTCAAATTTCACAGGGAGGGGACAGAGGGCAGGGGACGGAGCCAGTCGTTTCATTCTTGAGTAGAGCTGTCAAGACGGGCCGGCCCGTAACCTACTATAATTCACAATTTGGCGGGACGGGACGGGACGGGCCGACCCACTATTTTGGCGGACTCGAAAAATTCCAACCCAACCCAACCCACCGGCGGGCCGCGGACTAGGCAGGCCGGCCCGCTTATTTTTTTTTAATTTTTTTTATTTGTTTTAGTTTCTTAAAAGGAAAAAAAAAAAAATCATATATATAATATTTTCTACCACTCTCATATGCATCAAATTATAAGTAAAATACAAGAAACATTATAATAGTAGATATTTCTTTAAAACTCTTTCATTTATGTAAATAAATGACAAAATTTAACATTTCATTCGTCATTACTTGCATTAAATGAGAATTTTTTATCATTTATTATACATATTTTATATATGTGCTAAATGAAAAAAATAGACGGCGGGCCAACCCACTTGGCCCGCGGGCTAGCCCAACGCGGGACGAGCTACTGGCGGGACGGGCCGCCTAGGCCCACCTGTTTGGCGGGCTCCTAAATGCTCGGTCCAACCCACCTTTTTGGCAGGCGGGGCGGGACGGGCCGGTCCAACGGACTTAACCCATTTTGACAGCTCTATTCTTGAGCGATCTCTTTTTTTTTTTTTTTTTGGACTATGGAAGCATACCTTATGAGTAAAAAAAATATTCATAAAAGAAGTCGGGTCCACTGTGGGGGCGGTGGACCCCAATACTACACGTGGCTCTGCCCATGATCGAGGAGGACGATGACTACAGAGAGTCCAAAGACAGGTTGTCACTTTTCTACCGCCTTCTGTATTAGAATTTGATTCATTTTTTCTTTGAGAGGTCTATAGTAAAGTTTTAGTTTTTTCTAACGATTCTGCTACGTTGACCATATTTTGTAACCGCGGACGTGACCGCCGTCGATGTGGCGGCCGGCCATTGGCCCCCGGTCCGGATGGGATCCGACGATAGTAGGGAATGCCAATGATTGACTGTCACGTCGGACTGTGATCATGCTCGCGCAAAGGCGGAGCTAAGATTCTGAATTAGGGTGAACAAGATTAGGTTGGAGTGGACCGACCATGGATAAACTCATATAAAAAATTAACACAAAAAATATATAAAAAAATAAAATAAAATAATTTAAGGGGGGCGGGGGGATGTAGCCCACCCAGCCAATACATAGTTCCACCCCTGCACCCGCAGTTACAAACCACGTAAAAATATCATTTCCGTTTTTCTAAACCTAAGCCCGATCTAACTTGTGAGTGCATCAGCACTTGCTTAGTTGTGTGCAAAAGTGGATATTATGTACAAAAGTCACAGAACTAAAATGCCATCAAAGATGGAGAACATTATTAAGCGCAATCAAGTTTTGAACGTTGAATTCAACGCTTTGGTTAAGAAATATGAGTAAGAGCATCTCCAACCCTATTGTGAGTTTGAAAAAAATGGTTGCCACATAAGAATGACAACCATTTTTTCCAAAAGTATTTCTCCAATACAAATGTGAAATAAAGTGTGGAGTTGACATGACAATGACAATGTGAAGTTGGTTGTCTAGATCTAGACAATGCACTTCACAATGTCTTTATGTCCACATCATCATTTGTGAATAAAAATGTTTATAAAAAGAAGTAGAAGAGTAAAAGTTGTCTTGGAAGTTGTAAAAAATTACTTTGTATCGTCTTCTTAATACTTTTGCATTGGAGATGACTTTTTAAACTCATTGTCATTTGTGAATATAATCTTGCCACCTATATAAGACATTGTCTTGTCTTGTGTCTCATGCCACCTAAGATTTACAACATAAAATAAGACGGTTGGAGATGCTCTAAGAAACGAGAAAAAAAAAATCATATGCAAGTCGCATGACTTATAAAAAAGACTGGGCCAAAATTTAATTCCAAAGCCCGTCAGATTATTAGTAAGTCGAAATCTATTCCCAAAACGTCGTTTTAAATTTAGTAAGACTCGATAAAAGTGTATTTAACACCCTTCTTTTGTCGAGGTAAACATGTACAATTACATTAATAAAAAATAAAAAGTGTATTTCACACCCTTCTTTGAAGTGTATTAGTCCATGGTTCTTCCGGGGCAAGCCCAGTTAAAATCTAAGACCCAGTTTAAATTTAAATATTATTCGAAAAGGATTTAATTAGAGAATGACGGTTTAGCCTGGCCTAATTGATGAGAAATTATTTCGTCATCAATGTGGTCAATTCCAAAGTCTAAAGTCCTCCTAGTCAAGTCTTCAACATCAAACCAAAATGTACAATCATAATTCTCCTTGGAAAATTAGCTCACAGTGGCAAGTAGTAATTAAGTATGATCATGCCGGAACTTGCTAAATATTTTCTAGTGATATCGAATCCCACCTAGCTACCAGCCCTGGGAGAAATTATTGTGTGTGGGGGACTCATATACATCTTTCATATCATTCATTGGATTGTATGATAATTTGTGCATACACTCATCCTAATATTATCCAATAAATGACACTGAAAGATGCACGATGGGTCCGGCTAACACATTTCAGGTCCGACCATGGAGTTGCATCGATCCCTGGCTACTCATTAGTTTGGAGATCAAATAGGCGATTCTTTTTCAGTTCAAATACAGAAAGTGAAATAGGAACTTACAATAGAGATGACATGTACCATTATTTTTTTTATTTAAACCATTGGTTTTTTTTATGCCCTTAAAAAGATCAAACATCCTAGAAAAACTCATGAGTTACTAATTTTTAAAACTCGCCCATGATCAATCGTTGATTTTTCTAAGGACCTAAATAGAAAAAGTTAAGCACTTAAAACGGAAAAAAAAAAACACAGTTGGTCTGTCATCATCATATTAGAAGTTCTTATTTGAGTTTCTATAAGCGAAATGTAAAAAAAATCAAGAGCTCCGATGCATATAATCCAACAACTATTAATGGCCGAGTTTCAAAAATTAAGAACTCGTGAGTTCCTCTAGGTTTTTAATTCCTTTTGGTTAAATATTGAGCAACATGCAAGCATTCATGTACTAATCAGAACTAGTATATATGCACGTGCGTTGTACATATTTATTATTCATAGATTATTGATAGGAAGATTAAAGATATTTGGAGTGGATGATGTTGATGAGTTGTTAACTATATTTGCTTTTAAGTTTTAATTACTTAGCAAGTAACATGTACTTTTCGATTTTGCGTAATACATTAATTTCTCCAGAATGCATATCTTAAATGATGGTAAGTGAAATTTATAGTATATACATTGAAAGGTATTTTTGGAAAGAAAATTTTCACGATGAAGCCTAGTTTTGGTATGATATACTAGAATAAATATGCCCAATTAAACAGTGAATTAAATTAATGGTTGAAAAGATTAAAGTAAATTCTTAAATTCCGTCTCAATTTCATTTCATGCTGCCAAACAAATATATATTATCAGTTAAATATAAATAATATTTCATTACAAGTAAATCCTATATATATTTGTGAACTGATAACAAGTAGCATAATTAAATTACAATAACAGCTCTCTCTCTCTCTCTCTCTCTCTCTCTCTCTCTCTCTCTCTCTCTCTCTATATATATATATATATATATATATATATATATATAAGCCTCTCAGCAAACCTCTCTCTCACTCTGAACTGCTAATTGTTCCTCTTAATTATACCAAAGGCCAGAAAGAATTTACTAAACAAATGTGCTTTCAAATAAAATTAAATTTATGGATATGCCATTGGAGCTGGGGCATCTGATTCTCCGACGTCGTCGGCGGCAGGACCTGCGGCGCCTGCGACTCCTGAACTCAGAAGCTCCGCCATGGCTCGGCGAGGGTTCGATCGTTGAGCCTGGCACAGGTCCGGCAAAAACACGCCTGCACGTTTCACATGACAACATTCATTAACTCCAAATTAAAATTCATTTTATTACAATTAATTACAATAAACCGGTCGACAAATTAATTAATATTGTACAAGTTACACTAGCTAGCTAGACTTGTATGTCATGGTTAAATATGCAAAAGTTTACATGAGAATATATATAGTCAAGACAAGCAATCTATGATTGATTATGAAGGAGTATATATAAAAGCTAAAGGAAAAGAATCTGAAATTACTTACTCTCATGGAAAGAAAAGAATTAAAACAAAAACAATTAAGAAATGTAGAAATTATTAAATTGATGAATGAATTTAAAGATTGATGTTATTTAGTAATATGGTCTCAAATATATATGAAATTAATTAGGATTTGGGTCTCAAAAATAACCAATATTAGAATTTGGGTATCGAAATCACTTTAATAAACAGTGATTTCGAGATCCAAACTTTAACATTCGTCATTTTCGAGACCCAAATTCTAACTTTTATATATGTGTGAGACCCTGTTACTAATTAATTATGTAATAATATATACCTTCTCCAGCAGCGAGGTTGAAGTAGAGATCAATGATGTTGGGGCAGTTCTGGTAGCAGCTTGGAGAGCACAGCTTGGCGGCGAACTGTGGCTCCAAGAGGGCGTCGGAGGAGATGCCAACCGACTCCCGGTCCACCCCGCACGACTTCACGCACTGGTCGGTCTCGACGAGATCCGAAAACCTCTCGACAGCGACCTCCGACGTCCTGCACTGGAACTCCGTGCGGCCGCCCCCGCGCTGGTAGCTCTCCAGCACGCACCGCTTCGACGACGAAGAAATGGCGAACGAGCACAGATCCTGTGGCAGCTCCTCGCATATCACCCCCGCCGCGGCTGAACAATATGTTACGTACACATTAGATGCAGCCATGAAAACATAATCATACAAGCGTGCATGCACGCATGCATATAGTATACAAATTAATTTTGGGACGCTGCTACGTGGATGGGATATTTGGCCTACAGTTTTGACCTGTAGGTCACGTGACAACCTCCCTTTGACAGATCTACCGACAATGGTCTCCATGCAAATAGGAGAGGACGAATGAGGTTCGACCACGTATGTCCGTGATCACGTCCGCGGACAGAAACCGCAAGCCATTTATCATTTTCTTTAATTTGTAGATCAATTAGGTACGTACCTAGAGCGGATGGAAGAAGAAGGGAGAAGGAGACGAGAAGGGCAAGAGGCGCCATATTGATCATGTTGTTAATTTCTTCTCTCTTGATCTCAAGACTTTGACGTCGCCTAGCTAGCTAGCTCGCTTGTTAATTTGGAGATGAATGGATCGATGGAGAGAAAGGTATTGAGGGTGTTCCTTTATATAAGGGAAGGCCAAGGACTGGATCTCGAGTCTAATTCTTTAATTTGGACGGTTGACGTTTAAATTACATACTATGCATGGGTCACATTTTAACCTCCTCCTCCTCAATTGTCTCGATCGTTCACCTAATATTAACGCGTTTTGGCGAGCAGGCACAATGTAAATATTCATGTACACAAGAATATGTAAGCAATTGTTGGCTAACACGTATAGAATTTGACATGTTCTCGATGCAAATTACAACTTGTCTGCCATCTTTGTAGGCCGTTAATATTGTTTTTTTTTTTTCCTAAAAAAGAATATAAAAAATACCCCTGTTACTTTAGTTGACGTCTTCCTTGGTTTAGAACGAAGGAAGGATCTATGAAGTTTTCAAAGGCGTACGTAGACCACATTTGCGAACCTTCTTAAATTAATTTGTCAATTAATTGTTAGCATTTTCCTCTCGTCAACGCCAGATTAAATGGGTCTCCCTTCCTAATTAATTAACACGCCGTGTTTAAGGAACAGGCCAACTGGCACGCGCGCAGAGGAACGGGTGAAGTAATTAGTTGACCCATCGAGTCCGAGATGGTTGTGTCGACGTCACGTCATGCTCACTTGCATCTTCGTTCCTAAGCAAAAGCAAGCAAACAACTCCTGCTTCCTTTTGATGGCGTAATTAAGCAGTATTTTTCACAAGAATATCAGCTACGGTATTGATCTGTGCTTTATTAGAACTAGTCTACATGCACGTATATTTTAATTAGAATATCATAAGGTCAGTTGTTGCCTTTTCGTCTTTTTTCATGCGATTATTCATGTGTGTGTGTTTTCTTTTTACAATGCCAAGAGATTCAAAGTATAAAATTTATTTATTTTTAAATTTTCTATTGAGAATAATAATCTTTAGAAAATGGTAAGGATAATTATTATTTTTACCAAAGTTGTATGGTAAAAGAAAACTTGCATGCAAACTTTATTGCTTTGACTCATAAACATAAATGACATGCAATTTGACATAATAACATCATATTTATAATATACTCGGGAGTATTTTAGGAATTCAAAAGTTTCACTACCAACTTTTCCTATTATATAGTAGAATAGATTACTATGAATGACTAGTATTTGCACGTGTTTTATAATACTTGAAAAGAGCAAACAACTTCTTTAAATTTTTTTCTATACGTAATTACATACTATCCATACTAAATCTAATGAACAATTTTAATTAGCAAATATAGATTAGAATATTTTTGGAACAGAAAAATTTACGGTAAAATTTACTTTTTTTTATTATACAGTAGTATAGATTTTCTGACAATTCAGAGTAATAATTTAGCTCGATTTGTGACGTCAGTTGACAACTGTCTGTTGTTATGATGTGATGTGTGTGTGCGCCCACAAGTTGAAAGGTGCCTAACTCATCGGACACACCAACTATATATGTTCAACGCTCCATATAGATTTCAACTTTGATTGCAATCACGCGCAAAATAGTCGGACAAACTTAGCAGACGATTAGTGGCTGAAATATTAATATACAACTGCACTGGTAATGGAGCATTGACTAGAATAGAGCACAAATTGCCCAAACTTTAATGAAGTGCAATTCAAATCAGCCAATTTTCATGATAACTTGCAAAATAAAAGTTTAGGGTCACCCTGGATTAGCAATTCAAGTATATCTTTGATACAAGTTTACGATGCGTTAACAATAAAATAAATAAATAAATAAGAAATGATGATTAAGCTACTAACAAATTGTAAGTATAGGGACACTATATGCATTTCCATTTGCCACCCTTTGATCATTCTTACATTATGTGCGCACGAACCAGACACATGAATGAAAGAAAATACCTCAGAATTAGCCAGGGGTAACGAAGCACAGTAAAATCTACCAGTAATATATTGCCTCCTAGTTTTCCTATGGATGACTATAGAGTAAGACAAGTTATTTACATTCTGCTCAATGCCAGGAATGAACACAAATTTCTCTTAGTTTCGTGTAGAACAATCTGTTAAATACACAACTTTTACAATTATTTTGTTGACAACTCTCATCGATGATGCTTCTCGAATGTATGTACTACCTACTTTTGTTGGTGGCATACAATTTTCATTTCCGAAAGCAATTTGACAAACTAATTTCAGTATGCTACAAGTTTACGCAGAAGTACTCCAGCAGGTTACAGTTAGCTTAATTATAGGTATGAAATGCATTGGCTTTTGCAAACAAAAAAGAAGTACCATTGATCAATTGTACAAATAGTGATCGCTTATAGACAAAGCTATGTAGGCCTCTGAAAAAGTAAGTAGATGCACAAATATACAGCCCTTCAAGTAGGCGCCAAGGAAATGAAACAAGGGATACGTACCCTAATATTAACAAAAAATTTGGACTTGCAGAGGGAGCTACTACATCAGTGGGTCAAATATCAAGAGTTCCATTACCACTTTCTCAAGTAAGATACAAGTACTGCTGTTAAGCTTTCTAAGTATAGCAATCATCTATCGTAGCTAAGCTTTCTTGATCAAGAAGTGTAGCAATCCTCTATCAAAGACTAAGATCTAGCTGGTGACATCAGTTTGCTCCAATGAACAACTTCTGCCTTTAGCTGCAAATAAGTCGGTGCCAATAATTTGTTAAGCATTCAACCATCACTAAACAGTATATGGAGAAGAAAGATGTGAAATAATTAAGCCGACTTACCAGGACTTGTAATTTGGATACACTTCGTTATACTTCTCATAGAGGTAACGGCATCAGGACCTGCTGCGAGTACATTAGAGCAAATTAATTGCATGTACATAATCATCCTCGTCAAAAGATGAACCGTAACAATTACCTTGAATGTCCATGTTCTTTTGAGAAATAATCCCTGTTAAGGAAGATGGACAACATTCCTGTAAAGTTTGATCTGTTTCCAAGCATCCATTGTCAGTACTTTGCTCCATCCTGTGTTTATTTTACAGAGTTAGCATTAAAATTTAACCAGAGATGTTTCTATGAAGAAAGCAGAGTAATAATAAAACTTGTATAACCGGTGAAGATCAACAAAATTTTACCCAGAATATGAATTGAAAGATTGCTGACAAGAACGCATTCTTTCACACTCAATATCCACGTCGAGCAGAAGTTTTGAAATGTCCCCATCCAAAAAATCAAAGTCAGGAATATCAAAGTCGAAGCATCCAGGAGTTTCTTCATCAGTTGTGGATGGAGAACTGCCAGCAGGAACTGGTTCTTCCGCACTCTCAGGAGGAGAAGACTGATCAAAGTCTAGCCTTCCTTTCACTTGCTCTCTTTTGGTCATCCTTTCTGAATTTGGTTTCATGGGAGAAGAGACACGGTAGCTCCTCTCAACAGTATAGTAACCCTTATGTTTGAGAGGGCTAATGATAATCGTCTTAGAAGATATGACTGAACAATTAGATGAAGCAATCTTCTGTGGTGTACTACTACCAATGTCACTAGAAGATAACTTTCCTAGGTTAGAAGAAGAATTTTCATTTTGGGACTGGAGTGGTTGTGGCGGGGTTTTAGGAGAGGAATTAACTCGAGACTCGGGTGGATGCTTAAATAAGCTCTTTGCAACAGAATGACCTTCAACTGGAGACTGTTCTATTGAATTGTTGGATGTTGACTGAAGAGCTGAAGGATTTGCTGTGCTATATTTAGCATAGTTTGTAGATGATATCTGTCTAGATAATGTCGCATCTGAATAGTTGAAACAAAATTTTAGATAAGAGTGAAACATACAAAAGAAGAAAGGAAAAAGACATGATGAGAAATTGTTGCCATTTGTTGAGATAATTATATCACCTCCCATCTTGTGTGAGTTTGTACTTGGTTGAGTACGGCATTTCTTTGGAGGTGGGGGAACTTCGGCAGTAATCATTGATGCTTTTCTCTTTTCAGCAGATGCACCATTAAGTACAGGGGTGGAAAATTTGTTTGATTCTGCAACTATATGTGGAAGGTTGGGTAATTGTTGGCAACTGTTGAGGAAGGATCCATGAAATGTATGACCTGCATTTGGAACACAAAACATGTTTTGCATTAACTTCAGAAATGGACAGTGCCCAGAGATCAAACGCCGTTCAGTTTTAAATTAGAGAATGTGCCTCCAAGTTATACAAATTGTCACCAAAAACAATGTAGCAGCAGAAATAACTGTTTCTTGTACCATCTTATTTTCAAAAGAAGCATATGGAAGTCTTGATAGTAAGGGTACAAATGGGGCGAATATATGAGCATTATGTATTTTTTTTTTCCTCATGGTGAATACAGACAGGAGCACAAATGTTATTTGAATGAGGGAATTAATATCAATAATAAGATAAAACTTTAATACTGATCATATAATAAGACTAAGAAATTTAAAGTAGCATGTACTTTAAAATTCATGTTAATTAGTATGATCTATGTATAATTTGGATCTGGAAGTACTATCCAATGTTTTACCTAAGACTATCTTAGACTTGCAGATAATGGACACAACATTTGTTGTAACGCAGATACGAAGTCAGCTTCGGATTCAATTTGCTACTCACTGTTAACATATCAAATATATGGTAGCTATGCCAGGAAAGAGATGTGGATGGCATTTGATGTGTATTATTGAATTGGTGTTGGTAAGTCCACATAGAAGATGTACCAGTCCTTTATGTAACCCATCTCTTATATGCTGTAAGGTTTATGATTACAAGGTATCACTAAACTCCTACTACAGACTATCTTCTCTTTTCAGATCGAAAAGAATGATATCTAAGATAATTTGAATCAAAACCATTACAATACAAGGGAAAATTCATAACTTAAATTGCCTGCATAAAAGAAAATATTGTTGGACAACGTTCGGAATGATGCGCAAGCAGTGCATAGTAACAAGTAAATTGCTGAGTGATTGGATCTTATATACAACAACAACAAAGACTTTGGTCCCAAAATTTTGAAGCCATCTTGATCAGACCTTATGTAGTGCAACCTAAATGTTATGTCTATGGATAAAGACAACCAAGTATATTATATTTTAGAACCTCAAACAGCCAGGATCAATTGAAAGGACAAACAACCAAACTAGAAAACTTATATTCCATCAATTTAATTGATTAAGAGTAACAGTCAAGCTAGAAGGTTCGAAGTATCGGTATCAGAATCGGTATCGGACCATTCCTATGAGTATCGGGATCGGTGGTATCAGTGGTTTCGGATCGGAGTATCGGATTTTTTGGTATCGTAAAGCAAATAACTATTAATAAATTAATAACATTTTAGAAAATATATTGTATACATTTAGGCATAATTTTAATATTTCAATGTTGTTTCTTAGTAGTTTTGAAATTGAATGAAATAATAGTCACCCTTACTGATTAATTTACATAAATAAGTTTTCTTCTTTTACATGCTTTTATAACATTTATATGCTTTTACACATTTGTTGATTGGTCTTTTTCGTTCAATTTATTTTGCCGAATTGACTGGAAAAGGGACCCCCAATGTCGGTATCGGCCGGTATCGGCTTGTATCGGGTATCGGTCGGTATCGGATCGGGATACGCCAAACCGTATCGGTATCGGCCGATACTGCGAACTATGCTAGAAAACTTCAAGCATTTCAAATAAGATGAGCTATTTCATTGCTTTAAGAATTTTTATTTGGGTTGTATTTTATTTTATTTTATTTTTCCCCCCATTACCACCACATCTAGCAATGGCACCGGCAGTGATGTAGTCTAAAACTAGCTATCTTCTCGGCTGCAATATTCAAACATTGGATTGAACTTGAAGGCAGTTTAAACTAACATGAAATCCCTCCATGGCAACATTTCTAAATCCGTAAACATATACTGAACCAATAACCTAGAAGGTCCCTAGAAACCAATTGTCCTTCTAAATCAATAGGAGGAACTCTTGAGAAGTGTGTAACAAATTTTAGGGCTATAATGAGAAAATTGTTTACTCCTAAAAATAATCACATTATGTACATTGATAATAAACAATTTACAAGGAATCTAATAGATGATGAACCACCAACTATACATTGAAAACAAATCAAGGAAATTGTATAATCTGAATTGAAAAAAGGAAGAAAAAACAATTATGCCCAAATGTTACTGTCTTTTCATGAACACGGAATGCACCTGGAGGAGAGGCACTGCTAGTAGGATCCAGAGGTGGGATGAAGGACCCCGTCGGCATGGCCGCTGCCGACGGAGGAAGCAAAGACGGAAGAGGAACGGTGGCACCGGAATGGAAAGCCCTCATGACGTCGTTCATCCCCTGGAACGCCATCTCCAGCCGCCGCTTCTCCCGATCCACCGCCATCCGCTGCTCCTTGAGGCTTATGTACTCGTGCAGTATCTCCGCCAGTCCCAGTAACCCTTTCGGCACCTGCAAAATTGGGAATGGGAAATTTTACTAACACTACTAGCTAATAGTTAGGAGGAGGAGGAGAGGGACCTCTTTGGGTTTGGTCTTGGAGAAGAGGTCGGAGGCTTCTTCTCTGAAGGCGGAGATGGTGTTGGTGAAGTTGTTGTCGGCGAGGAACCGCTCCACGAGGAAGGCGATCTGGACCGGGGTCACCTTGCCCTTTCCTACATTAGACGACGCTTTCTTGGTCTTCGCCATGGCAGCTACAGCTACAAGAGAGCAATGGTGAATGGTGATTTTCTTTTCTTTTTTTTTTATTTCTTTTTATACATAGCATGGATTGAGAAACGGAGGGAAAATAGTAGAAATAGAAATAGTGAGCGGGAGTTTTTGAACGGTTTAGGAGAGGAAATCGGAAGCGCGGGAGTTAATACGTGGGAAAACTCTTCCCTTTTTTTTTTTTAAATCCAACGCACACACACAATTGAGAGATTCGAATCTTGTCAGCCTCTCCGGGGATGTCCGACTCCGCTCCACTACCATTAAGCTATTGAGCTCGAAAATTCCTCCCTTTGCTGCGTGCGTACAGACCGAGCTGTGTGCTGTTCTGTTGTCATTGGGCCTTTGGATTTCTTTCCATTTCAAATTTAGTCCTTTATGAGACTACATGATTATGGGCCTCCTAGGAAGTTTTTTTTTCTTACCAGGATGTCATAATTCAAAAAATAAAAAAAATACTTTAGCATCCTACTGAGTAAAAGAACTTATTAAATACGAAAAAAATTTAAAAAAACTTTAGTCCGTTGTACAAACTTTACATGGATTATTTGTAAGATATATTTAATCAACTGGAAAAAAAAAAACAGAGAAGTCATGATGCCTACTCTTGTAACCATATAACCGACAAGTTGACACATTTGACAGATAGTATCTATGTGCCACCTGGGGTCGGATTGTTCGTATTGGTAAATATTATTGGAAAGGCCTTAATTCGAACTCTCGTACTACACGCAAAAACAAAATATTTATTTGTATATTTGGTTATTACAACTTAATTATTTTTATTGTATCTAATTTGCTATTACAAATTAATAAAGGGGGAGATTTGTAAGAAATAAAAGGATAATCTTGATGCATCCTTTGAATATTTTGATGGGATTTTGGAATGGAGACAAAAATGGTATGTGAAATTAACAAACCATAAATAAATTTTAAAATGTTTAAAATAACCCAAAGTAATGAAAGATCTTATTCGATAATAAATCCAAGTATCCTAAAGTTTAAAGTAAGGTATAAGTTCCATTTGTTTAAGTTGTAATCACCAACCTAATTTGTTTTTTCTAAGAGTAATTTTAATTTAAGATATATACACCCCGTTCTCTAGTTTTCTTCTTTGTCCTTTATTGCAAACGGATCAGCTACTATATTACATTCTCAACAGTCCACAATACAACAACCCCAAGCCATCAACACGTGTCCTGAAAACGAAATACGTCTACTACATACACCACTTCCCTGCAACATGCAAACCAGCAGATCCCAACTATCAAGAGCACGCCGGTCAGCAGCAACGGTTAAAAGAAGAGCCAGTGAAACGTCAGCCGTCCATTCAAGATCAAGCGGCTCCGTCAACGCCAACTAGGCGCCAATCATCTTTCGTTATTGTGTGCTCCTGATCTGGAAAAACACACTTCTTCCCTCCTTCCTCCACTTTTATCAGTGAGATTCTTCTAGGGCTTCGAGCGGGCACTTCCGCCATTACTCCAACACCCCCCCCCAAACCCTAACCCTAATTTCTCTGCCACCAACCGAAGGTCCTTTCATTCAATGCTTAGAGGAAAGCTGCAGCTTTTCCAGAAGACCGCACAGAGCTGGAGTCAAAACCCTTTCCCTATGAAGCAAGTAGCATGAGCTTCTTTTGAGAGCAATTCCTCCAAAGAATGGCGCTTTCCTTCTCCTCTAGGTACCTCTTCTTCATCCTCCTCGTCTCCTTCCTATTCTCCACCGCTCGATTTCTTGATGCGAAAAGCCCTCTCTCCTTCACTTTCGAACGGTTCGAGAAGAATCAGACCTCCGATTCGGAGATCGCTCTCTACGGCGACGCGGAGATCAGCAATTCCACGGTGATTTCCAGTTCGGGACGAGTTGCCTACATCAACCCCAT
Source organism: Iris pallida (assembly GCA_029216955.1). Taxonomy (NCBI): domain Eukaryota; kingdom Viridiplantae; phylum Streptophyta; class Magnoliopsida; order Asparagales; family Iridaceae; genus Iris; species Iris pallida. Next base: position 5,042,906 of record JANAVB010017196.1, on the reverse strand, counting down.
CATATTCTCGGGAACAAGCCCCGGCTTTTCGACCTACTTCTCCTTTTCCACCAATGGGGGAACCCTAGCCTTCTTGCTGGTACCGAACAGTGGGTCTCCGTCCGCGCCCGCCGTCCTCAAGGTCGTATTTGGAAGCATCGTCGAAATCGGTGTTGGCCGCCGGGTTTCCATAAAAACCAGCAACCTCTCCGCTCTTGGTTTGGTTGTGGGTAGCGGGGACAAGCTACATTCTTGGATTGACTACGATGGGGTCTTCAAGAGAGTCGAGGTGAGGCTGAGCAAATTGAGGTCATCGAGGCCGTCGAGTCCGTTGATCTCCTACCCAGTTGATCTGTCAAGCGTGCTGTGGAGGGAGGACATGGTTGTTTGTATGGGCTCTTGGAATAGGAGAAATTTCACTAAGATCGTAAGCGTGCTGTACAGTTGGAGCCTTGTGGTTAAGCATGGAGCTCCCTATACCATGCATTCGGAGCCTTTGGATCCCTATTCATTCTCTTTGAAATCCCACGAGGGCACTCCAGTTCACGAGCGAAGAAACAAAAACCCTTGGAAAATTGCGGTAGCTTTGGTCATCGGTGCTGCTTTTGGGGCCTTAGCTGCATCCCTCGTGTTCTACTTGCGGTCTAAAGCCGTCGAACGGCACCCGGTCGCTCCCATAGAGTATCCTGAGCACCCTGTGGAAATTGGGCATGAGAAGGTTGCTGCAGGAGGCGTCATGGATGGGGATAAACAGAAAGCCTAAGGTAATTGCCCTCTGTGTTGTATATTTCTTATGTTTCGTTTTCCCTAAATTTGTCACTGTAGTTTGTAAGCGATGGAAAGTTTAGCTTTTGTGATAAGTTGATCCCAAATGCTATGCTTTCCATTAAGCAAAATGATCTGCTGTGTTTGTATTATGTCAGTGGTAAATGATGGGTGTCGGCTTCATCTTTGTTTGGATGTTTTAGCTTCAATGTTGATGGCTACTGAATGACTACTGTAAGTTTGCAATTTATAGCCCTGTTTGTATCCATCCAGATTTTTCTTGGTATTGACACTTTTCCCTTGTTATTGAGATTTATCCATCATTTCCTTTTGGATATTATATCTTTCTCCTTCTTTCCATCAAGCGAAATGAACTGCTGTTTTCCTATTGTGCTCAATCAAGTAAGAACTATTGACTTCGTCTTTCTCTTGAAATTTAAGCTTCAATGTTGGTTGCTACTGTCTGGCTGATGTAAAAAAGGCATGACACAGGTTTGACATATCTTAGGTATTTATCTTATTGGGTTGCTTCAAGTATGACATTCTTCTCTTTCTTCAATTTACAGATCTGCTGCTACTATTGTCTAGTCTAGATGTTCTTGGTTGTGATCGTTTTCCCTTTTTATCGAGAACACATTGTTACTTCCTATGGGATATTAGATGTCCCTTTTTTTCCTTTTCCTGTTGGATAGTATATCCATAGTAGCAACCTCCATCCTTTCTGATACATAATTGTATAAGTGCTTTTACATTTTGACAAGCTGTTTTTTTTTTAAGTCATGTACACTTATTATTACTATATCCCAGGCGTGGACACCAAAAGCGGTAAGGTGTGGTGTATGTGTTTTCGTGTCTGGCATCATGACATGAAGACACTAATATACACAGACATGCCAAAATCGGTTGTTTGGTGTATGTGTTTTTGTGTCTGGCATCAAGACACTAATATACACAGACATGCCAAAATCAGTTATGGTGTTTGTTTCGCCTTTTCTCTATGTTATATAGTTGTTCATGTGTCGATGCAACATATTTCCTCTCTCATCACTTTCTTTTATCAGCATTCTCTTGATTTGAAAATTGAGATGCAACCAAAGTTGATTTCCACCTCATTTGTGACTCATTCTATGTTTTAGCTAGACAGGAAGTTGAACTTTAGGATGCTCAACCAACAAACTGAAGTAGACTGCGACGTCTACCCAAGGAAGGGACTCTGAATCCTTCTTCAGCTTGAGATCTATATCATGCATGATAGTAGCTATAATTTGTGTCACATAGCTATCCGTTTAAAGTTAAATTATAATTTATTCTTTGAAGCTCTTGGATTAGAATTGAGGTATTTCCTGTCTTGAGGACATCAGCAGATCTTGTTTTTTCCCCAAGAGTGTTTTTAGGCTTTAGAATAAAGGATCTTTCTCCACGGTAGCATACTAGCTAAAGTTGAAAGATTGCATACACCTGAAATGAAAATTGAACAACATCTCCAATCTTCATTAATAGCTCGCAGATTTCGTCATTTGGTCCTTGGCAATTTTGTTGGACCACTCAAAGATCATCCTAAAACTCTCTTCTACATATAGTTTATATTCTGAAAGAGGGATATTGGAGATCATCTATGATGGACTGTACATCCTAGTGCTCCACATGTTTAGAAGTATTATTTATCCAATACATGGTGTATTTTGGAAGAAAACAAGAGCAGAAGAAATGACACAATATAATTAGGATTTTATCTAATTGTCACTCCAAAGAGTGTACATTGATATCTATAGAAATTCACAGTTCATGCCCTGACCTGAATTCTGGTAAAGGCACTGACATCTTCCCACTTAACAGGACCTGGCCTGAACTTTCTGTGCATGAAGTTCGGAATCAAGCTCCGCCAGAATCAGGGTCCTATGCTGCACTGATGATAATCCTGTTGCTATTTCTTCCATCAAGAAGAAAAAGGGTGAAGGAAAATAATCCATATTTGAACTTAGTCACCTATGTTGCACGGACAAGGAAATTGGTGTCTGTATCTGTATTGTGTCCTTGTATCTGTGTCCATATTCGCGCAACATAAGTGTGTACTTGTTGCATCTATTTGAAAATATCTGTATCATGTATCCATAATGTTTCCTTATCAGAAACCATCTTAAATGCTTGACAATTTTATGTATATGACAGTTTATGCACTTCATATTTTATAGAGTTATTTGTATTTACCTCCCTAATTGTTAATCATATCTCTATTTGCCCCCCAATTTTATTTTAATTAGTATTACTCCCCCAATCTTCGGAAAAAGTGCAAAGAAACCCTCCTTAAATTTGCGTTTTTGCATTTGAAGATCCCTTGTTTAAAAAAAAATTCACATTTTCATTTTTGTTTAGTTTGTACCCCTGTCGTTAACAGCCGTTAAAATACGTCTAAAAATACGATTTTACCCCCCCCCCCCCCCACGCTGTCCCTCCTCTCTCTCCAGTGGCGGGGTCTTGTCAAGCGGGGTTGACCAAAGGAGAGGGGAGGGTAGCCGGCCAGCGGAGGGAGGAGGGGGCGGGTCGAGCTAGGTGTGAGCATTCGGTTAATTCAGTTCAAATCGAACCGAAAACTGAATTGAACCGAAAATTGAATAAGCAAAACCGAAACCGAACCGAATTGGCCCATAACTGAATCAAACTGAACCGAATTAAATCGGTTCGATTTTCAGTTTATTCAATTTTTTGGTTTATTTGCACTTTTTTGTTAATATATATAGTACTTAAATATACCTAAATTTATTTCGTGTGTGTGTGTATATATATATATATATATATATATATATATATATAAACTAAATTTTCTTATTCGGTTTTAGGTTTTGGAACGAAATCCGAAACCGAATAAAAAAATTTAGTATTTTCAAAACCGAAATCGAACCGAATATTTTTTAAACCGAATCGAATCTCAGTTTGGTTTGGTCGATTTTTTCTTATTCGGTCCCCCTCGACCCCTCCTCCCTCCGCTGGCCAGCCCCTTCGACCCGTCCCCTCCTCCCTCCAATGGCCAGCACCCCCCCCCCCCCCCAATCCCCCTCCTCCCTCCATGCTCGACCTAGGGGTGAGCATTATTTGGTTTTGGATCGAAAATTGAACCGAACCGAATAAGAGATTCAGTTCGATTTAAAAAAAAATCGGTTCGGTTTTGGTTTTGAAAATACTAATTTTTTTATTCGATTTCGGTTTCGGTCCAAAACCGAAAACCGAATATATATATATATATATATATATATATATATATATATATATACTACAGATATATACTAAATAAATTTAGGTATATTTAAGTACTATATATATTAACAAAAATGTGCAAATAAACCAAAAAAAATAAATAAACCGAATAAATCGAAAATCGAACCAATTTAATTCGGTTCGGTTTGATTCGGTTATGGGCCAATTCTGTTCGATTTCAGTTTTGCTTATTCGATTTTCGGTTCAATTCGGTTTTCGGTTCGGTTTGAACCAAATTAACCGAATGCCCACCCCTAGCTCGACCCGCCCCCTCCTCCCTCTGTTGGCCGGCCACCCTCCCCTCTCCTCTGGTCGGCCCCGCTTGACAAGCCCCCACCACCGGAGAGAGAGGGGGGAGAGAGTGGGGGGAGGGGTAAAATCATATTTTTAGACGTATTTTAACGGCTTTTAACGGCATGGGTGCATACTGAACAGAAATTAAAATGTGGAGTTTTTTTTTTAAACAAAAGGTTTTCAAATGCAAAACACAAAAATCTAAAGAGGGTTTGTTTGCACTTTACCATAGGATTGGGGGGTTTACACTAATTAAAATAAAATTGGGAGGGAATTAGAAATATGATTAGCAATTGGGAGGGTAAATACAAATAACTCTATTTTATATCATAACCTGAGGACCTCAGAAATTTTGAATAAAGCCTCAATTGGTTGTTGATTTTAGGTCAAAAGCCGGTCATATATATTGTCTAATAGTTTTGGGAACTTTTTTATGCTCCATAGCCAACCCCTTTCTCATAATGAGAGAAGGCTTGGAATGATGATTGTAATGAGAAAGGTCTTTATTGTTAGCTATGTAGAAAAAGAAGAAAGTGAACCAACCAAAGAAAAAGAAGAGACATTTGAACACATGTTTGATATGACCTACTTAGGCAAGATTAGTTTGAGAGAAATGCTATATATGACAATTTTGTATAAATATGACAGTTTGTACTTAATATGTTGTATCATAACTTGGGACCCGGCAAATTTTGAATAAAGCCTCAATTGGTTGTTGATGTTAGGTCAACAGTCAGTCATACAGATTGTCAAATAGTTTTTTGGAACTTTCTTATGCTCCATAGCCAACCTCATTCTCATTATGGGAGAAGGCTTGGATGATGACGGCAATGAGAAAGCTCTTTATTGTTAGTTATGTAGAAATTCATACATAAGTACATGAAATCCTGAAGTGCAGTTTGTTATGGATAGCCAATGACAGCCATAACAGGTCTGCTAGTATATATTTTTCATTCTTAAGAAGTTTCTATATTGTTGACAAAATTATCAGCTTTTTTTTTTTGCATAATCACTTGAATGGGTCATTTCAAACCCACCTATGCATGAGTCCTATTTAATTTCGGACATTTTTTTTATTACTTTGGCATTTTGTCTTCTGCTGAACACAAGTATTTCTTGTTGATGTTATTGTGAAGTTCGTTGTTGTTGCATCTATTTGATTTATGCTTTTGTTTTTGGGCATCAATTTGCTGGAAATCTTTAGAATCAACTTGTGTGGAAATTAATGTTTTTCAACAGTATATTTATATTGAGTTAGAAAACGTGGCCTTCACAATAATCTTCTACTTACTAGCAATACTAATTTTGCTTTACATTGATTTTCCGAATTTTATTCTTTGCCTGTGCATGTGTCTTATTATGTATCTGACTGCCTCATGTAATATACTTCCAACTTAATATTATTATTTTGTTGAGTTAGAACTGGACAGTCTCAAGTAATCTGTTCTCCATTTATTATCATTTTTATTTGGAACTAGACAGGCTTGTTTGAGAATTGTCTTTGTATAATACTGAATAACTGAGTTTCAAATTTGTTTTACAACTTTACGTTTTGATAAAGTTATCTTCCTCCTTAATTATATTTTTTTAATCTTATAGAACCCATCTTGATCATTTTGATCCAAATCCTGTTCAGAAGATCTCTATAATATGATTTGTCTTCTGATGTGTAATTAATATATAACAATCAAAAATTGTTGGGAGCAAGGAAGCGTCTGATGTAAGTCTGGTATATTCAATTCCATTTCAACTTGGGAGTTAGCATATGCTGTTTTACTTTTGCCTTCCCAGTAAGCAACTCTTGTTTAGTTCTTACTGTCATTATTTTTTTTCCAAGGTAAAGCAACAATTTATTTATTGATTTACAAGTTCGCTACATTAAAACATATGTTTTTTGCTAATAACCGCACTCTTCATTCATCTACCTATTATTTATTGAGTTGTTTCTTTCACAGAATGAGTTTTCCTGTATCCTCGATTCCTTATCGAATATAAATGCCACAAGTAGTGACCTAGTTTTCTTAGATCAATATAGAAGATACAACAACTGCTGCAGATTGTCATTTTGTGTTTGTACCTAATAACCTGTGCTGTGTGTAATTAATTGTTTACTAGCACTCTTTCATTCACCAAGTTCCAAATTGTCACTAATGTGTACTATTAGCACTGTGTGTGATTTATTATTCACCACCACTATTTTCCGAATTGTCACTTTGTAATTTGTATAGACTGCTATAGAGTCTACTATAGACTGCTTGTTCCTATTTCTGTATTCACTCTGATCTTAAGTACATCAATGTCCTGCTGTTTGAAAATTGGTTCAAGTACACATCAGTTCTTAATCGGAAGTTTGTTATGTACAAAATCAGAAGAAAAAAAAGAAGAATAAACCAAACCCTACGATAGTGTGTACTTTGCACTACTCCCTGCTTGCTTGAATCCAAGCTTGTGTTTGCCGTAAACAAATTTTAATCCAACAAAGAAAACTGTTTTATTTATCTATTTTCCACTTTCTAAACAAGGAGAACCATCCATCTTACATTACTTTATAGGGAAACCAAAGAATTAAGTGCAGATTGTAAGACCCCAGTTACAAACAAACGTACCAAAGACTGAAACGAAAGAAAACACACAAGCTAATGCTTCATTTACTAAGCACTGGACCGGGCCGGACCCAAATGAGCAAGTTTCACCACTCGTCTTTCAGCCGGAGATGTCAATGGCCTTGACCTCCGGCTTCTCCACCTTGTCTTTGGGCACGGTGACGGTGAGCACGCCATTCTCCAATGCAGCTTTCACCAGATCCACCTTTGCGTCCTGAGGAAGGCGGAACCTCCTCAGGAACTTCTCCTCTCTCCGCTGATCTGGAGGACCCTCCCGTCCTCCACCTCCACCTTCACCTCCTCCTTCTTCACCCCGGGGAGGTCAGCCTTGAACACGTGAGCCTCGGGGGTCTCCTTCCAGTCGATGCGCGTAGCTGGAACGAGGGAAGGAGAGCGCACCTCCACTGGGATTGGGTTTCTGGAACTTTCTCGATCCTCCCTCCTCCTCTTCGTGCCAAACGAAACGAAACGAAACGGTTACCCGCACTTGTGGACCCTTCTTTCGGGTTTGTCATAACTAACTTACTTTCCAGATGTTTCCAGTTGCTGCCAGTTCCTGCTCGCAACTATTTTTAACCTTCGTTGTCTAACTACCATCTGAATTAGAAAGAAGAGAACAATATAATTATCATTTAGCAGCACGAGTAATTGTTGTTATGGGCAACCACAACAACAGAGAAGGAAAATATTAGTCAGACAAGTCATCAGGTTTGGACAACCATCATGATTATGGCAACCATCCAGGCCTCCAAGTTCCCACCTCGAGTAGTTCAAGGAGAGGAACTCGGAATCCGAACTCCACGTCATCATAGAACTGGAGACTTTGATGCTGCTGCGAACTTCGCTTGCTATTAATTTTTTGATATCTTTTTTTGATGTCAAGGACAAAGAACAATCAAATTTAGTTCCTGGTAGGACAATCCAATCTCTTGGACCGACGTTGCGGCTATTAGTGACTCGGGGACAAAAATAAACCAATAATGGCTTACTAACAAAATAGCATTTCACTCGATTCCCGGATTGAATAGGGGTTTCTTTTTTTTCTTTTTCTTTTTCTACTTCCATCTTACCGTCCTCCTTTTCCTTGGATGGGTGTTGAGGGAACATTTTTGCTTACAGCTAAACGAGGATTCTATCTATCCATTTCACATCTGACATTAAACCAGAAATTTTGTGATGGTGGTGACAATGTTAAAATATTAGATCTTTCATCTTTTAAGGGCATCTCCAACCCTATTGTGAGTTTGAAAAAAATGGTTGCCACATAGGAATGACAACCATTTTTTCCAAAAGTACTTCTCCAATGCAAATGTGAAATAAAGTGTGGAGTTGACATGGCAAAGACAATGTGAAATTGGTTGTCTAGATCTAGACAATGCACTTCACAATGTCTTTATGTCCACATCATCATTTGTGAATAAAAATATTTATAAAAAGAGTAGAAGAGTAAAAGTTGTCTTGGAAGTTGTAAAAAATTACTTTATATTGCATTCTCAATACTTTTGCATTGGAGATGACTTTTTAAACTCATTATCATTTGTGAATATAATCTTGTCACATATACAAGACATTGTCTTGTGTCTCATGCCACATATGATTCACAACACAAAACAAGACAATAGGGTTGGAGATGCTCTAAGTCCTGCATCTCCTTTGCTTGTGTAGTCATTTATGAATGAATGAACGAAGAACTTCTTTGATCACATGATATCAAGCAAATCTGAACTTTTCTTGAAGTCTAAAGTGTGATACAATTATTTACATGTAGAAATTCTGGAATTAATGATTACATCATGCAAAATAGAAATATCTACCCACTTGAGCTAACATATCTTATGTATACAAAACAACAAATGATAGCTCAAATATTAAAATATGCACACTTATGATTTTAATAGGCTAATTATAAGGCCATTTCACTTCTTACTCAGGACAGTCCATTTTTTACTTAGGGCTGCCCCCACCCCAATCCCCCCATAACCAAAATTTTCACATTCATTTGAAGTTTTCACTCTCTCTTCTAAAATCCTCACTTCTTCTTCTCCACCACCTCCATCTTCTCCATCTCCATCTTCACCCAAAACCCTATATTTCTTTCCAATCTTGTTCCCAAATTCAGAGATGGCACCCAAAGTCTACTCACAAACAAGTTACAAACCCTAATGCTTATTGTATTCAGTTGATATTATTATTTTTTGGGAAAAAAATTTGAAAGAAATTATTCCTAATCCTAGGACTATTCAAATATTTTGGAAAAAATTATTGTATGGAGAAGATGTAGTTTAGGACTGTCAAAAATTATTGTATACAGGACAAAAAATTCTCTAATTTTGAAGAATTTTTTCTTAAAGTAGTCTGAGACATGAAAATTATCTAGGAATGCCAAATTTTTAGGCAGTCTTAGCAGCATGTAGGACTGGCAAAAGTTTGGCAACCCTAGCAACATGTAGGACTGTTAAAAGTTTTGACAGTCCTAAACTGGAGTTACTGCAGTTTAGGACTGCCAATGCTGCTAAGACGATGATGGACTGCCAAAAAATTTGCTTGCAGCATATCCACAACAAAGCTATTTCTTGTGCAATGTTCTTGCCTGCAATTTTGCCACAAGGCATGCAACATCAAAAAAATTGGAACTGGAAATGCCATACTTTACACATCAGATTATTGTACAGAACATAATTTTGAAAACTCTTCTGATGGGTGATAATTTTTGTGACAAAGAAGGACATTTCACCAGATAATCTACAATAACACTTGCAAACACTGTCCAGAATGTAATGATCAGATGGACATTTCCAGTTAGAAACGGACACTCCTTAGCCATCACATTCAACCTTGTAACCCACTAGAGTTGCCAACCAATTCTTCCACCAGAACCACCAGTACACAACTCACTGATTTGTGTTTCAAATGAGGTAATATGATTTATCATGATTTTGATATCTTTACAGTCACTGTGGTACAACTAAATTGTCATATCTTTACAATCACTGTTGGGTTTGAAGTTTGCCACATTCTAGCAGTATTTTAGGACTGCCAAAAATTTTGACAGTCGTAGCAACATGTAGGACTGTCAAAAAAATTGGCATTTCTAAACTGCAGCAAGTCTAATTTAGGACTGTCCAAATTTTTGGCAGTCCTACATGGAATGACTGTACATGTTACATGTTCAATGGTTTAAGACTGCCAAAAAAAAAGTCCATCATCGTCTCCGTCGCGACTGTGGACAAATTTTTGAATTTCGTAACCCTAAAATGGGTTTAAAACTTCGAAAATCCATATAAAATGAATATTAAATCAAATTTTAGTTACTAGAAGATGAAATTTGGATATAAACATGATTGAGAGAGATTTGGAAGAAAAAAAGGTTTAGAGTTTGGAGAGCAAGAAAGGAAGACGAAAGGGTTGGGGGGGGGGGGGGGGTGACTACCAACATTTGGGCTAGTTCTGAATAATTTTTCAAGTGGTAAACTTGTTGAGAAAATTACGTTAACTATCCCTATGTTTTACACTTATTACAGAAACTACTCCTACTTTGAAACTAATTACGCGGACCACCCCTATAGTTTCTATTTTCTATAAAAATATAACACTAACTACCCCTATGTTTTATAAAATTTCTAAAGGAGAAGGGTAGTGAGTGTAATTAGTTTCAAATAGGAGTAGTCTCTGTAATACTCATGAAACATAGGGGGGGTTGGTGTATTTATTTCAACTTTGTTAATACACACACACACACACACAAATAAAAAATTGGGCTAACCCTGAGTAAGGATGAAGTGCCTTTATAATTTGTCTTTGAATAATAATGGGACTAGATGATAGATCATGATCATGACTGACCAAATTTGGATAAACCTCAGCAAAAACAGCAAAAAAACAATTAATATAGTTCTCAATGCTGCACCAAAATTAGCCCCAATATACAAAATTATTAACGGTCAGAACTTTTAAGATGCTGATGACCACAAATCAAATATTAAGATACTAGCAAACTGTGAATCTTCCACCAAAAACTTTAATCTCATGCATATCATAGAAACTTGTCTTAGTAAATTAAAAGCATACTGATCAAACCACAGATGTTCCCATAAACTATGCATATAATAGAAACTTGTCTTAGTTCATATAACAGAATACTAATGACACCACAAATGTTCCCAACAACAGCAAATAAAGAAGATATCCGAAAACTAAAATTCCTACAGCAAATCCCAGAATAATACACAACAAAGAAACTGGTCATTCCAACAAGAACTGCAACTGGAAGTTGCAGCAAACTATTCCTTCCCACCCATCTTAACCAATCACTGCTCATAAGTCTCTTCTCCCTCTTCCTCCTCATACTCACCCTCCTCATCAGCAGTTGCATCCTGGTACTGCTGGTACTCAGAGACCAGGTCATTCATGTTACTCTCCGCCTCTGTAAACTCCATCTCATCCATACCTTCCCCAGTATACCAATGCAAGAAAGCCTTCCTCCTGAACATGGCAGTGAACTGCTCACTAACACGACGGAACATCTCTTGAATTGAAGTTGAATTTCCGATGAATGTAGAGGCCATCTTTAATCCAGTTGGTGGGATATCACACACTGTCGACTTGACATTGTTGGGAATCCACTCAACAAAGTAGGAAGAGTTCTTGTTCTGGACATTGATCATCTGCTCGTCTACTTCCTTTGTGCTCATCTTCCCTCGGAACATGGCAGAGGCCGTGAGGTACCTTCCGTGCCTTGGGTCTGCAGCACACATCATGTTCTTGGAATCCCACATTTGCTGTGTGAGCTCAGGGACAGTGAGAGCACGATACTGCTGTGATCCACGGGAGGTTAGTGGAGCAAATCCCACCATGAAGAAGTGGAGTCGGGGAAATGGAATGAGGTTAACAGCAAGTTTACGGAGGTCTGAGTTCAGCTGGCCAGGGAACCTAAGGCAGCAAGTTACTCCCGACATGGTTGCAGATATCAAATGGTTCAAATCCCCAACTGCCGAAAACAAAGTCATAGTTTGTTAAACTCATAATGATACAGAGAGGAGAAGAAAAAAATAGCAAGTGGTGCAAGTAATCAGGGTGTTATGGGAGAGATGGCTTACAGCTGGGGGTGGTGAGCTTGAGGGTCCTGAAGCAGATGTCATAGAGAGCTTCGTTGTCAAGGACCATACACTCGTCGGCATTCTCGACAAGTTGATGCACGGATAAAGTAGCGTTGTAAGGTTCAACAACTGTGTCTGAGACCTTGGGAGAAGGAAAGACGGAGAAGGTAAGCATCATGCGGTCTGGATACTCTTCCCTGATCTTGGAGATCAGTAGGGTTCCCATTCCAGACCCAGTTCCTCCTCCCAAGGAGTGACACACCTGAAAGCCTGCAAGAAACCCAAATTACCAGAATTACATACAGATAGAAGAGAATCACCTTAAAAAATAACAGCACTGATATACATCCAAAAATGTTTTAACAAATTACATTCCAAACTTGAGATAATATAGAGAGGATATGCTATTTCAATTTCCAATCCTTTTTTCCTCAATAACCTTGTTCTTCAAGATAATCTATGAAAATGTAACAACATTGTGAATGCAAGCAATGTATCGTGCTCAGGAGCAAATGTCAGGGAATACTACCTTTAGGTTTCCTGTTAAATTTTAAGCACACTTTAGATAAGATTTCAAAGGAACAGAATCTTAGCATGAAGCCAAATTGCCTGTTACCTAACATTAACATCTTCTGCGCAAGAACACCTCAAATAGTAACAATGTGAACGGAAGGAACATCTCAAAGAGTAACAATGTGAACAAAACATCACAAGGTGTGGCATCAGAAAGGAAATCCTTATAAAGTCTAGACAAGTATGTGATTTAACATGACAAAGGATTATAGTAATAAGTGGAGTAAGCCTTTTGAAATGAAAAAGAAAAAATTTGAGTGGCACCCACTTGGATGGCCTATTTATGCGGTGCACCCCACATTGTTTGCTATATGTATAAGTAGTCTCACATCTGACGAAAAAAGTCACTTTTGACGGTCAACAAGGTTTGACCGATAATTTATGACGAAAATACCCTCGTCTTCTCCCAAACCCAAATCCGTCCCACCGCTGTCGCGCCCCCACATCCTCCCCGCCGCTGTCGTGCCTCCGCCCCGCCGCTGCCGCGTTCATCACCACCACCACCTTCACTATCACCACCACCACTGCCCCTGCGCCCCCGTCCTGTTCCGCCCCCCTCCGCCCCTCCCCCGCTCCACTCTGCCCCCCTCCCCCAGCAGCAGCAGCGGCAACCAGCAGCAACAGCGGCGGCGGCGAGGAAGGGGGGGGGGGGGGGGGGGGGGGGGGGTTGCACTGGCCGGAGAGGGGGGGGCGCTCACCGGAGATGAGAGAAAGGAAATAAATTGGGTTCGGAGAAGAAGACAAAGAGGAAGATGGGCATTTTCGTCTTTTTTTAATGGTCAAACATCGTTGACCGTCAAAAGTGACGCTTTCCGTCAGATGTGGGACTACTTATACATATAGCAAACAATGTGGGGTGCATCGCATAAATAGACCATCCAAGTGGGATGCCACTCAAATTTTTTCAATGAAAAAAGAAAGAAAAAAGGGGTCTTATATTGATTTTTTTTTTAAGGAAAAGACTAGCAAGAATACTTCCTAGTTTTGAACATGGATCTATGATACAAAAAAACTGAAATATAGCTCAAGTCTAGATACCGCAATGTAACAATTATATTGGTTATATAGTTGCATTTACAAATGAGAAATGGTAGTAGAATGGAGTATCTTACTTACTATTGTGCAGCTATTATGACATCCAAACGAATGGGAGGACAGTGGTATAGAGAAGCTCGACCACGACTGGCAACTTCAGTAATGACATTGTCTCGAGGGAGCGGAGCAATTGCATATTTGAAGGGCTAAAGACAGTTTGGACTGGAATCATACATAATATAAAGTAGGATGTACGTTGTATAGGGTTGTCGATGAGCAACAACAGTTGGTATAATTCTTTGTAATAAGGGATGTAAGGAGATTTTGGATCTATAAAATTACCTTCTTTCAATATATATATATATATATATATATATATATATATATATATATATATATATATATATATATATATATATATATAAAAGAAAACAATCAATTACCTTAAAAAAAAATAGTGCCAGGCGCAAGTTTTATACACTGATCAATAACATCAAAGCTAAAGGTAGCTTATTCCAATTTGAATATAGAGAACAATAGCAGTATAAATTGTTAAGGAATTCCTACAACTTTCAGACAAATCCATACATAACAACAGAAAACAACTTATATGTATAGATCTATCAAAGGTCTAACAATATACTATTTTAACTCTTTCATTAAGAACTATTTGTGACAAGAATGTCAATGCGAGAAAAAATCATGAACATGAGAGATCTGAGATCCACAGAAGCATTAAAACAAACAACTTGTAACCACGATTTGAAGAGACACAATACCTTGCAAGCAGTCGCAGTTCTCGGCCTCCTTGCGGACGACGTCGAGCACCGAGTCGATCAGCTCGGCCCCCTCCGTGTAGTGCCCCTTGGCCCAGTTGTTGCCGGCGCCGGACTGGCCGAAGACGAAGTTGTCGGGCCTGAAGATCTGGCCGTAGGTGCCGGACCTGATGCTGTCCATGGTCCCGGGCTCCAGATCCATGAGCACGGCGCGGGGGACGAAGCGGCCGCAGCTGGCCTCGTTGAAGTAGACGTTGACGCGCTCCAGCTGCAGCTCAGAGTCGCCTCCGTAGCGGCCGGTGGGGTCGATCCCGTGCTCCGCGCACACCACCTCCCAGAACTTGGCGCCGATCTGGTTCCCGCATTGCCCTCCCTGGATGTGAAGGATCTCCCTCATTTTTTCGCTTTTCCTTCCCTTCTGAAATTTGCAGGAAGAAAAAAAAAAGGGAATGGGGAGAGAGAGAGCAATGAGGAAGATGAAGGGGAAATTAGGGTTTGGGGAAGATATTTAAGAATTGGAGGGAGGGGGGACCAGCAACGGCTAATTAGGTCATTCTCCTTTTACCGTGACGGAGAGAGTGGTTTTTTGAATTTTGAATTGATATGGGAATGGACGGTTGGGATTGGAACGGCGGGGATGATGAGCGTGAGGTTGGAGAATTTGGGGAATTCGAAAATTTGAAATTTGTCTGGACTCTGGACACAGGCTGGATGTGGATGAAGACCAACTGTAGTGTTCTGGGTGCACGTGGGCTGGGTGATAGGAAAGGAAACGAAAGCTGGTTCCAGTAATAATAATATTGGAGGGATTACCATTTTTTGTTAGGAGTAATGGAAACAATTAAACAAACAGTTACAATTAGGAGGGTCAGGTTACTGTCTCCAGAGCGTGGATGACTAGCTATGCAAACGCCACACGAGTCTTATGGGCTGATAATGGGACAGGGTCGGCCCACAATTGTACGGGCCGACTCTGAAATTATCCGAGCACAACTTGACCTGATTGTCGGATCGGGCTCACCTTTTAGACCGAATTAAATATCTCGTCAGATGTTATCAGGAGCCCATCCTATACAAAGGCAGCAAGTGTTGTAAAAATAATATTATTGTTCAAGCTTCTATTCTGTATTTTTCGCAGTGTTCTTTTATTCTTCTTCCATATGAAAGTGTTTTATCATAAGGGTGCGTTTGATTGCAAGATGGAAAATGCGTGGAAAAGAAATTAATTCCACGGACTTATTTTACTAGAAAAAAAATTCCATGGAATTTAAAATTTTTCATAATAGCGGTGTTTGATTGCAATTTTTTTCCCGTGGAAAATCAAATAAATTTTCACGGAAAACTTAATTTTGGTGTTTGATTGGCTTTATTTTCCACGGAAAATAGTCAATTTTACATGGAAAATGATATTTTGTTGTTTGGTTGTACTTTTTTTCCATGGAAAATTTACATTTTTCATTGAAAATTTAAATTTTCCACATCCACAATACTCAATTCAACATTATATTGTACAAAAAAAAAAATCAACATTATACACTTGATATAGATAATTCGGACAAACTTAGAAGACATTCAAAATGATTGTACAACAATAATCGCATATCAATCCATCCCAACTCCCCACAATCATTCAACAAACAACAAAAAATTATATATCAATCAAACATAACATAAACAATACTCAACTGACAAAAAAAGAAGGATCTTTATCACAAATGTCCAAGTTTGCTATAGTCATTCCTTAACCATATATATATATATATATATATATATATATATATATATATATATATATATATATATATATATATATATCTCCAACACACCCATCGTTCTAAAATGAAATGCTAAAAAATATCAACGGGGAGGATCCCGTCCAAGCTTACGATAGACCCATAATCGTCGGAACTCTAGATCCGTGATCTCAAGGAAGAACTTTCCCGCCTTTTCGTCCCCCTCAAACACTTCCATCAAATCTATTACATCTCCTTGGTCGAGGTCCATCTCTTTTAGCTTTCCAAGAGTGCTTGTCCATTCACATAATTTTGTGATGCTTGTTTGTCGAAAGCAACGGCTTGTTTGTCGAAAGCAACATCGATCATCTCGGAGGACTTCGCTATCTTTGCAAGGGCCAATGCAGCATCTTCCATTGGTTTTATACGCTTTCGTCGTTGTGAAAAACCCCCTTGAACCGACCGATGTGGATGCGCATTTGTTGAAAGACTTGGTTGTGTTTCCTCCATATCATTTTCGCCCTCCAAGTCATCCACGGGTTCGCTCATCAGAGGAAAATCATTACCCGAAATCGCTCGATCACCTGTCGCAGCGTCGTTACCAAAGACCGTAAGCAAATCATAGTACCTGGGGCATAGTTTTCCTTTCATCTTTGCTCCATCAGGTTTCTCCTGAAAGTAGACATTCAAGAACCAAAGTTAAAAATCTATAAAATGATGAGCATGCTTCATAACTAGTGTTGAAGAAAACCAGCTATTGACAGGAATGTACAAGTAAACATGTATAATGAATCTTTGTATAACAGAAATCAAGGAAGCATGAGCCATTTTAATTCTTGTCTATTCTAATCAGCCATTTTAATTCTCAAACACCCAGACACCATAGAGAACAGTGTTTTTCTAATGTTTAAACAAGCATATGCTTCAGTTAGGTGTTAGAAACATGCATCATCACTGATAAATGAACAAGCTGAGTGTTTTTCTATACAGGGAGCCAAGAGGGTTATCCAAAATTATGTTTAAACAAGCATATGTTTCAAACTCCCAGCATGAGGGTTATCAAAAATTATGTACATACAGAGCAGGCCAAATTGAGCATCATACAGAGCAGTCCCTCTCTACAGGGATTGTCCTAAGTAGAGAAAAATTCAACTTAGGACAAGCATCATACAGAGCAGTCCCTCTCTACTTAGGATAATTTTTCTTTTTACTTGCCATCACAGTTATCCACCAGTCTCAAATTCAACTTATACAGAGCAGTCCCTCTCTACAGGGATTACACCTAATATGTAAACATGAAACTTAAAGTGGACTGGTACAACAATGAATATGTAAAGAAATGGACTGCACATTTGCTTCTCATCATGTTATTAATCAAATCTACTAATGTATAAATTATTGATCTACTAATCATTTCCTGCAGGGACAAGGCAAAAATGATGTGAAACTTCTACATGACATAAATATATATGTCATGTAGGTGAGCCTCACTGGTGTAATCCAAGGAGAAACATTGCACAAACTTAACAAAAAAAAGGACTAATCCACATAACAGTAAGCTCATTGTCACGACCCGCACCCTGTATAGGGGCACGAGAAGTGGTTACGTCCAGCCTACGCCGCAGTGTCGGCGGTAGTAAGCTGTCCTAGGTTGCTAACTAATCTCATGCAGTGAATATAAAAAGTACTTGTCCAGATATCAGCTCCGAATGGAGGGCAAGTAAAGGGTATGATCTACTCAACACAGTCTAAACACGAAAAGATAACACAGAAGTTATACCTAAGGAATTAAAGACAACAAAACTAACTACTAAAATAATACACCAATATCTCAAACCAACTTAATACAGACTCAATATCTTAACTTTAATACAACAAGCCAAAACATGAAAGCTAAAGTAGTCTACTAGCTAATCTCCTGAATCACTCCTAAGAGTCAGAACCAAAGGTAGCTAATCCCTCGCCAGGTCCATGGTAAGCAGGGCATGTGTCCTCAGGATTATCATCTGTAATATTTTCAACAGGTCCAATCAGGACGGGAACGAGTACAACTCATCTAGAAAAACCCAAGTAAATGACAAAGAACTATAAAGCAGTTATAGACAGTTTTATTGATGAGCATGGCAGTTTTATACAGGTAATGATGGCATAGAGAAACAGTAAGATACAAGAAAAGAAAGGTAGCTAAAACAAGAGAAGAATCATGGCAATGAAGACTGTAATAAAAGCTAACTGAACTAGAATAATATGTACGAGTCCAGACAGTACGATATAAGTCTAATGTAATCCCAGTGTGAGTCCAGTCCATATAATCTGATACCAGATAATTTCCAGTACAAGATGAGTCCAACAGTGATCAATGAAACCAGGGTGAGTCCAACTATGATCTAACAGTGTGTTTTAAAATATCGAGGTCGACATACAAACGGCTGTAGGTATCAGGCACATCTCTCACTGATCGGGCAAGAGATGGCTATGCTTCCTGTAGATTCCAGTGGGTGATTCCGGATTTGGGGTATGTCTACATGTCTGACTCAATATTTTCCCGCCCAGCAAGTGAATCCAAAATCGATAAAAAGAATCGAGATGAGTCTGGCCAATACGTGATGATTCCAGAAATGATTCCGAAATGATACCAATGACTCCAGTAATAGAGGCCAGCAAGTAAGGTATGTGTCGATACATGAATCCAGAAATATCCATACGTGTTGATACAGAGAATCACATAGAACTAACTAGAACTGAAATACAGTAATCGACAAATAAATGAGAGAATTATCAGAGAATGTACTCGCCTGCTACTCTGGAAAGAGTAGTGTAATATCAGATGTCTGTACTAGGGTCACAATGTCCTAAAATAGAGCAATACAGTTATGACATGTCCAAAATGAAGGTAAATGAAATCTACGATGCAATCTATATGAATTCTAAGCCAATCTAGGTCAAAGTCAAATTGGTCAACACTACAGTCAAACTAAGTTATACTAGGTCACAAGAAGTTAAACTAAGTCATACAAGGTCAAACAAAGTTAAACAAGTCTAATCTAGGTTAAAGTCAACCCTTGGTCAAACATTCTAGCCAAACTAGTCAACTCTAGTTACTTGGGTCCATATAGGGTCAAGTCTTAGTCTAACTAAGGTTTTGGTTAATCATAGACTAGTCAATAAGGTAATTAGGTTAATCTTGACTAATGGTCAACATCCAGTCAAACTCTATAAGGCTAACTCAAACCATCATAGGCTAACATGTCTTAGAATACCTAAGATACTATACTACAATTACCTATACAAAGTATACCACACATAAATACATATAGTACAATACCAACCTTAATCCTATAATCAAGCTAATCCCATTCTCCAACTCAAGTCATGACTCGACTCTAGGTATCTAACTTAACCCCATACATATCTTCATCTATATAGGATTACCCTCATAATCTATATGGTTAACCTAATCATCTAGTTAGGGTTTAGTCAAACCTTAGTCATTAAGTCCTCTTAAGTCTATCCAAGCCATTTCTAGGTCAATTAGGTCATGGTTGACCTATAGTTGACTTTGGTCAACAATGGTCAATTATCTAGTCAAACTATGTCTACTAGTCAACTAGTTAAACTAGTCATTTTAGGTCAATCCTAGTCAATTCTAGGTTAACTAGGTCAACTTTGACCTAAGGTTGACTTTGGTCAACCCTTAGTCAACAAGGGTCACTTATAGTGTTTTAGGTCATTAGGGTTAGCCCCAAGCCATAGGCTAGTGGTGTAGGTTTCATATAACCTATATCTAGTAAGTTATATATATATATATATATATATATATATATATATATATATATATATATATATATATATATATATATATAACTATATATATGAATAGACACTATCTACCTACTACCCATATATCAAAACAGGAATACTATATATAATACAAACCCACACTCACATATATATATATAATGACACTATATATATATATATATATATATATATATATATATATATATATATATATATATATATATATATATATATATAACTTATATATATATTACATATATATATAGAGAGGGAAGAGAGAGACATAGAGTGAGAGAGTGAGAATGAGAGAGAGACAGGAAGAGGGGACAGTAGCACAGGACAGTGAGAGAGTGGGCTGGGTTCCAGTTCCTGGAACCACAAATTGGCACCCCAACACACACACACAGTCCACATATACATACATATATATACATGTACACTACTACACATACACACTACCATTTAACCCCAAATCTCACCCACACTCACACATACATATATACTACATATATACATACTGAAATACACTAATACAAAGTATAAATTATATCAATTTTAGGTTTGAAATTCATTTTACAAAAATTGGAAAATATCCCAAAACAGGAAATTGGACTGTTTTGCTCGAAACTAGGTAATTCAAATTACCCATATTAAACCAAGCTATGGCTCGATTCCCTAGGTTGGTAATTGATGCCCCATACATATACGTGTCGTGTGTGTCAGTGGCAGTCCACCACGACATGACACGGCGTGTCCAAACACGTAAAAACTCACTCGGGTAAGCACTGATACACGAACACAGTGCACAGCGTCGTGTACGTGTTCACATGCCTCGTGCTCGCGACACAGGACACGACGCACCACGTGCTCGTGTCCTCGTGTACGCCACATGAAGGGCTACACGATGGTGTCATTACGAGGCACCCAAGTGTCGTGTCCGCACGACACGACACGCTCGAAGTTGCCCTCGCGCGCATGTGCGTTGACAGCCCGTGTCCAGTGCGAGTGAGATTTCTCACTCGACACGACACGAAGCGACACCAAATTTTGGGGGCATGTTCGCAGACATTGCCCCCGTGTCCATGTCAATTTGCACGTGTCCTAGTGGCCTGTGCAGTGCGTACGAAGTGTCGGGTAGCAGGGCATGCACGAGGGTCTCGTGCAGTGGGTTCGTGTCCAATTTGGACACGGACACAGCACGAAAACGTGCTCAGTTTAGGTGTTTTGTGATCAGCAAGACTAGGGCTACTAGGTTATGTAATTTGTTTTACAAAAACAAGTCCATTGTGGCATTTCACCAAACAAGGGTTTAAGGCTTAGGATACGTGTCCGATACGGACACCAAACCAAGTCTAAATCCTACCAAACTTGACCCACAGTTCCCTAGTACCTAGATGCATGCAAATATGAAGAGAAAACACAATATTAACATGGTTTATGGACATTTACCTATTGATGCAAATCCAATGGAAAAACAAGGAGAGGGGGGGTGTCCACTTCAACTTGGTGATACCCAAAATGCTATGCAACCTAGCTAGCTAGCTCCCCTTAGCATCCTCAATAGTAGGGGGTTCCAATGCAAGAAGTTTGGCTCAATTTGGTGTTGAAATGGTTAAATGGTGAGGGTGTGAAGGTAGAGGGAAAAACTAGGTTTTAAGTGCAATGAAAAAATGGCATGAATGATAAGGGGATGTGATTATATAGGATGGGGGTAGGGTTGGGCTGCCATGGGGGGGGGGGGTAGGGTTGATATTTAGGGTTCCTTCTAGGTGAAGTAACTTAGCTTCTAAGGTAAAGACCAATAGATCTTTCTTTAGGTCTACCTAAATATCTAAGTATACATAGTATCTAGATATTTATCTAACCTTAGATATTTATGACATAAAGCAATATCTTCCACTTAGTCTTCTAGGTTAGTGGCTAACCTCTAGATTAGTGCTAAACTAGGTTAGAAGCTAACATGACACTAATCCACTAATTAAATAATAATAAACTACATAAATCCAAATAAATTCTAATAAATTACCAAAATACCCTTTTGACTAAAAAGTGGTAATTTGATATCCTAATCACATGGTTAGGCTTACATGGTCATGGTTGGTCTCTAGGTTATGAAATCTCTAGGGTTTACACTAGGGTTACACTAGTAAAATCACAAAGTCATAAGCCATGACTTAGAAAATAATTTTAATCTAACTAAAAATCACCAAAATTCATAACATGACTAAATCACCATTAATAAATAATAAAAATAATAAATTTTCAAAAATAACCCAATTTCAGAAAACTGGGTCTTACAAGTCTACCCTCCTTAGAGAAATTTCGTCCTCGAAATTAAGATAGTCGTACTCCTTCTAGGTCAAACCCCCAGTCAATCAGAGTCAAAAGATAACATGCAATCATAGTCCTACTGGTCGTGATTCCACAGTCTTGAACAGGGTAACTACACTATCTAGCATATCACAAGCATATCCTGACAGATACTAATGGAATCATACAACAAGATGGGAAAGGAAGGACAGGAAAGACAAACCTGCTAACCCGTCACCTGCAGCGTTGGTCTCCTCGACCGTCATCGCAAAAGCTCCACCCCTCTGGTGCTGAGCTACATGTGGCCTAGCTCCCTTATAAGGAGGTACAATAGGACAATCCATCTTCTGGTGGGTATCAGACCCACAGGTATAGCAAACCTTCAGCCTCTTCCTACACTGCTCCCTGATGTGTCCCTGCTTCCTGCAGTATGAACAACTGATCGTCTTCGGGTCCTGACCCCGATACTGATGCTGTACCTGCTGAAATGGCCTCTGCTGCCGGGGTCCCGGGGCTCTAACTGGCGGGGTCGAATGATGTGGTGTGGGAGGATGATATGTCTGCTGGTGCAGCGTCGGCACTTTCTGCTGGAAAGCCTGACGCTTGGAGGGTCCCTCAATGTGTACAGAAGCCGGCCTCTTGCAAGATAGAAGACGCTCCTCGATACTCCGGGCTAACTCTAAGCTCTGGTAGTAGTCAGTCATACCGTTCGCCACTATAAGAATGCCAATGTCTGGAACTAGACCACGGCAAAACCTACGCGTCATCTCCTCAGGGTCAGCAACTAGGCTAGGAGCGAAACGGCTCAGGCGACTAAACTCTGCCGCATACTCGTCGACAGAACGGTTCCCCTGCTGGATGTTCTGGAATCATAGCCCCATGGCTACTCTAGCAGTGGTTGAGAAGAATTTCTTCTTGAACTGGGTCTTGAACTGATCCCAAGTGGCTCTCCCTCTCGCGAATAACGGCTCATTCCGAAACCAAACTCCTGCCAAGTCTATCAGCAAAAATCCCGCTGCCTCGACCTGGAGGTCATCCGGCATCCTAACTCCAATGAGCTTCCTCTCTACCGAGTCTAACCAGTCATCTGCTACTACTATGCCCTCAGTCCCTAAGAACTCCTTGGGATTCAGACCCATGAAGTTCTTGATCGTCCCTGCTCTCTGCCGCGGCTCTACAGGTGGTGGGACCACGGTACGTCCCTCAGAATGCTCCATGCTCTGGCGGAGTAGGGTGGTCTGCTCCTGATGGGTTGCTAGGAACCCCTGAATCAGAATGAGCAGTTGGTTTCCGTCGAGTGTGACGAAAGCCTGGGTAGGTATAGTGATAGGGGGTGGTGGAAGTATTGGGTCCTGCTGGGCCTATGATGTGGAAGGTGGTTGTGGTATCTGGGTTTGTGGATCTGTGGAGTGGAGGAATGTGGTAGGTGAAGGTGGAGGTGTCAACTGGTCAGCTGACTGGATGGAGAGCGTGCCATTCTCGGGTGAGACATACCGGGATGAACGAGTAAGCACCATCTAATTACAATAAAAAGACTTATAAGGACTCTTTTAAGCAAAACAATCATAGACAAGAAAATCTAATTATAATAGCAAGCATGTGTTGTATTTCCTATGTTGCAATCCTAGTATTCCTCTAGGTGTTCTAAGCGTCATTCCTAATGTTGTCTAATTACCTTAAGTTCCTAATTGCAGGCATGCTTGGTACAATAACGTAACCAAACAATTTAGTCGACAGACCTGCATGGGCCACCACTAAAAACGTGTCACGACCCGCACCCTGTATAGGGGCACGAGAAGTGGTTACGTCTAGCCTACGCCGCAGTGTCGGCGGTAGTAAGCTGTCCTAGGTTGCTAACTAATCTCATGCAGTGAATATAAAAAGTACTTGTCCAGATATCAGCTCCGAATGGAGGACAAGTAAAGGGTATGATCTACTCAACACAGTCTAAACACGAAAAGATAACACAGAAGTTATACCTAAGGAATTAAAGACAACAACAACTAACTACTAAAATAATACACCAATATCTCGAACCAACTTAATACAGACTCAATATCTTAACTTTAATACAACAAGCCAAAACATGAAAGCTAAAGTAGTCTACTAGCTAATCTCCTGAATCACTCCTGAGAGTCAGAACCAAAGGTAGCTAATCCCTCGCCAGGTCCATGGTAAGCAGGGCATGTGTCCTCAGGATTATCATCTGTAATATTTTCAACAGGTCCAATCAGGACGGGAACGAGTACAACTCATCTAGAAAAACCCAAGTAAATGACAAAGAACTATAAAGCAGTTATAGACAGTTTTATTGATGAGCATGGCAGTTTTATACAGGTAATGATGGCATAGAGAAACAGTAAGATATAAGAAAAGAAAGGTAGCTAAAACAAGAGAAGAATCATGGCAATGAAGACTGTAATAAAAGCTAACTGAACTAGAATAATATGTACGAGTCCAGACAGTACGATATAAGTCTAATGTAATCCCAGTGTGAGTCCAGTCCATATAATCTGATACCAGATAATCTCCAGTATAAGATGAGTCCAACAGTGATCAATGAAACCAGGGTGAGTCCAACTATGATCTAACAGTGTGTTTTAAAATACCGAGGTCGACATGCAAACGGCTGTAGGTATCAGGCACATCTCTCACTGATCGGACAAGAGATGGCTATGCTTCCGGTAGATTCCAGTGGGAGATTCCGGATTTGGGGTATGTCTACATGTCTTACTCAATATTTCCCCGCCCAGCAAGTGAATCCAAAATCGACAAAAAGAATCGAGATGAGTCTGGCCAATACGTGATGATTCCAGAAATGATTCCGAAATGATACCAATGACTCCAGTAATAGAGGCCAGCAAGTAAGGTATGTGTCAATACATGAATCCAGAAATATCCATACGTGTTGATACAGAGAATCACATAGAACTAACTAGAACTGAAATACAGTAATCGACAAATAAATGAGAGAATTATCAGAGAATGTACTCGCCTGTTACTCTGGAAAGAGTAGTGTAATATCAGATGTGTGTACCAGGGTCACAATGTCCTAAAATAGAGCAATACAGTTATGACATGTCCAAAATGAAGGTAAATGAAATCTACGATGCAATCTATATGAATTCTAAGCCAATCTAGGTCAAAGTCAAATTGGTCAACACTACAGTCAAACTAAGTTATACTAGGTCACAAGAAGTTAAACTAAGTCATACAAGGTCAAACAAAGTTAAACAAGTCTAATCTAGGTTAAAGTCAACCCTTGGTCAAACATTCTAGCCAAACTAGTCAACTCTAGTTACTTGGGTCCATATAGGGTCAAGTCTTAGTCTAACTAAGGTTTTGGTTAATCATAGACTAGTCAATAAGGTAATTAGGTTAATCTTGACTAATGGTCAACATCCAGTCAAACTCTATAAGGCTAACTCAAACCATCATAGGCTAACATGTCTTAGAATACCTAAGATACTATACTACAATTACCTATACAAAGTATACCACACATAAATACATATAGTACAATACCAACCTTAATCCTATAATCAAGCTAATCCCATTCTCCAACTCAAGTCATGACTCGACTCTAGGTATCTAACTTAACCCCATACATATCTTCATCTATATAGGATTACCCTCATAATCTATATGGTTAACCTAATCATCTAGTTAGGGTTTAGTCAAACCTTAGTCATTAAGTCCTCTTAAGTCTATCCAAGCCATTTCTAGGTCAATTAGGTCATGGTTGACCTATAGTTGACTTTGGTCAACAATGGTCAATTATCTAGTCAAACTATGTCTACTAGTCAACTAGTTAAACTAGTCATTTTAGGTCAATCCTAGTCAATTCTAGGTTAACTAGGTCAACTTTGACCTAAGGTTGACTTTGGTCAACCCTTAGTCAACAAGGGTCACTTATAGTGTTTTAGGTCATTAGGGTTAGCCCCAAGCCATAGGCTAGTGGTGTAGGTTTCATATAACCTATATCTAGTAAGTTATATAGATATATATATATATATATATATATATATATATATATATATATATATATATAACTATATATATGAATAGACACTATCTACCTACTACCCATATATCAAAACAGGAATACTATATATAATACAAACCCACACTCACATATATATATATGACACTATGTATATCTAATACAATATATATATATATATATATGTATATATATATATATATCATATATATATATATATATATATATATATATATATATATATATATATATATATATATATATATATATATATAAAACTTATATATATATTACATATATATAGAGAGAGGGAAGAGAGAGACATAGAGTGAGAGAGTGAGAATGAGAGAGAGACAGGAAGAGGGGACAGTAGCACAGGACAATGAGAGAGTGGGCTGGGTTCCAGTTCCTGGAACCACAAATTGGCACCCCAACACACACACACAGTCCACATATACATACATATGTATACATGTACACTACTACACATACACACTACCATTTAATCCCAAATCTCACCCACACTCACACATACATATATACTACATATATACATACTGAAATACACTAATACAAAGTATAAATTATATTAATTTTAGGTTTGAAATTCATTTTACAAAAACTGGAAAATATCCCAAAACAGGAAACTGGACTGTTTTGCTCGAAACTAGGTAATTCAAATTACCCATACTAAACCAAGCTATGGCTCGATTCTCTAGGTTGGTAATTGATGCCCCATACATATACGTGTCATGTGTGTCAGTGGCAGTCCACCACGACACGACACGGCGTGTCCAAACACGTAAAAACTCACTCGGGTAAGCACTGATACACGAACACAGTGCACAGCGTCGTGCACGTGTTCACACGCCTCGTGCTCGCGACACAGGACACGACGCACCACGTGCTCGTGTCCTCGTGTACGCTACATGAAGGGCTACACGATGGTGTCATTATGAGGCACCCAAGTGTCGTGTCCGCGCGACACGACACGCTCGAAGTTGCCCTCGCGCGCGTGTGCGTTGACAGCCCGTGTCCAGTGCGAGTGAGATTTCTCACTCGATACGACACGAAGCGACACCAAATTTTGAGAGCATGTTCGCAGACATTGCCCCCGTGTCCGTGTCAATTTGCACGTGTCCTAGTGGCCTGTGCAGTGCGCACGAAGTGTCGGGTAGCAGGGCATGCACGAGGGTCTCGTGCAGTGGGTTCGTGTCCAATTTGGACACGGACACAGCACGAAAACGTGCTCAGTCTAGGTGTTTTGTGATCAGCAAGACTAGGGCTACTAGGTTATGTAATTTGTTTTACAAAAACACAAAAACAAGTCCATTGTGGCATTTCACCAAACAAGGGTTTAAGGCTTAGGATACGTGTCCGATACAGACACCAAACCAAGTCTAAATCCTACCAAACTTGACCCACAGTTCCCTAGTACCTAGATGCATGCAAATATGAAGAGAAAACACAATATTAACATGGTTTATGGACATTTACCTATTGATGCAAATCCAATGGAAAAACAAGGAGAGGGGGGGTGTCCACTTCAACTTGGTGATGCCCAAAATGCTATGCAACCTAGCTAGCTAGCTCCCCTTAGCATCCTCAATAGTAGGGGGTTCCAATGCAAGAAGTTTGGCTCAATTTGGTGTTGAAATGGTTAAATGGTGAGGGTGTGAAGGTAGAGGGAAAAACTAGGTTTTAAGTGCAATAAAAAATGGCATGAATGATAAGGGGATGTGATTATATATGATGGGGGTAGGGTTGGGCTGCCATGGG
Organism: Iris pallida; assembly: GCA_029216955.1. Taxonomy (NCBI): domain Eukaryota; kingdom Viridiplantae; phylum Streptophyta; class Magnoliopsida; order Asparagales; family Iridaceae; genus Iris; species Iris pallida. The sequence goes on along the minus strand of JANAVB010017196.1, from coordinate 5,014,907 downwards.
GGGGGGGTAGGGTTGATATTTAGGGTTCCTTCTAGGTGAAGTAACTTAGCTTCTAAGGTAAAGACCAATAGATCTTTCTTTAGGTCTACCTAAATTTTTAAGTATACATAGTATCTAGATATTTATCTAACCTTAGATATTTATGACATAAAGCAATATCTTCCACTTAGTCTTCTAGGTTAGTGGCTAACCTCTAGATTAGTGCTAAACTAGGTTAGAAGCTAACATGACACTAATCCACTAATTAAATAATAATAAACTACATAAATCCAAATAAATTCTAATAAATTACCAAAATATCCTTTTGACTAAAAAGTGGTAATTTGATATCCTAATCACATGGTTAGGCTTACATGGTCATGGTTGGTCTCTAGGTTATGAAATCTCTAGGGTTTACACTAGTAAAATCACAAAGTCATAAGCCATGACTTAGAAAATAATTTTAATCTAACTAAAAATCACCAAAATTCATAACATGACTAAATCACCATTAATAAATAATAAAAATAATAAATTTTCAAAAATACCCCAATTTTAGAAAACTGGGTCTTACACTCATAGTGTCAAACTCAAGGAGAAGAGGCTCCCTGGAGCCCCTGTAGCAGCAAGGGCTGCTCTACTGTGGGCATAGAACTATGTCGACAAGGATTGGGAAACCTGGACTTCCCAGCAATCGAAATGATTTGATTCTTTCTTCCATGAAAAACTCATACAAGCGAAATGTGTCCTTTTCTCAGAAACATAAGTTTGAAAGGATTTGAAACTGTACAACACTGTCTCTGATTTTGGTATCATTATGACTCAATATGACTTCTCACAGTACCATCTAACATTTTCTTTCCCCCCTCCTCTATTTTACATACAAAGCCCAGATCTTGTATCAGTCAACATATGCATTCAGATTTATATGTCTTACCTTAATATATGTCTCCCAAGTGATGGGATTGGCTGAAACTCGTCCGCTAGGGTCCAATCCAAAGCCACTAATTTTGAACAATTCCGTGATGTCATCACATTCCTTTTTTAACGTCTTTAATCTGCCCTTCACATTGTCAACAGAAACAAAAATATGACATGCTTCCCTCACTTTCTCTATAACCTGTAGTAGAGCATCAAATACATCAAATATTATTGAAAGTAAGAACCTTATAGCGTTTTAACCTTTGTAAACTCCTCGGACTTGAACCCCTTTTCGGTTCGTTTTGGTCCGGCCAACACTATCTCAAGAAGACCATTGATTAGCACTTGATCCATATTTTCACTCCACCTTACTTGCTTCCTCGGATTGTTTTTGACTTGGGGTCCAACTTGTTGGCTTGCCATATTAACTGTTACAATTGTTCTGTTACCAGGCATCAGTAAAATGCCCGCTATGTTATGAGAAATATTAAAAGGAACAAAATATGAAAAATATTATCCTGATACCAGGCATCAGTCAAATGCCCACTATGTTATGAATAACAGAATATTAATGATCTAATTTGTTAGATACTCTCTTATGCATCAGAATTCTCGAAATTATAATCAGTTGGCATTGTGAAACAACAGCAACAGAAACATTATCCTAAAAATCAGTTATGCATCAGAAATTATGCATCAGAATTTCTCAGCAGGCAATCATAAAAAAAAAGGAACACTCTCAGCAGGCAACTAAAAATAGAATGTTTTAATGCCTCAACTTGATATCCACATGGACCAATGGCAACTAAAAATAGGAACACTCTCAGCAGGCAATCATAAAAAATTACTGCAGCAACTTGATATCCATATTTTTACTACAGCAACACAGGTACTGCAATTTCCCATGAACTTGTTCATTTCTAGACACTCAATTTCTAGACAGGTACAGGAGAACATCCATTCACCTTTTTGCTCATCTATAAACCATCTCAAATATGAAGCTTACTGCAATTTCCCCTTAGAAGAAGGTAAAGTATACACACTAGAGGGATACAGACTAGTCTTAGCAGATATTTCAAGGAGTCCGCGAGGCCTCGCTGCAATGTTTCTCAATCGGATACTAAATTACTGGACTGAAAAACTTTGGGAGCAATTTTAAGAAACAACAGAAAAAGGTAAAGGACCAAATTGTGGCTAGGACTTGCTCAGCCTGGTAAACCTAGAATGAAAATATCAGATACCTGCACTTTCTATATGGATAATGAAAATGGCTGAACCAAAGATACCATCCATCAAATGTTTATAATGTAACTAGAAATGAATGTACACAGCTGAGCAGAACTCAATGACAAAATTGAAAGCCCAAAACCTTCACCCTCACTTTTGAAGTATTAAGGAGGGTTCAAACCATCTCAAATATGAAGCTTAAGCAAAAACCATATAATAATAATGGAAACAGGTATCTCCACATGATTTTCAGTAATGGATACATATGTCAGCATACACATGACTTTCAGTAATGGATACATATCTCAGAATACACATAATTTTCAGTAATGGATACATATCTCATTTGCAACATTACATGAAGATACTATAAAATAGGTGATAAAACAAGTCTCAAACAAGTACTATAATGTTCAAACAATTGGCACATAAGTATTGGGATTATAATCATCCCACGTATCATTAGCGATCGTAGCTCTCTTATTGGTCCACGCAGCTTCAGGTGTGACAGTGATGTGGGTATTGTCGAGGGCACCTTCGGGTACATCGACATGTGGAGGGTTAACTTCATCTTTACCTTCACTTTCAAAATTATCACCTTCTGTATATTCATCACAGAGATCATCATTGTCATCAACTCGTAAAAAGTTATGCAAGGCACAACATGCAAGAACTATCTTCGCTTGCGTGTCAATATCGTGGAACGGTTGGTGTCTAAGATAAGCAAATCTTTTCTTCAACAAGCCAATCGTCCTCTCAACAACATTACGGAGAGATGAGTGGCGAAAGTTAAACAACTCTCTGCTATTTTGAGGAAGAAGCCCCACGATATCTCTACGATGATAACGCGTACTCCGATACGGTGTGACGAAGCCTGGAACCAAGGGGAACCCCGCATCGGCAAGATAGTATTTACCTATTATTAGAGATAACTATTAATGCATCTAGATGTTAATAGTTAAGTTGTTAAATTTATGAACAATCACGATATGTAAAGCATACCAATTGGAACCGTTAGTCTATGTCCTTGCCGTAGAACTGCACTCCTCAACAAACGACCATCATGCGCAGACCCCTCCCAGCCAGCAAGCACATAGGTAAACTTCATATCAAATGTGCATGCCACCAAAACGTTTTGAGATATTATTTGTTTTCTATTCCGATACCTAGGATGTTCATGCACATGCACGTTTGCAGCAATGTGAGTACCGTCGATGGCACCCACAGCATCCTATAAAAATAAAAACTATTTTCTATTAATTTTAACTAAAAAAATAAAAACATGACTTTCTAATAGTAAATAAACATTGTACCTGAAAGTAATGGTACCAGCCTTCGTCACCCTTATCGTAGGGAGAGTTCTGGGCAGTGGCGTTGACGACGACGTCCCTATAGAGTGCAAGACATGCATTTAGCACCCTATGGAAATAGTGGCTCACAGTTTGGCTAGACCTGAAAAAGGTGTAAGCTCCCATCCTGCTACGATGGTCGTGGCCAACTGTGCTTAAAAATATAGCCACTTGTTCTTCAACTCGCACAAACCGGCTATCGGCTAAACCGTAACCACGTAAGCGACCACATAATCGTTGGAATGCACCAATTTTCATCTGAAGCATCTCATGGCATACCCTGTCACTCAAGCTGAACATTCGATTCAATGCAATCTCTCTCTCAGCTCTATAATTACGATGAGGGTGCCTTGTGAGGCGTCGGGTAAAATGATGGTGCATCATAGTACTATAGATCGCCACTGCTTGCATCATCATCGTCCAAAACACAGCGACAAGTTGCATTTGCCTCGGTACTCTCGCCATTCTAACACAAAATCAGAGTTAATAGCAAGTCAAAATCATTCGATTCTACATTATTAGCATATTTTAATATAGTTAAACCACAATTCTGACTTTGAATCCGATACATTAAACAATAAAAATATCCAACCAAATAAATCGAATAAACCAATAAACCAAATCGATTAAACACAGTGAATCATTTGATCTTTGTCGTTGTTGTCGACGTCGACGTTTCGCCAATACACTAATGTGATGAAGTATCTGTGTACAGAAATCTCATCTCCGTGTCAGCCGAGTGTAGGCCTTGGGTTCGACCCCGAACGTCGCATCCAATAATTGTTCTTTACAATTATTACAACCATCACCGCCCCCTACGCTTTCCAACTGTGCTCCTAGCTCCAGCCATCTCCCAACCAACCCAGCGCCGCCATCTCCTCCTCCCTGCAGCCCACGACACCACCACCACCAGGGCCAACACCGGCCAGCCACCCCCATCCTCACTATTCAACACCACCACAGCCATACGACCACAACAACAAAAAGAGGAAAAGGTGGAATGGCCGACACTCACCAGTTCCGGCCGCCTCCTATCTCATCTGCCACCAACGGTACCCAAATCTCGATAGGGGAGAGAGATGTTCGAATCGAGAGAGGGAAGAGATGATCCGATCTATAGGGGGGGGGAGAGAGAGAGAGAGAGAGAGAGAGAGGAGTACCTCTTCTTCTTCTTCTTCGGCCGACGAGGAAGAGTTCTCCAGTCGAGCGACCTAGAAATCGAGAGAGAACGAGAGAGAGAGAGCGCTTCTTCTTCTTCTTCTTCGGCAGGAAGAGCTTCTCCCGAGTGACCTAGAAATCGCGAGAGAGAGAGAGAGAGAGAGAGAGAGAGATCTAGAGAGAAGGGGGGATATATATTTTCCATGGAATTCATTTCTTATGGGCTGGGCCAGAAATCATTTTCCACACTTTTGGAAGAAAATGTGGAAAATGAAGAATTTTTGGAAAATAATTCCATGGAAAATATAGGCTATCAAACACACACATTGGTGGAAAATTTGTGATGGAAAAATTTTCCATGGAAAAAAAGTCCAATCAAACGCACCCTAAGAGATTTTTCCGGTTGTCAATTAGTAATCGTCGTCGTCCTTGTAAAAATTAGAAGTCATTTTCCTTGCTGTTCTAAGCTATTGTATGTGTTTGAATTGCATAAAGTTCTATAAAATATGGAAGTAGGATGCTTTAATTTGTCAAATTTTAACATATTAAAGTAAAAAAGTTGGAGCTTTTAAATGAAGGAGTTGCTAAAATTACAGATCAATGGCAATAAAGAATCATCAAAATGGAGTCGCTTTTTCATCTACTAAAGAGTTTGAAACAATGAAGAAACTTAAGAGAAAAAAAAAGTTTCAAAACATACATGAAAGGAAGGAGGAGATGGAGTCTAACAATGGAAACGGAGCCCTTCAGTATTTATCATACTAATAAAATAAAGACAACCAAAGTATTTATCATGTGATTTTGTAATGTCACGTTCCAAACAACCACAATATCAATTATATTTGTTTTACATTTTTTTCACATGAACTGTATGAATTGAGGTCTTTGGTGCACAAAGAATAATTTTGATATATATGTTTTAATAAATGCTAGAGTATTTATAAGCAACAGAAGAACAACCCCTGAAACTAAGAGCATCTCCAACCCTATTGTTTTGTTCTAACATGTGATGTGATTCCTATGTGGCAGACAATGTCTTGTTGTTTACGTGGTAACCTCATCACCCCAACACAATGTCTTTCTCCAACGCCATTTTCTCCATCACTCATTTCTTTCTCGTGGGGCTGCCAGCCGGCAAACTGAAAAGAAAAAGGAAAAAAAAAATGTACCTAGTAGTGGAAAAAAAAAACTCAAAACGCATAATACATGCATTTCCAACAAAAAAAAAATCAAAAAAATTATAAAAAAATTTAAAATTTAAAATATAATAAAAAATTATAAACGCAAATAGTAATTGCTTTTTCAAAAAAATTAAAAATGCATTTTCAAAAAAATTTCAAAACGCAATTATCAATTGCGTTTTCGTTTTTTTTAAATTTAAAAAAAATGCGAGAAACAAGTGCTTATTTGTTCTCTCCTCCTAATTTTTTGAACTGTTTTCTCTAAATATAATTTATTAATATTTTAATTCTTTGTACAAGTTTTTTTCATTTTTAATATATTTTTATTATTTAATAATAAAATTATTGTGAAGTCTGATGTCTACTTCTAGACAATGGACTACACATTCTCCCGGCCAGCACATTGTCAGCTCAACTTCACAACCGGATACACATTTGCATTGGAGAACAACTTTTAAAATAATGTTATAACATTCCTATGTGTCAATCATTTTTTTTAAGCCACAACAGCGTTGGAGATGCTCTAAGCCAACAATACGTTTGTGGATGGAACTGTTCTTATGTCCTGAAAGTAGAGCCCGATAGGCCCACACATCCAACCAAATGGGTGGACAAAATTATATATGTGAGCAAGCTTGTTTGCAAAAGGGATCCTAGTTTGACACACTAATGACTGGTCTTTTCATATGTTTGAATGAAACAAGTGGAACTAGTTACATTCAACCACCCATCAGCATTAACGCTTAGGCCTCGTCTGGTTCGCGGTTAAGGTGTGACCCGAGCCAGTCCGGCCCGGACCGTCCCAAAATAATTGGGCCCAACCGGGCTTGGTCCAGGCCTACCTAGACCGGTGGCAGCAGCGGGCCGGCCTGGTCTGACCCGGTTCGAAGGATCTGAGCTCAGTCCAGCCCAGTGACCCGGCTTGGGTAAGGTTGGACCGGGCCGGTCCGATTCGCGGGCGGGCGGGATTGCGGGCTCGGGCGGGGCCAGGTTCGGGCCGATCCGGTCAATTTTTTTAATTTTTTTTTCAGTTTTTCTTAATGATTTTCAGTTTTCTTTTTTAAATTTTATGTTCTTTTAAATTTTAAGTTTACTTTATTATTTTATTCTTTTTAAGTTTTTTTAAAATTTATTTTTATTTTGTTTTGTTTTATTTTTCTCTCCTCTTTTATCCGGGCTTGGGACTGGCAATGCAAGCTTTCTTGTCATTGACAGAGTTAAAAAATTTGTTTTCAATTTAGGGCTTTTTGTTCTTTTTTGATTAATTAGTTTTTATATTTTAAGTTTCTTTTTGTTCTAAGTTTTATTTGTTCGTTTTTTATTTATTTTTTTCCTAGTAATTTTGTGTTTTTCAAGTTTTCTTTCTTTCTTTCTTTAGTTTTTTTTTATTATTATGTTATTTGTTTTTAAGTTTTTTTTCCAGTTTAGTTCTAAAGTTTGGTTTTTTTTTTCCATACCTTTTGGGTCATTCTTCTTCCTCCTCCTCCTCGGTTCCAGAAGCTTCATCCATTGTAAGTGATTCGAAGTCCAGCTCGTTGATGTCAGCAGCTTCATCTATCTTGTTTTGGATTCTTTTATCTGCTAAAATTCAATCTTGAACACATACACAAGCTTCCAAGATATCTGGATTCAACCGGCTCCTCTTTACGCTCAAAATCCTTGATCCCGCAACTAAAACAAGATTCCGATGCTACCGTGGACACCTGGACCATAGTAGATCACGTGCTATTGTAGAAAGTACATAACATCTTTCGTCGTGTTTTTTCCACCGTTCTAAAATGGTGAAGTTATTTGAAGATTCATCTTCTTTTTCATAAGAACTTAAATATAAATACAACTCTTGAGTGGGTTAGGAAGAGTGCCTTTGTTTCTTCCTTTTTAGTATACGACTGGCGTGGTCGGCTAAGCCAAAGCTACTACTAGTACTCGCTTGAGTTGGTCGGGTCGACACAACATTTTTTTCATAAAGCATTACTAATCTTTCCAACACTACCTTTAGTTCTATTTTCAAGTCCATAAGATTAAGTTCCATGTTTTCTGCATAGGCATCTAACAAAGCCTCTACACCCTCTAATTTGATCGTAGGATCAAAAATGGAAGATAAACAATAAAAAAGAGGTACATCACCCCAATATTTAGTGAATTTAGCTTACATTCTCTTTACAACATAGTCAAAATTTTGAACATTTTTATATTTAGAAAACAAGTAAGACATGTTACAAAGTTTCCGTAAAACTAAACAAGAAGTAGGATAATAAACATCAGAAAGAGTACATGTAGCTTTGTAAAAGTTTCTAAAAATTCACATATAGAAGAAGCAACTACCCAATCATCTTCAGTTACTTGATATTCAAAATTATGATCCATATTACAAAAATATATAATAGCATCCTTAAAAGGAATTGCGGATTTCAACATTAAATATGTCGAATTCCATCTATATGATACATCCTTAACAAATCTTCTAAAACGAATACTAAAATATGCATATGCGGTTTAAAAGCTTGTTGCCTACTTGGAGACATGTTCAAACTGTGTAAACAATTTATAAGAGTCTCTAAATGTGTACTAAAAAATTTAAGACATTCTTTTACAACTAAGTTAATAATGTGGCAAACACACCTAACATGCAATAAAATACCTTGCAAAATAGGCTGAAAGAGTAACTGCTATGAATTTATAGCAGAAGTATTATTACTAGCATTATCAAAAGATACAGATAATATTTTATTGTGAATATCAAAGTTACGCAGGTGTTTTGAAATAGAAGTTGCAATTGCATAGCCAATTTGTGGAAATTTGAAAGTTTTTAAACAAACGATGCGCTTTTGCAACGTCCATTGTAAATTTATGTAGTGTACCGTGATACAAATATAAGCATAATTTTATTTACTTGTCAAAATATCAGAAGTAATAGATATTTTATTAACATGCGAAAATGTTTGTTTTAAAGCAACTCTCATTTCTTTAAAGAGTCTCTTAGCCTCTTTTCTAGCATCGCCTCTAATAACTTTAATAAAACAGAGATTTAAAGAAATTGTGGCATAATCATATAAAGATTCATTTTCATCCGAAGTGAATGAAAGTTCATCAACAATAATATATTTAGTAAATTCAGTTTTATGACGGGCAGCTGAATAAGAAAACGTACTCATTGAAGTACCCGCGATGCCTCCAAAACTTATCTGAGTTTGGGTTGCCGGAATTGAGCTCGGTGCGTAACAGGTATCGTAGTGTCTTGACATTGTGCTCGTGCTACCTCCCTTCTTCCATTTGTATATATGGGAACATTTCTTACATTGTGCCATGTACGGAACTGATTCGCCTTTCTGATCTAAAACAAGTGAGTCATCAGGTTTAATCTCATTAAGAATAACAAAAAATTTCCAAATCTTTGATTTTTGCTTTCTCTTTACAACATTTCGGGTATTGCTAGCAACTTCAGGAGGTGAACCAACTAAATCATCAGGAATAAGATTTTGCTCAAAAGAAGTATTATAAATTTCAAAAGCATCCTTAGGTTGGTTTGAACCTTGTCCGGCCATTTTAAAAAGACAAATAAAAATAGAGAAACAATTAGAACGATAGAGGATACCGAAAAATAAATTAATCAAAAATTATTTTTTTTAAAAAGAGAGATGGAGGAAAGAAAATTATTTTGTAAATGTAAATTTTAAAAAAATTAGAAAGAGGAAGTCGTAGATCGCGGGAATTGCTTGGACAAATTTTTTGAAACCTTCTTGTGATCTTGAATTTTTTTGATGGAATGAATTGTTTGTGTTTGAAAAATATGATTCATGACATATTTATAGGATTTTTTTTTGAAGCCAAATGACCCCCTACCCTCCAAATAGAGTTGTTGTAAAGAATTTTTGATCATTTTAGACAAAATGACCAAAATACCCCTTAAAATGGTCATAAAATGGTCAAATAGTAGGGGTATTTTGGGAAATGGGGGGCCAAAGATTCAAAAGAAATCCAGTTCACCCCGGGCCGGGCTCGGGCGGGCCTGACTAGACCGGGCCAGCCCGGGCTAACCGTTTGATTTTTAAAAAAAAATTGGGTCGGTCCACACCGGGCTTGGGCTCGGTTTATTGAACCCAACCCGGACCGGTAGTGCAACGGGCTTGGGCGGGCCTGGGCTGGGCTTTGGGGTTGCGGGCTTTGGTGGGATCGGGCCGATCCGCGGGTGAACCGGACCGGATCACACCCTGAGCTCGCGGAAAGGAATGGGAAGGAAATCAATTCACAAATACCAATCATAATTTTCTCCTAGGCCAAACGGTCTCGATGTCCCGACGTAGTCTCGTTCGAGTGAAGCAAAATCCGTACGAAGAACGATCACCGACTTACGTTAAGATACAGTCCATTATGGATCGATAAGCCTTGACATTTCATATAGATAGGGTCGGTGGGCTGAGATTATAATTTGGGTGCAGGCGAGATCCTGCCACCCATATGATTTGTTAAACTAGTTGGTTGGTTATGTGATTTGTTATCGGTTTGCAGGCTTAACGATTGGATGATACGAAGACCGCACGATCACCATATTTATGAATATTATGTGGCTAATAGTGTCTGTTGTAGGGACATAGTACTTGGCACAATTATGTTTTAAATGATATTGAGAATCGAATACATGTTTTACTGTTTTGAGTTATGTCATAAAACTGATCCAAAGACAATAATAGAAATACCACATAGTAAGATGCACGTTTCACTAAAATACTTAGTGTTGGTTTAGGTGAGTGTGTCTCATCGGTACGTGAGAGGATTAGTACTGATCTCCCATTAGATTGCTTGCATGTTCAGGGAATGGTTTGCTTGTGGCGGAGCTTCGCTTGGACGTACTGAGACATGGAGTTCCTTAGCGTTTCGAGACGTACGACCGCACTGGAGCTCGGCATGCAACATAAAATATTTTGGCCGAGAGTCGTTGGATGTGTAGGATGTGTTATAAAAGACATAATGTATGGAACAAAGAAATCCTTTGTGAGCAAGAGAGATCATGAGTATTGTAAGTCTGCTTGGCATATTCAATAAGGCTATTCAAAGCCTTTGTATTCAGCTGCTTGATTAATAGAAGTGATTCTCTTATATACTCTGATGTATCTCCACCCTACTTCTGCTACTTATGTATTTAATTGAGACAACTATTTTGATAATTTGTCATCTTGCATAACGCGAGTGCAACTCCAGACTCGTGTGACATCATGCCCCAAGCGAGGACGATTGATTCGGGTGAAATCGATACGATGACGAGCGATTTTTCGGATCGGGACATGAAATTTTCTTTCCTTTGAGAAATTATAATTCTCAATGATTTTCCTTTTCGATGTTTGAAAATGCCAAGGAATTTGAAAAGGAAAGTGAATATTTCGATGTGGGAAAGTGATTTCTTACTTTGATAGAATCATTTTTTCCCTAATTTTTCTTCCATTGAGAATCATTTTCTTTCCTCATCAATTGTATTGGCACCCAAACATAGAAAATTAATTACTTTTTTTCCCAACCCCATAATTTTGCGAATCAAACGAGGCCTTAAATCAAGTGCTGGGCAACAAGAAAATCGATTCAGGTTCGGTCCGATCAAATTAGTGCTGGATTGGTCCACACTCGGACAAAGTACATGATCGATCCAGTCCGATCTAACTTATGTGTTGAATTGGTTTTTGCTTTTTAAAACCCAATTCATGTTCGTTCCGAATTTTACCCCAGATTTCGATCCGGCAAAAGGACCATCTACCATCCCCCTTCTAATTAAATTCAAGTATATGAACTGTAAAATTAAAATTAAATTTTGTTCATCCATTAAATTTGGGTTCATGTTTACCATTCTACTTTTGAGTTATCGTAGGTAAAATTAGTGATGAAAACTAAAACTAATGCGGATGTTTCCAATTCTATTTAAAATAAAAGCTTTTAAATAAAATGATAAACAATTACATAATCATATAGGGAAAAGAATTTTACCGAAATTATAAAAAAAGTAAAAAATTTAGGAAAATTTTATTTTGGGTAATGAAACGACAAGTCCCGTGGCGCGCTAGGGGAGTTGCGGGGGTCAGAAGGGAACGCGCCAACGACGCGCCACCAGTAATGACACGTGCAGTGCTGCAAGCGACGCGCCACGTGTTCAGCCGTGCGCCACGAGGAATGACGCGTGCATAGCCAGCATCGCCATGCGTTCAGCCCCGCGCGCCACTTGGAATGATGCGTGCAGTCAATGCTCCATCGCGATTGGCGCACAGAACGGTGAGCCACCACCGATGGCGCGCACAGCAGTACCACAGTACACGCGCAGCAGCACCACAGTACACGCTCGTGGCATAGGGGGAAGAAAAGGGAGCTGGTGTTCGTTGGGAGGGGAGAAAGTATGCTTTGGGGAGGGAAAAAGTATGCTTTTGGGGGGGGGAGAAAAAGCTGATGCTTTGGGGGGAGGGAAAGCTGACAGCAGCATTGGAGACCATCCTCCTACTTTGGAGACTCACCTCCATCTTCTTCATAAACTCCTTCTTTCTTCTTCTTCTTCTTCACATATTTTTGACAGAACCTCTTCTTCTTGTTCTTCATCTTCATCTTCCTCTTTTTCCTGTAAGTAATTTTCTTACAAAATAAAATTTTAATTTTATTTGAATATTTGTATTACTAATCGTATTTTTGTAAAAATTTAACAGATGGCTCAACCGAATGACGGATTTATTCCCGATGGACCGGTTACATAAGTTGTCAAACAGGAAAGAGAAATTCATTTATCTAAGTTGGTTTTTGAGGGGAAGGTATATTTAAAAATGGTAACTCTCGTTATTATTTATTTATTTTACATAAATGTAACAAATATAATTCGCTTGTAGTTATATTATTATCCTTTCGAGGCTCGAACACGGCAGCATGAAAGTTGGAGGATTCAGAGAGGGTATCAGAAATGGGAGTTAAATGCTGCTCAAAAGCAGTTGGTGCATTCATTTGGGTTTCAATATCTGGATGAAATTCAAATTTTAGTCCACGATGTTCACCTCATATTTAGTCACGCTGAGCGTTGGTGGTCTCAACGCAACACATTTCAGTTGCCAGTTTGTGAAATGACAATCACACTTTGGGATGTCGCAAATATTCTAGGATTACCTATTACAGGTGAACCTATATATTTTGATACACATTTAAATCCGTCTGAAATTGTAACTCCACTTTCCCGTTTTTCGAGAATTTTAAAAGTTTTCTAATAATAATAATAAGTTGTTTTAAACAATTTCCTTCGAACAATTTTGATTAACTATTTTTTTGAATAAATTTCATGATTGCTTTTGGAGGGAGATTTAAATTTTGCAAGTAACTAATTTTCCATTTAGTTATTGTAGTTCCCACCCTTTCTAACAACTTTTCCAACTGATTTTTCAAGAAATTTCAATAATGAAAAGGGGAGGGGTCCAGATGGAAATTTTAAATCAGGTGGAGGGGCCTAATTGATAATTTTCTAGTCACTTATATTTCAGTTTAAGAGAGAGAGAAATCATTCTCTCAAAATTTTCTCTACAGCTCATTTTCTCCCAAAACTGAGCTCCTTCCCCAATGTTCTTTTCCCCAATTCAACCGAAACCCTAACCCTAGCGGAAGCCGGCCATGGGGAAGTCGGCGACCACCACCTTTCCGGCGACTGAGCGCCACCCCTCCCAGCATCGGCGTGAGGGATCTTCTCCGGTGGGCGACTCTCCTCCGTCGACTTGGTCCCGATCTTCGCGAGCTTGCTGTTCGACTTCCAGGCGGCGCTTCCCACTCCGTCGGCGAACGACGGTAGATCTCCGACGACTAGCAACATCGACGGGCGGAGGTGCTCAACTGTGCAGAACTCTGGCGGCGCGTAGGCGTCTTGTCTCTCCGGCGATGCGGTGTTCCTCCATCTGTTCAACCTCTTCGATCGGGAAGATCGACGGATCGATCGACATCATTCCCTTTCTAGGAACGCGATCTCTGCTTCGAGGAGGCGGCCGATCTCGATTCCTGTAGGAATTCTGGATTACGAAGGCCGTGTCCGATTTTGAGAATCAAGTTTCGGAGTTGGATGGATTGCTTCCCATGTAAATTCTTCTATAATTTCTTATGTAATTAGTTTGCGCCTGGTGGTTTCGGTCGTAATTCTTGTACTGTGTTGATGTTTCATGCGTTGTGTTCGTCGGGCGTGCGTTTGTCACGACCCGAGCCCAAATAATTGGGTCGAACCGGATCATGTCCAGTCTGCACCGTTGTTAAGACGACGGTAATAAGCTGTTCCATTAGCAGGTAATCATAACAACAGCATCTATATTTGTCACAACTCAATGATCGAAAATTGAAAACTTTATTGAACATTTGAAATAAATACAACTGAAATTTAAAAGTACTGAAATAAATCCTGAATTCAAATAAATAGATTTTCAAATGAAACAACAAAACTGGAAAGAAAAATTTATCTAAGCATTCGGCTCATCGGTCTCGGTTCCTGCGTCCTCCAATGGGGACTCTGGCAGCACTACGGGGTACAGAACAGGGTCGTAGTAGCTGCTGTATAACAGCTCAGCATCCTCAATGTCCCCTAAAAATGTATCTCCAGTCAGGAGAGAGCAAAGTACAATTTATGTTAATTTGACAGTTGAAATAATAATAGAATCATGCACTTTTAAACAATTTAGAAATGAACAGTTTTCTAACAATAAAACAGTGTGATTTGAATAGGCAATGAATATGACCGGCTTGGGTTTGTTACAGTTCAGATACGGCTTATCCCCGCGTGTATGAGGGGTAAGCTAGTACAGTTCTAAGTTATTTTGGATGTGGTCATACTCATTACACTACTCCCCCAGTCCCCAAACAGTTACAGTAGTTACAGTCAGTGCTCTCAGAGAGAGTTTCGTGTTGCATCGTGGTTTAAACTTGCATTAAAACGATTACTAAATAACTGTAAACTAACACAAAATGTACTTGCCTCAATATGGACTGGACTGGAAAGATTGAAGACTTCGAGATGGGAAATTAGGATCGTCCTCGAATTCCTACATTCGAGAAATTGACTCAGAATCCAGGGTTACCAAGCTAACTATACTAGTTGAAATCTCTAATTGTGTCCTAATCAATTTTAAATCTTTATTTATTAAACACGAACAAAAACGCGATTATTGGTGCGTTGAATTTATAACGAGGGAAAGATCGTTTAAACTTTGTATTTTGGAAAAACTCGTAGTTTCCAATTTAATTGATTAAAACTTTGTATTTTCGTATTTATACATATAAAACTAAATTTTTTATTTTAATGAGAAATACATGATCGTTGTTTTAATATTAAAACTTGTAATTTTAATGTGAGAAAACTTTATTAATTTTTATATGAAAATAATTATCATTAGATTTACGCGTATGCTACAAGAACTCGCAAAACCAGAAAACAGCAGAAAATCCTACGCTACCAAAATACAAGTCACAGAGCCAACAACCAGCTGGACTTATGCCCATTACAATTTATTTACATAAATTGAAATAAGACGAAATGGTCGTTAGTTCTAAAACTTCCTATAATTTAATTATGAGTAAATTAAATAATAATAAAAATAAATTAAATATTTAATGAGTCTCAGATATGGTCCAATCGTCATATAGGCTAATGCCTCAACGTCCGGGCGAAGCCGGTTTCGTTTGCACTTAGCCGGGGCCCATTGACCGATACGGTCGTCGCCCAAAAATCAAAATATTAATATTTTTCCGAAATCCATTTTAAAATCATTTTGAAAATACAATTAAATTTTACGAAAAATCCGGCAGCATTTCCTCTATTTTGGTCAAGCCAAAAACTGGGAAAGTGTGCCAATAATTTTCTGCAAGTCCCAAACCAGGGAATCCCAAAACATATATATATAAAGAACCACAATCATTCTCAAAATTAATTCGGAACGACCCGAAACGAATTCGGGAATCCGAAACCAACCCAAAATCGTCACAGCACAATATAAGAAAAATCCGTGTAGCCTCCCTTCCCGGAATTTTGTAATATTTTTTTATTATTATTTAAATGGTGTTTTCGAGTAATTGTACAAGTTCTAGGGCCAAATAAAGAATGGAGTATGAGTTGTTCACAAGAACTCTTTGTGGACATTTTAGTTGATTATTATTATTATTATATTACTGTTATTATTATATTATCCTTATTATACATGTGTAGGAACATATATATGAATATCGAATTACTATCTGAAATAGAAACTTAGAAAATAGATAATATTCTCATTATATTATTCTTATTAGATTATTATCATTATATATTTTTTATTATATTATTATTATTATATTATTCTTATTATATTGTTAGTAGTATATATTTATGGGGTGTAAATGCTGTTGGTTGATTGGTTAAAAAGGGAAGTCCACATGAAGATATATTTTCTTCTTTGTCTTTCCAGTTTCCATGTCATGGCATTAAAGCAGAATTTTGTCTCCTTTACATGATTGTTATTGTCTTCATTTTAAGCCCTCTACCTGCGAGCTTTCTTAAGCATCAGTAGATCTCATTTGTTTGTATTTCCAGTTTCCATGTGATGATGCAAGAGCACAACATATTGTTATACCTTTTGTTTTGTTTGAGCCATTGAGGTATTCTTCCATAAAGTAAGGAAAGCAATTGTTTGAGGCCTTGAAGTAAATCATGTAGCAGCTTTCACATAATTAAGGCCAGCCCAGCCATTGGGCCCTCCCCTAAACCTCATGCCCGAGCTAACAACACCCCACAGGAAAAGCCTAGCACCCCAGCTTCCTAACCGAGCAGCCCCCCGATTCTCTATATAACCTATATAGCCGATAGCTATATATTATAAGGAGATCGAGAATATAAAACCCTAGTAACCTTCACCATCACATGAGTAGGAGCAGCAGCCACCAACGCATGGCTAACACCATGCGTAAGCAAGCATCAATATCACCTCCATCGTGGGCGAACCCCTGCCGAGATTCTCTTCGATCCTTCATCTTCCCTTCTCTTCGCGCTGCAGCTTGGGAGTTCTGGCCCTGGCGTCGTCGGTTTGGGTGTGATCTCCACCAGAGGATTGTCGGCGACGAGCTCTACAGATCGGTATCGAAGGACTCTCAGCGACCGTGATTCCAGGCGACTCTTTCACATTGCCGTGGCTTTCGACCACCGGAACGTCGGTCGACGAGTGATCACTGCCACCGCTCTGGTGCGGATGACGACGTCGACGATCCCCACCACCGATGCAACCTGTCACCATTATCACCACCATTCTCGCCACCACACCCATCACACACCAATACGAGATAATTAGAGAGAGAACCTCATCGTGACCCCGTGTCAGCCGGCCGTTGTGTCGAACGAAGATCCAGAGCCGCCCCTTGGCGAGCGTCCCCGCGGCCCTGGGCGTCGCTCCTCCAGAGCCACTCTGCCTGGGCCCACCGTAGTTTGTCGCCGACCAAGTCCCCCTCGGCGCTCAACCGACCGAGTCCCCCACGCCTGGGTGAGCTTCCCTCTCCACCCCCACTCTCTCGGAAAAGCAAAGAGGAAAGGAAAGGAATTTCCTTAACTCTCTCTCTCTTCCCTTTTTACTTTCTTTTACTAGAAGAAGAGGTAGCAGCCTTAAGCTACACGTTTTCTCTAACCCCATCAATGGGACACACACAGCAGTGCTGTGTTGCTTCATTCTTATTAATAACATTTGAGTTGGACTAAAAGATAAGGGATTGTAATGGTTATTATTATTATTATTATTATTAGTGTTGAAACCTTTAGCATTAGTTATAGGCAAATGTTAAAGGCCACCCCCTTTTTACTAAGGGCCACCAACTTAATTTTTTTTAAAAATTACAAGTTTGCCATTTTTAAAACACTAAGGGCCACCAAGTTTGAAGAAGAGGATGGCTACAGTGACTGCAGGCCAAGCATGCAGTCCTAAGTACATTGAGGACTGCAGGTCTAGCCTGCAGTCCCCAATTGACAGAAGCTCAGGGAGGAGCTCATTTGAAAAGAGAAGATGGCTACAGTGACTGCAGGCCAAGCCTGCAGTCCTAAGTACATTGAGGACTGCAGGCCAAGCCTGCAGTCCCTGTATGACTGCCACATAATTCCAAGCATTCACACATATGCCATCCTCTCTTTTGTGAATCTGTTATAGGCTTTTATAGCACATAATTCCTTAGTACATGAATAAAGAAGAAACGAAAAAAGAGGATGGTGTGTGTTTTTGTGAAAAAAGAATTTCTCTTTTCAAAATCTGTTAAAGGCTCTTCTCAAAATCTCTTGTGTGGAAAAAGAAGAAACGAAAAAAGAAGAATCTCTTTTCAAAATCTGTTTCTCTATGTTCCATATTTGTAGAATTTCTTCAATTTTACAGTGGATTTTGATGTGTGTTTTTGTGAAAAAAGAAGAAACGAAAAAAGAAATAAAGAAGGAGAAGGCGCCTTCGACGTTCCGTGCCGACGCCGCGTGCAGCAGCCGGAGGGGGGGGGGGGGGGGGGGGGGGGGGGTCGAACGGGGAAGGGGGGCTGTCGGAGGGGAGGGGAGATTTTGTGGAGGAGGTGGGAACGAACGGGCAGGGGGGGTTTGGGTTTTGGGTTTTGTTTTTTGTTTTCTTTTTTTCTTTGGTAGCCCTTAGTAAAATTGTTCATTTTAGGTTGCCCTTAGTAAAAATATAAGTGTAGGATGGTTGCCCTTAGTAGGTTGGTGGCCCTTGGTAAAAAGGGGGTGGCCTTTAACATTTGCCTAGTTATATTGTTCATTCATATATATATATAGATTAAATAATGTCCTAAAAATTAGTTTGTGACAAAATAAATATATATTATGTTCTAAGATTTTATATGAGTCCATTTATATATACTTTTAAGTCTCTAAATATTTGGTTTTCTAATTAATGGTACTTTATAACTGTTAACAGGTTTCATTACGTATATAAGCATTCTATATAAGTTTGCTCATTAATTTATAAGTATTTTCTAATATACTTCTAAAAATATTCAAATAGATGAATTCTAATAGTTATAAATATTTCGTAAATAAATATAAATATTTCAAAAAAAAAAGAGTTTATAAGATTTATATGGTATTTTCTTAAAGGTCTTTCAAATGTGTTTTATAAAGTTTTCTAAATATTTTCTAAACATCTTGGAAATAAATATTTATATATTATTGTATAATTAAGAATTACGTTTCTTAAATGATTTTTCTTTTAGATTAATCTTGATCATAACCAACCTATTCATACTCCTTATTTCTTGGACGATTTTGGACTTCTTCATATCAACCCTAGGTAATTGGACTTTTCTGGATGCAATGGTACTATCGATTTTACCAGCTCAGGACCTCAGGCAAGTGCACTTTCTGATTGCTTTCCGATTCATAGTAGTCTTTTCATTTCATGTCTATACATATATCTTGCTGCTTGTTGACACGCTCGTTACACGGAGTAGTCGGGAGGGGAAATATCTTAGTACACATGTGAACTACCCAGAAATATCTCCAAAATGTCTATTATTGTATGATAGCAGCTGCACACGACACGTGCAATGAGCCGGATTTACCCCCTAGCCGTTCACATGTCGAAACAGATATTTCACACCACCTAAATAGATGTCTTTTATTAGTTTTTCCTTGTTTACTTCTCTCTCGTGCTTTGTCATCAGTTTCTTACCAGCTTTCATATTCCATATGCTATTTTTATGTCTTGTTAATTCTATTGTGTTTTGCATTGCCGTCGGTTTGTGTACTTGTTCCATTCCTGACTGAAAACCAACATTTTTCAGGTTTAGCCGCGATCATTCTTAGCATTGGGAAGACATGGGTATGCTGAAGACAACCTAGAAATAGATAGCAGTTGTATCAATTCCATTAATTGTAAAATCTTGTATTTCTTTTAATTTTAAATGATGTAAATGTTGTAATAAATTTAGAAATGTGAATAAGCAGAAATTGTGATATTTGAGCATTTATTTTCTTGCGGGCTTGACAGCGTTCTACCGTCGACTCTGCGGCGTAGGCTGGCTTGGACACGTCTCGTATCCGAAAAGCGGATGCGGGTCGTGACAATCCGAAAACCAAAATATCTAGAAAACTATTTCCAAAAAGTTTCGAAAATAATTAAAACCAACTAACAGAAGCTTTCCGAAGTTTTTCGGAAAATCCCGGGAACGACGTTCACCCAAAATCGAATTTCCCAAAGGAAATTCGTGGACCAACTCATCATTGACACGGGGAGGGACGAACTACTGTGATTAACCAGGGATTACCCAAAATGACGGAATCCGAAGGGTTGCCTCGAACTCGGGACGCGCAAATCCACGGATCAGACTCGAAATCCAGCGAAGAGTGCTGGACATGAGTTGTCCAGAACAGCGGACACGTCTCGGGATGCGCCGGGGAGAACAGCGTCCGCGTGCACGGGAAGTCGCAGGGTCGCACTGGCCGACGGCGGTGCGGGCGCCGGGGGCTGCGGAAGGCGCGCCGGGGCTGGGCGCGCGCGGGGTGCTGCCGGGTCGGTTGGATCGGGGAGGACAGCGCGCGGGGCGCTGGGGTCGGGCGTCGGCGTCGGGCGCGGGCGGCCAGGTCGGGTGCTGGCCGGAGGAGAACGGCGGAAGGCCGGGGATCGGGCTCCGGAGCTCTCGTCCGGGGGCGGGGGTGTCAGGCCGAGTGGCCGACGGGAGCTCGGCGGAGAGGAAGGGTTGCTCTGGAGAGTTGGGAATAAGAGAGGGATGGGGAAAGTGAGTGAGAGGGAGTTGGGGAATTAATGGTGGGTTTAGGGAGAAGTGATGGTTATAAGTAGTGGGATGAAAGAATGGGGTGTTCCCTGAGAGTAGGGATAACGTGTGGTAGAAAATAGGTGTCAGGAGAGGAAAGTGAGGGGGAAGAAAGAGAACGTGGGGAGGGTTGTGCTGGTCCAACGTGGACCAGCTCAAAAGTAATTAATATATATATATTTTTTTAATAAAGAATAATCAGAATTTCAAGAGAATAGGCTAGGACCGGGTCTGGGTTTCGGGAATCGGGTTCGGGCTCGGGTCAGGTCAGCACTCAAAATCCATGAATTTAATTTTGAAATTAATTTCCAAGCTCATAAATAATAATAATAATTATTAGTAATAATATTATAATAATAATAATAATAATAATAATAATAATAATAATAATAATAATAATAATATTACACATTTCAAAACTGGATTTCACAATCTTCCTTCCTTAGAAAATTTTGTCCTCGAAATTAAAGGCATGGTTAGGGGGTAGGATAAACTCAAATCAAACAGGTATGGGTACTATGCCTGTAACTCAGGTCCAACAATAAGAATTTCCAAGGCAGTCGTGGATGAGACGGTTTGGGGACAAGTTTCATTTATGATATCATCCATGCAGAAAAATACAAAAGCGAACCAAAGTACACGAGGTTGATCAGACCATCATGCACCGGTCCTGATTAGACAATATATTAGTGGGTGCACCCAATAAAATACTGTCATGATCAAGCTTGATAAAATAGCTTACAAAACTAGGCTAACTTAGCAGCGTCAGTCAAGTTTAGAACGGAAAAAAAGAAGAAATAGGAGTTATGTGATGGCTCAAATTTTGATCTTCTTCTCACTTCTGACTACGCTTGCAACTGGTTTCTCTGGCACTGAAAGGTTGAGTCCAATCTTCAGTTTCGAGTGGTCCAAGATGTGACTCGGGTCCGGGATATAGCGTCTCAGCTGCGAAATGTGAAAGACGTTGTGGACGCCTCAAGATTAGCTGGTAGAGCTAACCGGTATGCTACTTCCGACTCGTCTTAAACTTCAAATGGCCTGATGTACCTGGCCTCAATCCCCAGCTCCGTCAAAACTGATTGTTCCTCTGGTAGGAAAAAACTTCACAGAAATGCTATCTCCTTCTTCAAACCTCACTGGTCGACGACTACTATCAACCCAATGCTTCTGTCTGTCTTGGGCAATCCTGAGCTTGTCTCTGATCATTCTCACCTTCTCTGCTGCATCGGTCACCTTCTCAGGTCCAAGCAACGCTCGTTCTCCGACGTCGTCCCAAGCAAATGGAGTGCGGCAACGACGTCCATAGAGTGCCTCGAACGGTGTCATACCGATACTAGCTTGGTAGCTGCTGTTGTAGGAGAATTCTACCAAGTACAAATGGTCTTCCCAAGACCCTCCAAATTCCAAGACGCAGGATCTCCGCATGTCTTCTAGCGTCTATATTGTTCTCTCTGATTGCCCGTCATTCTGGGGTGGTAGGCGGCGCTGAACTTCAGTTGTGTTCCCAAACTGTTATGCAAACTCTTTCAAAAGTGAGAGGTAAATCTAGTATCTCTGTCAGATACGATACTTACCAGAACTCCATGAATCTGGTAGATGTGTCGCATGCACAGTGATGCCCACTTCTCGGTGGATAGACCAACCTTGAAGGGCATAAAGTGAGCTGACTTTGTCAGTCGGTCCACGATAACCCAAATGGCATCCTTCCCTCCTTGGGATCGAGGCAGTCCCGACACAACATCCATTGTTATGTGCTCCCATTTCCACTCCGGAATGTCAAGCGGCTGCAATAGTCCTGCTGGTCTCTATCTGCTAGCCTTCACTGGTTGACAAATTAAATATCTAGCAACATACCTGGCCACGTCTTTCTTCATTCCAAACCACCAAGTAATGGTACGCGTATCCCGATATATTTTGTTGGCTCCAGGATGTATGGAATACTGCGACTGGTACGTTTCTTGCATCAGCTCGTTCCTCAGTTCGCCAGTTGGTACACAAAGCCTCGTACCATTCTTCAGTGCTCTGTCACTGGCGATTGAGAATCCTTCAAGTGTTTCTGCCAGCACTTGATCTCTAAGTTTGCAAAGTGTCTCGTCTTGAAACTGCGTCTCCTTGATTTTGTCCATCAGACTCGAGCTCACTTGCAACTTCATCAACAATGGATCAACATCCAGCTCCTTCCTCAAAGTTTTCATAACTTTCCTGAGGTGTTCCTCGTGCTCCTCTTCCGTCTTTGAATACATCAAAATGTCATCGATGAAGACAACGATAATTGATCTAGGTATTCACGGAAAACCTTGTTCATAAGGTTCATGAACACCGCAGGAGCATTCGTCAGTCCAAACGGCATAACCAAGAATTCAAACTGTCCATACTTGGTGTTGAATGCCGTCTTGGGAATATCTTCCTTCCTGACCCTGATCTGGTGGTAGCCAGATCTAAGATCAATCTTCGAAAACACCTTGGCTCCGCTCAATTGATCAAATAGGTCATCGATCCGGGGCAGAGGGTACTTATTCTTGATGGTGATATTGTTCAGCGCCCGGTAGTCGATGCACATCCGTACTATTCTGTCCTTCTTGTGCACTAACAAGACAGACGCTCCCTAGGATGAAGTTCTATCTTGGATAAATCCTAGAGCCTTCATTGATCTGGTCCTTCATCTTTTTGGCCTCCTTCGGGTTGACTCTATAATGTCCTTTTTTGAAATAGGGAAAGAGACGGGGACTAGGTCAATAGTGAACTCTATGTCTAGATCTGGGGTAATCCGGGAAGACTATCAGGGAAAACATCTACCAGAAAGGTGTAACTAAGAAGTTTATTCATGTGGAGAATTATAGCAAAACTCTCATGATTGATCCAAGGACATCCTGTTACAACTTCTTATGACAATAAATAATGCTATTCAGCAGTCCTAGGTACTAATCTTCATGGTTCTGGCTCTTGCATGAGCAGTCTCCAACTGCTTTCTCTTCTATGAACCTCGAGTCTGCATCATGCCTTATAGTAGGAGGCAAGGTCTGCTGGATAGGAAGAGCCCCTAGGTTGTGGCCTAACACGTGTTGCTGGGATATGTTCTCTGGTTTGAGAGAAAGATAAGGGGCAGTCCTTTACCCGATGTTCAGCAGATCTACATGCCAAACATTTCCCCAATCTCTTGCGACAAATATTGGCTTGGTGACCAAGCCTTTTACAGTAGTCACAAACCAATAACTTCTTACGATATGACTGCCGGATATGGCTCAAATTTCTCCTAGATTCAGGGGTATCCCTCCTAGGACGAGGTTCCGCTCTAACTTGGTTTAAGATAGCTAAGGCTACATCATTGACGTTCTTCATGTCTTCTCTCGTGATATTCATCTGTTCCTGCTGGGCTTCAACTTGAGCTTTCTGGAACTCCAGGATTTCTTGGAATAGGGCAACCATTTGGGAGGTATTTGCTGGTACTGGTGGAGCAACAGGAATGGATACTCCACCAAGGAAATGTAACTCAGTTTGAGAAGAGATAGGATTCACCAGTGTAGTGAAAACTTCACTGGATGCATCATGGGGACGGTCAATCAGCCGCGAGGGAATAAACCCTGGACTTGGTTGAGGAGATGGGGTATGATCTGTAGATGACACCTCATCGCCAGCAGGATTGGTCTTATCCTTGGTTATATTCTGGAAGGTTTAGGGTGCAAACATAATCAAGGTAGCCTACCAGTCTATAATCAAACAAAAATATTTATTTATATATAATTCGGACCTATGTTATGACAAATCAATGTTCTAGTGTTCTAATTGTTTCTAGGTGTATTTTCCTAAGTTGTTGTTCATGGACCGGCATGGGCCACCACTAAAAACATGTCACGACCCGAGTCCAAATAATTTGGTCGAACCGGATCATGCCCAGCCTGCACCGTTGTTGAGACGGCGGCAGTAAGCTGTTCCATTAGCAGGTAACCATAACAACAGCATCTATATTTGTCACAACTCAATGATCGAAAATTGAAAACTTTATTGAACATTTGAAATAAATACAACTGGAATTTAAAAGTACTGAAATAAATCCTGAATTCAAATAAACAGATTTTCAAATGAAACAACAAAACTGGAAAGGAAAATCTATCTAAGCATTCGCACTACTAAAATCTGTCAATTCAGCGACGCGTCAAGACGTCGCTAAAAAGGGCAAATACGTCGCTACTTTCTATTAGCGACGTATTTAGCGACGTTTTCAAGTAGTCGCGATTAACCTAGTCGCTAAACAAGAAAACGTCGCCAAACGTCGCTATAGCGACGATCTTTAGCGACGTGCCCACGTCGCTAATTTAGCGACTGCCAGCGACATAAAACGTCATAATTTACCGACGTAATCTAGCGACGTTAAGCGACTTGACATGCATCGATGCTGACCTGGCTTTAGAGCCAAATGGCGACGTTCTGCGACTTTTTAACGTCACTATATTACTGACATATAGCGACTTTTAGCGACTTCCGTGTAGCGACGTTTAGTGACGATTAGCGACGGTACTCATTAATGTTAGCGACGTACTTAGCAACGTTTATATCGTCGCTGGACGTCGCTGACAGTCGTTGAACGTCGCTAATATTAAAAAAATTAAAAAAATTACAGCAATTGCAGCATTTGCAGAATTTGCAGAATTTGCAGCACCATTTGTTACAACAACGACTGTGTATCACGAACACAGTATCAAACAACACATACACACAATCACGAACATGTTTGAAACACAATGTGTCCACAATCAACACAGATTTATGAAAATTTGTAACAATGTCAAACATAATATGTCCACATAAGAATAAAGTATGTAAAACCACATAAAAGACCCAACAATGGGCCATCACACAACAATGTATATGCCGACTACGACTGATCAGGAGGAGCATCACCGCTCCTATCACCGCTCCTGGAAAGAAGGTAAGCATACTGCTCCGGTGTAAGAACCACCGACGACGATGAAGGAGGAGGCAATGCAACCGCTGGAGAAGGAGGCAGTGTAACCGCTGGAGAAGGTGTCACGCCCCAGAACCAGAATACTGGAGAGCGGGGGAATGACTCAGCCAGCTACGTATTACGGGTAGATGAATACCGTATAATACGATCAATGCTGTCTAACCAGACGAGGGGGTGCATACTACATGAAAGTCTTACTATGGTCATTTCACATCTATTGTCTCAATCATTCAAAACAAGAAACAGTAATAGAGAACATGTAAGATAAAGCAGTAAGGCGTCCCAAACGCTCTGTCAAAATGTTCTTGATATCTGGCTTTACAAAACATAGCCAGATTGATGTAGCAAAAGTATACACAATTGTTATCAGCTGCAGTCTGACTTTAGTTACAATTATACAAAAGTAAGTACAAGACAATCCGACTAACATGTCGGTGCCAAACGGCAAGGTATTAACTAAATAACAAAACGAGTGGGGAAGTAAGGAACCCACTCGAGTCCTCCTAAAATCATTCCTCTAGTATTTACCATCTTGGAGGTGGAAGTAAGCTGAGTCCTTGGAAACCGGCTCTAAATCTGGCCATGCAAAACCAGAGAGGTTAGACCTCCAATAGCAAGTACCACAAGAAAGCACGATATGAGGAATTAAAACTAGTAATAAGACAATATAATAATAGATCTCTGCTTTCCACTAGGATTCACATAACATCACGACACTTCGAACCAACCTCCCAACCAAACAAGGACAGAAGTTGGCCCGTCACGCCCTGACATTCTGATCATCTTAGTTAGGCAACAGAGTAGATACAATACACAAACAAATCATCTTTGAACGGCCAATCAATTCCTACGACTTGCTATTGTGAGTCCCAAGTTATCATGGAATTATGCAATTAGGGATTCCTCAGTTCTTACTATGTGCAAGCAAGGCTAGTCTATCCAATCAATCAATTGCGCCAATCATGTAGTTAGACGAGTCCCAGCGGGATGTCCGCCGTTATAGCATGTACAATAATATAAGCAGATACCGTTCCCTGCCCGTGTGACAGATTTACCGTATCTGTGGGAACCAGCCGGCCCGTCGGGCACTTAATAGTCCCAAGGGGGCTGCCATGTAAGAACTCGGGAATCCATTCTCTCCATGCCATCATTATTTTATTTAACTTAATAGTCTCTACGTTGCGTGAAGTTCCATGCCGTGGATCATGGTCGTTCAAATGAGTACTTTCGTACGGGGTACGATATGCGCAACTCTACAACGATACCCGTGCGGCTATGTTATAGGTCTTACATAGCGTAATGCAACAATCAAATCTAACCACGGAGTAATCATGCCTTGACCATAAAGTACACATGTTGTTTTTGTAAGATAAAGAAATAAATAAAAATGAATAATTTGAAGCCTGCATGTGCTTGTATGCCAATATTCGGGATCGGCTAATCGAGTATAATAGTTCATTACATGAACGTGTCTCATTCATTTCATTCAATAAGACGACTAGCCAGTCTCTTAGTTCCAACTAGGAACGCATGATCAATTAGTCAAGATACCCATTATTATCAATGGTATCAAGGCATAAAGGTCAATTAGTATTAAGCATGGTCCAGCCCATAACTAGTATAAAATAGTTGGTAACATATTCTTGAATCCAAGGAAAAGATCAACAAATTCATGTTGGGAGTTGAAAGAAATTCTAGCCACAATTCAGTTAATTAGGACATATAACAGTCAGAAACAACCAAATTATGCATATGCGGCCAATTCTGCGACATGCATGCAACTGCGACACCATATGCGCCTACTGCGACATGATATGCACCTCATGTGGCTGAACTGCGACATGATATGCGCCTATCGCGATATGCGCCTCATGTGGCTCAACTGCGACATGATATGCGCCTACCGCGACATGCGCCTAATGTGGCTCAACTACGACATGATATGCGCCTACCGCGACATGCGCCTCATGCAACATGCGCCTACTGCGACATGCGCCTTAATGCGGCTCATGCGCGATATGATATGTGCCTTTTGCGACATGCTGTGTACCTTCCGCGACATGCGCCTCATTGCAACATGCGCCTACTGCGACATGCGCCTTCTGCGACATGCTGTGTGCCTTCCGCGACATGCGCCTCATTGCAACATGCGCCTACTGCGACATGCGCCTTCTGCGACATGCTGTTCGTGCTGCAGATGAATATAGGAACGAACCAAAATACTTTTTGCCATAACTTCCACAAAATAAATCGAAATCTAACTTTTCAAAAGCCAAACTTTAGTAGAATTAAATTCTCTACAACATGGAACCACTTAATTTCGAAAACAACAATGTTTGTTAGATCAAAACCCTAAATTTCATATGAAAACCAAAACTATGAAAACCAAAACTTAAAACTTAGATCTACACCCAACCATCCATAGAAAACAAAAACTTCAAGACCTAAACTTGTAGAGGAAGAGAAGATGAATAACATAAACTAAAAATAATTGGGGATGCATGAAATCCCTCATGGTGTACAAGATGTACTTGCCTCTCCAAATGGGTTAGGGTTTGGTGGAGGAGTAAATGTGAATGAATGAAGAGAGAGAGTGGAAGAAGAACTTTTATATCAAGGTCAAGTGGATCTCCACCATTCATTCTCTCCACCAAATCCAAGCCATCCATTCCTTTCCATGTTGAACCAAACTGAACCAAGTTGGTTTCCCATGAACCGAAATGAACCAAGAGCTAAGAAAAGCAGAAAATAAAATACAAAAAAATTAATAAGCGCAAATTTGAAGAATTTAAATACAGAATAAATGCATGATATGAATAAGTACATTCAAGAAGTACACGTATAAAATACTTTATTCTGGGAACGGGGAGTGACATCTCTACCCTCCTTAGAAAAATTCTGTCCTCGAAATTTCAGATCCAAGCAGGACAGAAATGTCGGAGCTAAACTAATACAAGCAATTCTAGTGAGCAAGCAATCATTTTACCATATCAAAAAGCAAGTATTATATATGTAAATTTATCAATCCACGATATCAAGTAGTTCTACCCATAAGGTGACAAGCATGAGGAGTTAAGACAATCAAGGTATATAGAGAGAGAGATATACCTTGTGAGTCAAACAGGTGCGGATACCATGATCGGATATCATCCTCACGTTCCCTCGTTGACTCTCCTAATGAGTGATGACCCCAAGCAACACGGATAAGACTAATTGTTCGGTTCTTGAGTATCTTCTCTCTTCGGTCTAAAATGGACACAGGCTGTTCCTCGTAAGACAGGTTGGTACCAACAACTAGCTCAGAATGGTCAAGAACATGGCTTGGGTCCGATACATACCTTCGCAACTGAGATACATGAAATACGTCATGCACCTCTCGTAACGAAGGTGGAAGGGATAAACGATAATCAACATCGCCTATCCTATCAAGAATAACAAAGGGTCCTACGTATCGCGGACTCAACTTCCCGTGAACGCCAAATCTAATGACCCCACGGGTAGGTGAGATCCGTAAGAACACGTGGTCCCCAACAGAAAACTCTAGCAGCCTACGATGCTGGTCCGCCCAATGACGATGCCGATCCTGCGCAACTCAAAGTCGCTCTCTAATTCCCTTAACTAATTCAACTGTCTGAACAATCATTTCTGGGCCTAACATCTTCCTCTCTCCGATATCATCCCATGCAAGCGGTGACCTGCACCTCTTACCATATAGTGCTTCGAATGGCGCCATCTGGATACTGGCTTGATAAATATTATTGTATGAGAACTCGACCAAGTGTAGGTGACTCTCCCAAGACCCTCCAAAATCTAAAGTACAAGCTCGCAACATATCTTCCAAAGTCTGAATCGTTCTTTCTGATTGCCCATCCGTCTGCGGATGGTAGGCCGTGCTAAATCTTAACTTGGTACCCAGACTATGATGTAAGCTCTTCCAGAAATATGATGTAAAACGGGTATCTCGATCCGACACAATACTGAC
This sequence comes from Iris pallida, assembly GCA_029216955.1. Classification (NCBI taxonomy): domain Eukaryota; kingdom Viridiplantae; phylum Streptophyta; class Magnoliopsida; order Asparagales; family Iridaceae; genus Iris; species Iris pallida. The sequence goes on along the minus strand of JANAVB010017196.1, from coordinate 4,985,387 downwards.
AGGGACTCCATGCTGCCTGACTATCTGTTGTATATACAATTCTGCCAACTTTTCTGTAGATTGCCCTAATCTGAAAGGAAGAAAGTGTGCCACCTTCGTAAGTCGGTCCACTATCACCCAAATAGCGTCCTTACCACTTGGTGATCTTGGTAAACCGGTCACAAAGTCCATTGTAATATGCTCCCATTTCTATTCCGGGATAGGAAGCGGTTGCAATAATCCAGCTAGCCTCTGCTGTTCTGCCTTCACTTGCTGACATACCAAGCAACGGAAAATAAATCTAGCTATCTCTATCTTCATCCCGTTCCACCAGAAATGCTGCTTGATATCTTGGTACATCTTGGTCCCTCCAGGGTGTATAGAATATTGAGAACTGTGAGCTTCTGTCATAACCTCCTGTCTAATATCTCCACTAGGCACACATAGACGTGACCCAAACCTAAGCGTACCATCTTCATGAATTCTCATCTCCTTCCTGAGTCCCGACTCACATTCTGTTCTAAGCTTCTGAATCTTTGGGTCCTGTGCCTGAGCTGCCTTGATCCTGTCTACTAAGTCGGATTGAACTTGTAAACTTGTTAGAACTCCTACATCACCAGGAAGTATAACTTCGATGCCCATCTCCTGAAGGTCTTCTAAGATATGCTTCTGTGTTGTCAACATAAATGTGCCGCCTCTCTTGCTAAGAGCGTCTGCTACCACATTCGCCTTGCCTGGGTGATACTGAAGCTCCACGTCATAATCCTTGATCAACTCCAACCATCTTTTCTGTCTCATGTTCAGATCCTTCTGAGTAAAGATGTACTTCAGACTTTTATGATCTGTGTACATCTCCACTCGGTCACCATATAAGTAATGCCTCCATAGCTTCAGAGCAAACACTACTGCTGCTAACTCCAAATCATGAGTTGGGTAATTCTTCTTGTGGTCCCGAAGCTGCCTAGATGCATATGCTATCACCTTCCTATGCTGCATAAGGACGCATCCAAGTCCTTTACCTGACGCATCACAATATACTGTAAAACCTCTGGGCCCAACTGGTAATGTAAGAATAGGTGCTGATATCAACTTCTGCTTCAACGTCTCAAATGATGTCTGACATTCTGTCGACCAAACGAATGGTACATCCTTCCGGGTCAAGCGGGTCATGGGTGCTGAAAGCCTTGCAAAGTCTGATACGAACCTTCTGTAATATCCTGCCAATCCTAAGAAACTCCGCACATCAGCTACGGTCTTGGGTACTGGCCAACTCTCTACTGCTTCTACCTTCTTGGGATCCACTGCTACTCCAGCTTCTGATATGATATGACCCAAAAATGAAATGTGATTCGACCAAAACTCATACTTGCTGAGCTTGGCATACAACTGGTTCTCTCTCAGAACCTGTAACACTTTCCTGAGGTGGTCTTCATGCTCCTCTTCACTGGCAGAATATACGAGAATGTCGTCAAGAAATACAACGACAAACTGATCTAAGTATGGCATAAAGATGCGGTTCATCAAATCCATGAATATCGCTAGAGCATTGGTCAAACCAAACGGCATTACTAAGAATTCATAATGCCCATACTTTGACCTGAATGCTGTCTTGGGAATGTCCTCCTTCCGAACCCTCACTTGATGGTACCCTGAACGAAGATCTATCTTGGAGAAAACTCTAGCTTTGCTCAACTGATCAAACAAGTCGTCGATCCTGGGTAGTGGGTACTTGTTCTTCACTGTTGCCGCGTTAAGCTTCCTGTAGTCAATGCACAATCTGGATGACCCATCCTTCTTCCCCACAAGTACCACTGGTGCTGCCCACGGTGATACGCTAGCTTGGATGAACTTCTTCTCCTTTAATTCCTCTATATGCTGATATACCTTGGCCTGCTCTGAATCCGCCATTCTGTAAACTCGATCTGATATTGGTTTAGTTCCTGGTGCCAATTCTATGCTGAACTCAATATCCCTAACCGGTGGTAGACCTGGAAGTTCTTCGGGAAATACGTCTAGAAATTCTTCAACTACCTTCGGAATCTGAACTTCTTCCATTGCCGCTACTATTCCCTGCTCTTGCTGAGTTGCCTCTGACCTGACTAAGGTAAACCTCTTCATGCCTGGAATATCAAAAGATACACTCCCTCTACGACAATCTATTGTCGCATGACTGTCTTTCAGCCAGTCCATGCCTAAGATAACGTTGAAATTTCCGACAGGAAATTCTATCAACCGGGCAGGTAAGGAATGCCCGCAAACTACGACGCTACACGCTAGAATAACTCTACTAACTCCTACGAGCCCATTGCCAGTGAGTATATTCAACCTCCCTGGCAATGCCTCGAACTCTATTCCTAGCCGTGTCGCAAATTGTGCAGATAAAAATGAGTGAGATGCTTCCGAATCAAACAATGCTACTGCGGGATATGAGGCGACGAGAATGTTACCTGCCACAACATCTCCCGATGCCAATGCCTCCTCCAAGGACAGAGTGAATGCCTGCCCTCGACCTCCTTGCTGATTCCCATGCTGTGGCCTAGCCTGATGCTGCTGCTGGCCCCTTCCTTGATGATGCTGGAGTGGTCTATGCTGGTGTTGCTGCATCGGCGGTCCCTGCTGTCGAAATATCTGAGCCTGCGGACGCTGTGCCAACGGCCTAACGGCTATTGCTGGTCCTCGATACTGGCCTGCCCCTGGTGCTGTCAGAGCAGGAAACTGCTGCCCTGGTCCTCCTGACCTCGAATTCATGGGACATGTGGTAACCCGATGGTCTGGATTTCCACATATCAGACATAGTCCATTCAATGTCCGACACACATCTCTAGTGTGTCCCATCTTTCCACAATAAATGCAGTCCACCGGGGGTTGCTGGTTCTTCCTCTGTTGCTGTTGCTGCTGCCTGGGTGGTGCTGGTCCTCGTATCGCCACATCGTAGATACGAATGCCAGTGGATGGTGCTGTTGTTCGGGGCGCTGCTCCCCCTCCTCCTTCAATCTGACTGTGGGATCTCTTCTGACCCCCAGTCCTTACTGCAAGCCTCTGAATGGTGATCTCATGCCTTCGAGTCGCTGTCAATATCTCATCAAAAGTCTGGTATTGTGCCCCTCGATCAATTGCAAGAGTTCAAGATGAAACCCTTGCTGAAACCTCATGGCCCTCTGGCTCTCTGTTGCTACCATCTCTGGGGCGAACCTACTCAATCTGCAGAACTCCGCTGCATAAGCATCTACAGTCTTGCCAGTCTGCCTGAGGCTGATAAACTTCTATTGTAGCTCAAACTGCGCCACAACTCCATAGTACTTGGTCTTAAATCTTGCTGTAAAATCGTCCCAAGCCACATGACGCCTGATGCCTACTTCCTCTGATTCCCACCAGTCACGTGCGAGATCCTGGAGTAACAACTTCACCAGATCCACACATTCTTCTGCCGGTACCTTAGCTGCCGTCAGAATAGCCTCCATATCCTTAAGCCATGCATCTGCTGATATGGCATCCTCCGTGCCCTCGAAACGGCGAGGGTTCTACTTGCAAAACCTGGCTGATGCTCCTGAATCTGGCCTTGTCCATCTTTCCAATGCTGTCTGCAATCCTTGGTTGAGTAGCACATTCTGCTCTTGTAGCTGAGTGTGCATGCATTGCTGGGCCAACATCTGATGTTGCTGAGTAGCCATCATTCCTCTCATGATCTCCAGAAGGGCTGGTGTGTCTACTTGGGTAGGTGGAACTGTCGGTGGTGGTAGAACATCCGGATACTGCGACCCAGCCGCTGGTTCTACTATCACTTCTTCCTGGGTGGCCTCTTGAGTTAGTACCGGCCCTTGTTGTTGACCAACAGGGTCAGGTTGTCCATGTTGTTGCTGTCCAGCTCTGACAGGTGCGGACGAGGTGCCCCTAAGAAAAGGGACAAGAGAACAATCAAACAACCGGACATGAAGGATCAATGAAGTCAAAGGATACCGGAATGTCAAGCAAGGGTTGAGGATAACGAATCATGAGATCAAGAAGGAACATGTGTGATTGAGACATCCTATAAATCAAAAACACCCCACAAGTCTGAAATCAGACCTGCATGGGCCACCACTAAAACCTTGTCACGCCCCAGAACCAGAATACTGGAGAGCGGGAGAATGACTCAGCCAGCTACGTATTACGGGTAGATGAATACCGTATAATACGATCAATGCTGTCTAACCCGACGAGGGGGTGCATACTACATGAAAGTCTTACTATGGTCATTTCACATTTATTGTCTCAATCATTCAAAACAAGAAACAGTAATAGAGAACATGTAAGATAAAGCAGTAAGGCATCCCAAACGCTTTGTCAAAATGTTTTTGATATCTGGCTTTACAAAACATAGCCAGATTGATGTAGCAAAAGTATACATAATTGTTATCAGCTGCAGTCTGACTTTAGTTACAATTATGCAAAAGTAAGTACAAGACAATCCGACTAACATGTCGATGCCAAACGGCAAGGTATTAACTAAATAACAAAACGAGTGGGGAAGTAAGGAACCCACTCGAGTCCTCCTAAAATCATTCCTCTAGTATTGACCATCTTGGAGGTGGAAGTAAGCTGAGTCCTCGGGAACCGGCTCTAAATCTGGCCATGCAAAACCAGAGAGGTTAGACCTCCAATAGCAAGTACCACAAGGAAGCACGATATGAGGAATTAAAACCAGTAATAAGACAATATAATAATAGATCTCTGCTTTACACTAGGATTCACATAACATCACGACACTTCGAACCAACCTCCCAACCAAACAAGGACAGAAGTTGGCCCGTCACGCCCTGACATTTTGATCATCTTAGTTAGGCAACAGAGTAGATACAATACACAAACAAATCATCTTTGAACGGCCAATCAATTCCTACGACTTACTATTGTGAGTCGAAAGTTATCCTGGAATTATGCAATTAGGGATTCCTCAGTTCTTACTATGTGCAAGCAAGGCTAGTCTATCCAATCAATCAATTGCACCAATCATGTAGTTAGACGAGTCCCAGCGGGACGCCCGCCGTTATAGCATGTACAATAATATAAGCAGATACCGTTCCCTGCCCGTGTGACAGATTTACCGTATCTGTGGGAACTAGCCGGCCCGTCGGGTACTTAATAGTCCCAAGGGGGCTGCCATGTAAGAACTCGGGAATCCATTCTCTCCATGCCATCATTATTTTATTTAACTTAATAGTCTCTACGTTGCGTGAAATTCCATGCCGTGGATCATGGTCGTTCAAATGAGTACTTTCGTACGGGGTACGATATGTGCAACTCTACAACGATACCCGTGCGGCTATGTTATAGGTCTTACATAGCGTAATGCAACAATCAAATCTAACCACGGAGTAATCATGCATTGACCATAAAGTACACATGTTGTTTTTGTAAGATAAAGAAATAAATAAAAATAAATAATTTGAAGCCTGCATGTGCCTGTATGCCAATATTCGGGATCGGCTAATCGAGTATAATAGTTTATTACATGAACGTGTCTCATTCATTTCATTCAATAAGACGACTAGCCAGTCTCTTAGTTCCAACTAGGAACGCATGATCAATTAGTCAAGATACCCATTATTATCAATGGTATCAAGGCATGAAGGTCAATTAGTATTAAGCATGGTCCAGCCCATAACTAGTATAAAATAGTTGGTAACATATTCTTGAATCCAAGGAAAAGATCAACAAATTCATGTTGGAAGTTGAAAGAAATTCTAGCCACAATTCAGTTAATTAGGACATATAACAGTCAGAAACAACCAAATTATGCATATGCGGCCTATTCTGCGACATGCATGCAACTGCGACACCATATGTGCCTACTGCGACATGATATGCACCTCATGTGGCTCAACTGCGAAATGATATGCGCCTATCGCGACATGCGCCTCATGTGGCTCAACTGCGACATGATATACGCCTACCGCGACATGCGCCTCATGTGGCTCAACTGCGACATGATATGCGCCTACCGCGACATGCGCCTCATGCAACATGCGCCTACTGCGACATGCGCCTTAATGCGGCTCATGCGCGACATGATATGCGCCTTCTGCGATATGCTGTGTACCTTCCGCGACATGCGCCTCATTGCAACATGCGCCTACTGCGACATGCGCCTTCTGCGACATGCTGTGTGCCTTCCGCGACATGCGCCTTTTTGCAACATGCGCCTACTGCGACATGCGCCTTCTGCGACATGCTGTTCGTGCTGCAGATGAATATAGGAACGAACCAAAATACTTTTTGCCATAACTTTCCCAAAATAAATCGAAATCTAACTTTTCAAAAGCCAAACTTTAGTAGAATTAAATTCTCTACAACATGGAACCACTTAATTTCGAAAACAACAATGTTTGTTAGATCAAAACCCTAAATTTCATATGAAAACCAAAACTATGAAAACCAAAACTTAAAACTTAGATCTACACCCAACCATCCATGGAAAACAAAAACTTCAAGACCTAAACTTGTAGAGGAAGAGAAGATGAATAACATAAACTAAAAATAATTGGAGATGCATGAAATCCCTCATGGTGTGCAAGATGTACTTGCCTCTCCAAATGGGTTAGGGTTTGGTGGAGGAGTAAATGTGAATGAATGAAGAGAGAGAGTGGAAGAAGAACTTTTATATCAAGGTCAAGTGGATCCCCACCATTCATTCTCTCCACCAAATCCAAGCCATCCATTCCTTTCCATGTTGAACCAAACTGAACCAAGTTGGTTTCCCATGAACCGAAATGAACCAAGAGCCAAGAAAAACAGAAAATAAAATACAAAAAAATTAATAAGCGCAAATTTGAAGAATTTAAATACAGAATAAATGCATGATAAATATTGAATAAGTACATTCAAGAAGTACACGTATAAAATACTTTATTCTGGGAACGGGGAGTGACAGATGGGTGCGTCCGCGTCTCCTCTAGGGCTCGGAGTCTGGCGCTGCATTGCTCCATGCAAGTCGCTATCCTGGTAACGGTGTCGTGAATGGACACCTGTGTCCCCTGTACTTGCTGCCTGGGTGGTGGTGCTGGCCCTCGCATTGCCACATCGTGAATGCGAATGCCAAGGGATGGTGCTGTTGTTCGGGACGCTGCTCCCCCTCCTCCTTCAATCTGACTATGAGATCTCTTCTGACCTCCAGTCCTAACTGTGATCCTCTGAATGGTGATCTCATGCCTTCGGGTTGCCGTCAATATCTCATCAAAAGTCTGGTAATTGTGCCCCTCTATCAATTGCAAGAGCTCAAGATGAAACCCTTGCTGAAACCTCATAGCCCTCTGGCGCTCCGTCGCTACCATCTCTGGGGCGAACCTACTCAATCTGTAGAACTCTGCAGCATAAGCATCTACCGTCTTGCCGGCCTGTTTGAGGTTGATAAATTTTTGTTGCAGCTCAAACTGTGCCACAACTCTATAGTACTTCGTCTTGAATCTTGCTGTGAAATCGTCCCAAGCAACGGGACGTCTGATACCTACTTCCTCTGATTTCCACCAATCACGTGCGAGATCCTGAAGTAATAACTTCACCTGATCCACACGTTCTTCTGCCGGTACCTTAGCTGCTGTCAGGATAGCCTCAATATCCTTAAGCCATGCATCTGCTGAAATAGCATCCTCCGTTCCTTCAAAACGGCGAGGGTTGAACTTGCAAAATCTGGTTGATGCTCCAGAATCCGGCCTTGCCCCTCTTTCCAAAGCTGTCTGCAACCCTTGGTTAAGTAGTACGTTCTGCTCTTGCAACTGAGCATGCATGCGCTGCTGGGCTAACATCTGGTGTTGCTGAGTGGCCATCATCCCTCTCATGATCTCCAGAAGAGCCGGTGTGTCAATCTCCGCAGGGGTAGGTGGAACTGTTGGTGGTGGTGGAACATCTGGATACTGCGATCCAGCTGCTGCTTCCACTATCACTTCTTCTTGGGTAGCCTCTTGAGTTAGTACCGGCTCTTGTTGCTGACCAACATGGTCAGGTTGTCCATGTTGCTGTCCATGTTGTTGTTGTCCATCTCTGACAGGTGCGTACGAAGTGCCCCTAAGAAAAGGGATAAGAGAACAATCAAACGACCGGACATAAAGGATCAATGAAGTCAAAGGATACTGGAATGTCAAGCTAGAGTTGAGAATTGACGAATCATGAGATCAAGGGGAAACATGCGTGATTGAGACATCCTATTAAATACCCCACAAGTCTGAAATCAGACCTGCATGGGCCACCACTAAAACCTTGTCACGCCCCAGAACCAGAATACTGGAGAGCGGGGGAATGACTCAGCCAGCTACGTATTACGGGTAGATGAATACCGTATAATACGATCAATGATGTCTACAAGACGAGGGGGTGCATACTACATAAAAGTCTCACTATGGTCACTTCCCATCTATTGTCTCAATCATTCAAACAAGAAACAAAAATAGAGAACATATAAGATAAAGCAGTAAGGCGTCCCAAACGCTTAGTCAAAATATTCTTTGATATCTGGCTTTACAAAACATAGCCAGATGATGTAGCAAGGCATACACAATTGTTATCAGCTGCAGCCTGACTTAGTTACAATTATGTAAAAGTAAGTACAAGACGATCCGACTAACATGTCGATACCGAACGACAAAGTATAAAGTAGATAACAAAACGGGCGGGAAGGTAAGAAACCCACTCGAGTCCTCTTGCGATCATCCCTCTAGTGTTGACCATCTTGGAGGTAGAAGTAAGCTGAGTCCTCGGGAACCGGCTCTAAATCTGGCCATGCAAAACCAGAGAGGTTAGACCTCTAATAGCAAGTACCACAAGGAAGCACGACATGAGAACTAAAACCAGTAATGAGAAATATGATAAATAGATCTCTGCTTGCCACTAGGATTCTCATAACATCACGACACTTCGAACCAACCTCCCAACCAAACAAGGACAAAAGTTGGCCCGTCATGTCCTGACATTCTGATCATCTTAGTTAGGCAACAGAGTAGGTACAGTACACAAACAAATTAATTTAAATGGCCATTCAACTACTATGGCTTGCTACTGTGTGTTCTAAGTTATCCTGGAATTATGCAATAAAAGATTTCTCAGTTCTCACTATGTGCAAGCAAGGCTAGTTTACCCAGTCAATCAATTGCGTCAATCATGAATTAGACGAGTCCCAGCAGGACGCCCGTCATCAATATATAATATACAATAGATAATATAACCAGATACCGCTCCCTGCCCGTGTGGCAGATTGCAGTATCTGTGGGGACCAACCGGCCTGTCGGGCACTACTAGTCCCAAGAGGGCTGCCATGTAAGAACTCGGAAATCCATTCTCTCCATGCAATCATTATTTTATTTAACTTACTAGTCTCTACGTTGAGTGAAGTACCATGCCGTGGATCATGGTCATTCAGAATGAGTACTTTCGTACGGGGTACGATATGCACAACTCTACAATGATACCAGTGCAGTCAGGTTGTAGGTCTTACATAGCGTAATGCAACAATCAAAACTAACCACGGAGTAATCATGCCTTAACCATAAAGTACACATGCTTCTTTGGTAAGATAAATAAATAATAAATGAATTGAAGCATGCATGTGCCTGTATGCCAACATTCGGAATCAGCCAGTCGATTTCAATAGTTCATAATTAATATGAATGTGTCCCATTCATTCAATTCAAAAAAACGACTAGCCAGTCTCTTAGTTCCAACTAGGAACGCATGATCAATTTTTAGTCAAGGTCACAATCATTATCAATGGTGACAAGGCATGAAAGTCAACTAGTATTCAGTGGGGTCGAGTCTACAACTCTCAGGGTTTAATTCCAGTCAATTGGGGTATCTATAACTCAATTCACGACACATGGTACATCCCACGTAACAATCTATATTAACAGAAATATTAACATATCATGATTATACCAAGTTTATGCCAAAAAGGCGTAAGGATATAAAATGGTCGTTAAATATCTAATAAAATATCAATATACAGGGCTATAAAAGATCCATGGTAAGTAGGGTCAGGTCCAGTTGCGCCTAAACACTCAAGTCAGACTACGCTCAAGTCAGCGTACGCTCAGGTCAAGCTACGCTCAAGTCAAGCTACGCTCAAGTCAGCGTACGCTCAGGTCAAGCTACGCTTAAGTCAAGCTACGCTCAGGTCAGAGTACGCAAGTCATACGCTTCCTTACCAAGTCAAGCTACGCTCAGGTCAGAGTACGCAAGTCATACGACTCCTTACCAAGGCAGCGTATGCAAGTCATACGCCTCCAAAAGGCAGCATATGTACTCCATACGACTTCTTATCAAGGCAGCGTATGTAAGTCATACGCCTTCAAAAGGCAGCGTATGCAAGTCAGACTGCGCTGCGCTAAAGAGCGCGCACAGCTCAGTGGCGCAAGCTAAAAAGCTCGCGTACACTGCTCACTGTCTTCTCCAATCAGCAAGAACTCCATGGTTTGAACCCAAAGCTTCAAAATCCATAACTTGGTCAAAATAAGTCCAAATCCAACTTTGCAAAGGTCAAAATTGGGTAGAATAAAATTTTCTATAACATGGAACCATCAAAACTTGAAAACAAAGAAGTTTGATAGATCAAAACCACCAAAATCCAAAAATAACTAATTTCTAGATCTACTAAAAATAAAACTTCGAAATGAAAAATGCCAAGTTCTAAACTCTCTTAGGATCACGAGAGGAAGAGAATGGAACCATAAAAATGGGTCCTCATGAAGAAGCAAGATGTAATTGCCTATGGATTTGGTAGGTGGAGAGAGTAATGAGAAAGAAGAAGAGTAATGGTGAAGGAGAGTAATGAAAAGAGAGAAAGAGTTTGGAGGCTTTAAATGGAAGGGGTGGTGGTAGGTGGGTTCGGTTCATGATGAACCACCATAACCCAAAAATAAACCAACCTAGGCCAAACCTAAAGTAAGCTAAAGAAGAGAATAAAAGCAGAAAGTAAAATACAGAAAATTAATTGCAGGAATTTAATTAACATGAATTTAAAGAGATTTAAATACGAAACAATATATGATAAGTATTAAATAAATACATTTAAGCAGTACATGTATTAAAAATAAGTATACTGGGAACGGGGAGTGACATCTCTACCCTCCTTAGAAAAATTTCGTCTTCGAAATTTTAAATCCAAGCAGGATAGGAATATCAAGGCCAAACTAGTACAAGCAATTTAAGCAAGCAATCATTTTACAATGTCCATAGCAAGTAACATATCTATATTCAACAATCTACGATATCAAGTAATTTCTACTCATAGGGCGACTAGCATGCGGAGTTAAGACAATCAAGGTACACGGGAAGAAATATACCTTGTGAGTCAAACAGATGTGGATATCGTGATTGGATATCATCCTCACGTTCCCACGTTGACTCTCCTAATGAGTGATGACCCCAAGCAACCCGGACAAGACTAATTGTTCGGTTCTTGAGTATCTTCTCTCTTCAGTCCAAGATGGACACAGGCTGCTCCTCGTAAGACAAGTTGGTACCAACAACCAACTCAGAATGATCAAGGATATGGCTTGGGTCCGATACATACCTTCGCAACTGAGATACATGAAATACGTCATATACCTCTCGTAACGAAGGTAGAAGGGATAAATGATAAGCAACATCGCCCACCCTATCAAGGATAACGAATGGTCCTACGTATCGCGGACTCAACTTCCCGCGAACGCCAAATCTAATGACCCCACGGGTAGGTGAGATCCGTAAGAATACGTGGTCTCCAACAGAATACTCTAGCGGCCTACGATGCTGGTCCGCCCAATGACGATGTCGATCCTGCACAACTCTAAGTCGCTCTCTAATTCCTTTAACCAATTCAACTGTCTGAACAATCATTTCTGGGCCTAGCATCTTCCTCTCTCCGATATCATCCCATGTTAGTGGCGACCTATACTTCTTACCATATAGTGCTTCAAATGGCGCCATCTGGATACTGGCTTGATAACTGTTGTTGTATGAAAACTCAACTAAGTACAGGTAGCTTTTCCAAGATCCTCTAAAATCTAGGGTACAAGCTCGCAACATATCTTCCAAAGTCTGAATTGTCCTTTCTGATTGCCCGTCCGTCTGTGGATGGTAAGCCGTGCTAAATCTTAACTTGGTGCCCAGACTATGATGTAAGCTCTTCCAGAAATATGATGTGAAACGGGTATCTCTGTCTGACACAATACTGACAGGGACTCCATGCTGTCTGACTATCTGTTGCATGTACAACTCTGCCAACTTTTCTGTAGATTGCCCTACTCTGAAAGAAAGAAAGTGTGCTACCTTTGTAAGCCGATCTACTACCACCCAAATAGCATCTTTACCACTTGGTGATCTCGGTAAACCGGTCACAAAGTACATTGTGATGTGTTCCCACTTCCATTCCGGGATAGGAAGCGGTTGTAATAATCCAGCTGGCCTCTGCTATTCTGCCTTTACCTGCTGACATATCAAGCAACGGGAAACAAACCTAGCTATCTCCCTCTTCATCCCGTTCCACCAGAAGTTCTGCTTGATATCTTGGTACATCTTGGTCCCTCCAGGATGTATAGAATACTGGGAACTGTGAGCTTCTGTCATAACCTCCTGTCTGATATCTCCACTAGGTACACATAGACGTGATCCAAACCTAAGCGTACCATCTTCGTGAATTTGCATCTCTTTTCTGAGCCCTGACTCACATTCTGCCCTAAGCTTCTGAATCCTTGGGTCTTGTGCCTGGGCTGCCTTGATCCTACCTACCAAGTCGGATTGAACTTGTAGACTCGCCAGAATTCCTATATCATTAGGAAGTATAACTTCGATGCCCATCTCCTGAAGGTCTTCTAAGATGTGCTTCTGCGTTGTCAACATAAATGTGCCGCCTCTTCTGCTAAGAGCGTCTACCATATTAGCATTGCCTGGATGATACTGAAGCTCAACGTCGTAATCCTTGATCAGCTCTAACCATCTTCTCTGCCTCATGTTCAGCTCCTTCTGAGTAAAGATGTACTTCAGACTTTTATGGACTGTGTATATGTCCACTCGGTCACCATATAAATAATGTCTCCATAGCTTCAAAGCAAATATTACTGCCACCAACTCCAAATTATGAGTTGGGTAATTCTTCTCGTGGTCTCGAAGCTGCCTAGATGCATATGCTATCACCTTCCCATGTTGCATGAGGACACATCCAATTCCTTTACCTGACGCATCACAATATACTGTAAAACCTTCGGGCCCAACTGGCAATGTAAGAATAGGCGCTGATATCAACTTCTGCTTCAGATTCTCAAATGATGCCTGGCATTCTGCCGACCAGACGAATGGTACATCTTTCCGTGTCAAGTAGGTCATAGGTGCTGAAAGCCTCGCAAAGTCTGATACAAACCTTCTGTAATATTCTGCCAATCCCAAGAAACTCCATACATCAGCTACGGTCTTGGGTACTGGCCAACTCTCTACTGCTTCTACCTTCTTGGGATCTACTGCTACTCCAGCTCCTGATATGATATGACCCAAAAATAAAATATGATCCGACCAAAACTCACACTTGCTGAGCTTGGCATACAACTGGTTCTCTCTCAGAACCTGTAACACTTTCCTGAGGTGGTCTTCATGCTCCTCTTCACTAGCAGAGTATACAAGAATGTCGTCGAGAAACACCACGACAAACTGATCTAAGTATGGCATAAAGATGCGGTTCATCAAATCCATGAATATAGCTGGAGCATTGGTCAAACCAAACGGCATTACTAAGAATTCATAATGTCCATACTTCGACCTGAATGCTGTCTTGGAAATATCTTTCTTTCGAACCCTCACTTGATGGTACCCCGAACGAAGATCTATCTTGGAGAAAACTCTAGTTCTGCTCAACTGATCAAACAAGTCGTCGAACCTTGGTAGTGGGTACATGTTCTTTACTGTTGCCGCGTTAAGCTTTCTGTAATCGATGCACAATCTGGATGACCCATCCTTTTTCCTTACAAGTACCACTGGTGCTGCCCATGGCGATATGCTAGCTTGGATAAACTTCTTCTCCTTCAATTCCTCTATGTGCTGATACACCTTGGCCTGCTCCGAATCCGCCATTCTGTAAACTCGATCTGATATTGGTTTAGTTCCAGGTGCCAATTCTATGCTGAACTCAATATCTCTAACCGGAGGTAGACCTGGAAGTTCTTCGGAAAATACGTCTAGAAATTCTTCAACTACCTTCGGAACCTGAACTTCTTCCATTGCTGTTATTACTCCCTGCTCTTGCTGAGTTGCCTCTGATCTGACTAAGGTGAATTTCTTTATGCCTGGAATATCAAAAGATACACTCCCACTACGACAATCTATTGTCACATGACTGTCTTTCAGCCAGTCCATGCCTAAGATAACGTCGAAATTTCCAACAGAAAATTCTATCAACTGGGCGAGTAAGGAATGCCCGCAAACCAAAATACTACACGCTAGAATAATTCTACTAACTCCTACGAGCCTATTGCCAGTGAGAATATTCAACCTCCCTGGCAATGCCTCGAACTCCATTCCTAGCCGTATCGTAAATTGTGCAGATATAAATGAGTGTGATGCTCCCGAATCAAACAATGCTACTGCAGGATATGAGGCGACGAGAATGTTACCTGCCACAACATCTCCCGATGCTAATGCCTCCTCCAAGGACAGTGTGAATGCCTGCCCTCGACCTCCTTGCTGGTTCCCATGCTGTGGCCTAGCCTGGTGCTGCTGCTGGCCCCTGCCTTGATGATGCTGGGGTGGTCTATGCTGGTGTTGCTGTATCGGCGGTCCCTGCTGCTGAAACATCTGAGCCTGTGGCATCAACGGACGCTGGGCCAATGGTCTCACTGCCACTGCTGGTCCTCGATACTGTCCTGCCCCTGGTGCTGGCAGAGCAGGAAACTGTTGCCCTGGTCCTCCTGACCTCGAATTCAAGGGACATGTGGTAACCCGATGGTCTGGATTTCCACATATCAAATACAGTCCGTTCAATGCCCGACACACATCTCTAGTGTGCCCCATCTTTTCGTAATAAGTACAGCCCGCTGGGGGTTGCTGGTTCTTCTTCTGTTGCTGCTGCTGCCTGGGTGGTGGTGCTGGCCCTTGCATTGTCACATCGTGAATGCGAATGCCAAGGGATGGTGCTGTTGTTCGGGGCGCTGCTCTCCCTCCTCCTTCAATCTGACTGTGAGATCTTTTCTGACCTCCAGTCCTAACTGTGATCCTCTGAATGGTGATCTCATGCCTTCGGGTTGCCGTCAATATCTCATCAAAAGTCTGGTAATTGTGCCCCTCTATCAATTGCAAGAGCTCAAGATGAAACCCTTGCTGAAACCTCATAGCCCTCTGGCGCTCCGTCGCTACCATCTCTGGGCGAACCTACTCAATCTGTAGAACTCCGCTGCATAAGCATCTACCGTCTTGCCGGCCTGTTTGAGGTTGATAAATTTCTGTTGCAGCTCAAACTGTGCCACAACTCCATAATACTTCGTCTTGAATCTTGCTGTGAAATCGTCCCAAGCAACGGGACGTCTGATACCTACTTCCTCTGATTCCCACCAATCACGTACGAGATCCTGAAGTAACAACTTTACCTGATCCACATGTTCTTCTGCCGGTACCTTAGCTGCTGTCAGGATAGCCTCAATATCCTTAAGCCATGCATCTGCTGAAATAGCATCCTCCGTTCCTTCAAAACGGCGAGGGTTGAACTTGCAAAATCTGGTTGATGCTCCAGAATCTGGCCTTGCCCCTCTTTCCAAAGCTGTCTGCAACCCTTGGTTGAGTAGTACGTTCTGCTCTTACAACTGAGCGTGCATGCACTGCTGGGCTAACATCTGGTGTTGCTGAGTGGCCATCATCCCTCTCATGATCTCCAGAAGAGCCGGTGTGTCAATCTCCGCAGGGGTAGGTGGAACTGTTGGTGGTGGTGGAACATCTGGATACTGCGATCCAGCTGTTGCTTCCACTATCACTTCTTCTTGGGTAGCCTCTTGAGTTAGTACCGGCTCTTGTTGCTGACCAACATGGTCAGGTTGTCCATGTTGCTGTCCATGTTGTTGCTGTCCAGCTCTGACAGGTGCGGACGAAGTGCCCCTAAGAAAAGGGACAAGAGAACAATCAAACGACCGGACATGAAGGATCAATAAAGTCAAAGGATACTGGAATGTCAAGCTAGAGTTGAGAATTGACGAATCATGAGATCAAGGGAAAACATGTGTGATTGAGACATCCTATTAAACACCCCACAAGTCTGAAATCAGACCTGCATGGGCCACCGCTAAAACCTTGTCACGCCCCAGAACCAGAATACTGGAGAGCGGGGGAATGACTCAGCCAGCTACGTATTACGGGTAGATGAATACCGTATAATACGATCAATGATGTCTACAAGACGAGGGGGTGCATACTACATAAAAGTCTCACTATGGTCACTTCCCATCTATTGTCTCAATCATTCAAACAAGAAACAAAAATAGAGAACATATAAGATAAAGCAGTAAGGCGTCCCAAACGCTTAGTCAAAATATTCTTTGATATCTGGCTTTACAAAACATAGCCAGATGATGTAGCAAGGCATACACAATTGTTATCAGCTGCAGCCTGACTTAGTTACAATTATGTAAAAGTAAGTACAAGACGATCCGACTAACATGTCGATGCCGAACGACAAAGTATAAAGTAGATAACAAAACGGGCGGGGAGGTAAGAAACCCACTCGAGTCCTCTTGCGATCATCCCTCTAGTGTTGACCATCTTGGAGGTAGAAGTAAGCTGAGTCCTCGGGAACCGGCTCTAAATCTGGCCATGCAAAACCAGAGAGGTTAGACCTCTAATAGCAAGTACCACAAGGAAGCACGACATGAGAACTAAAACCAGTAATGAGAAATATGATAAATAGATCTCTGCTTGCCACTAGGATTCTCATAACATCACGACACTTCAAACCAACCTCCCAACCAAACAAGGACAGAAGTTGGCCCGTCATGTCCTGACATTCTGATCATCTTAGTTAGGCAACAGAGTAGGTACAGTACACAAACAAATCAATTTAAACGGCCATTCAACTACTACGGCTTGCTACTGTGTGTTCCAAGTTATCCTGGAATTATGCAATAAAAGATTTCTCAGTTCTCACTATGTGTAAGCAAGGCTAGTTTACCCAGTCAATCAATTGCGCCAATCATGAATTAGACGAGTCCCCGCAGGACGCCCGTCATCAATATATAATATACAATAGATAATATAACCAGATACCGCTCCCTGCCCGTGTGGCAGATTGCAGTATCTGTGGGGACCAACCGGCCTGTCGGGCACTACTAGTCCCAAGAGGGCTGCCATGTAAGAACTCGGGAATCCATTCTCTCCATGCAATCATTATTTTATTTAACTTAGTAGTCTCTACGTTGAGTGAAGTACCATGCCGTGGATCATGGTCATTCAGAATGAGTACTTTTGTACGGGATACGATATGCACAACTCTACAATGATACCAGTACGGTCAGGTTGTAGGTCTTACATAGCGTAATGCAATAATCAAAACTAACCACGGAGTAATCATGCCTTGACCATAAAGTACACATGCTTCTTTGGTAAGATAAATAAATAATAAATGAATTGAAGCCTGCATGTGCCTGTATGCCAACATTCGGGATCAGCCAGTCGATTTCAATAGTTCATAATTAATATGAATGTGTCCCATTCATTCAATTCAAAAAGACGACTAGCCAGTCTCTTAGTTCCAACTAGGAACGCATGATCAATTTTTAGTCAAGGTCACAATCATTATCAATGGTGACAAGGCATGAAAGTCAACTAGTATTCAGTGGGGTCGAGTCTACAACTCTCAGGGTTTAATTCCAGTCAATTGGGGTATCTATAACTCAATTCACGACACATGGTACATCCCACGTAACAATCTATATTAACAGAAATATTAACATATCATGATTATACCAAGTTTATGCCAGTTGCGCCTAAACACTCAAAGATCCAGGGTAAGTAGGTTCAGGTCCAGTTGCGCCTAAACACTCAAGTCAGACTACGCTCAAGTCAGCGTACGCTCAGGTCAAGCTACGCTCAAGTCAAGCTACGCTCAAGTCAGCGTACGCTCAGGTCAAGCTACGCTCAAGTCAAGCTACGCTCAGGTCAGAGTACGCAAGTCATACGCTTCCAAAAGGCAGCGTATGAACTCCATACGACTCCTTACTATCCAAGCCAGCGTACGCAAGTCATACGCTTCCAAAAGGCATCGTATGAACTCCATACGACTCCTTACTATCCAAGCCAGCGTACGCAAGTCATACGTTTCCAAAAGGCAGCGTATGAACTCCATACGACTCCTTACCAAGGCAGCGTATGCAAGTCATACGCCTCCAAAAGGCAGCGTATGTACTCCATACGACTCCTTATCAAGGCAGCGTATGTAAGTCATACGCCTTCAAAAGGCAGCGTATGCAAGTCAGACTGCGCTGCGCTAAAGAGCGCACGCAGCTCAGTGGCACAAGCTAAAAAGCTCGCGTATACTGCTCACTGTCTTCTCCAATCAGCAAGAACTCCATGGTTTGAACCCAAAGCTTCAAAATCCATAACTTGGTCAAAATAAGTCCAAATCCAACTTTGCAAAGGTCAAAATTGGGTAGAATAAAATTCTCTACAACATGGAACCATCAAAACTTGAAAACAAAGAAGTTTGATAGATCAAAACCACCAAAATCCGAAAATAATTAATTTCTAGATCTACTAAAAATAAAACTTCAAAATAAAAAATGCCAAGTTCTAAACTCTCTTAGGATCACGAGGGGAAGAGAATGGAACCATAAAAATGGGTCCTCATGAAGAAGCAAGATGTACTTGCCTATGGGTTTGGTAGGTGGAGAGAGTAATGAGAAAGAAGAAGAGTAATGGTGAAGGACAGTAATGAAGAGAGAGAAAGAGTTTGGGGGCTTTAAATGGAAGGGGTGGTGGTAGGTGGGTTCGGTTCATGATGAACCACCATAACCCAAAAATAAACCAACCTAGGCCAAACCTAAAATAAGCTAAAGCAAAATAAAAGCAGGAAGTAAAATACAGAAAATTAATTACAGAAATTTAATTAACATAAATTTAAAGAGATTTAAATACGAAACAATATATGATAAGTATTAAATAAATACATTTAAGCAGTACATGTATTAAAAATAAGTATACTGGGAACGGGAAGTGACATCTCTACCGTCCTTAGAAAAATTTCGTCCTCAAAATTTCAAATCCAAGCAGGATAGGAATATCAAGGCCAAACTAGTACAAGCAATTTAAGCAAGCAATCATTTTACAATGTCCATAGCAAGTAACATATCTATATTCAACAATCTACGATATCAAGTAATTTCTACTCATAGGGCGACTAGCATGCGGAGTTAAGACAATCAAGGTACACGGGAAAAAATATACATTGTGAGTCAAACAGATGTGGATACCGTGATCGGATATCATCCTCACGTTCCCACGTTGACTCTCCTAATGAGTGATGACCCCAAGCAACCCGGACAAGACTAATTGTTCGGTTCTTGAGTATCTTCTCTCTTCGGTCCAAGATGGACACAGGCTGCTCCTCGTAAGACAAGTTGGTACCAACAACCAACTCAGAATGATCAAGGATATGGCTTGGGTCCGATACATACCTTCGCAACTGAGATACATAAAATACGTCATGCACCTCTCGTAACGAAGGTGGAAGGGATAAACGATAAGCAACATCGCCCACCCTATCAAGGATAACGAATGGTCCTACGTATCGCGGACTCAACTTCCCGCGAACGCCAAATCTAATGACCCCACGGGTAGGTGAGATCCGTTAGAATACGTGGTCTCCAACAAAAAACTCTAGTGGCCTACGATGCTGGTCCGCCCAATGATGATGTCGATCCTGCGCAACTCTAAGTCGCTCTCTAATTCCTTTAACCAATTCAACTGTCTGAACAATCATTTCTGGGCCTAGTATCTTCCTCTCTCCGATATCATCCCATGCTAGTGGCGGCCTACACTTCTTACCATATAGTGCTTCAAATGACGCCATCTGGATACTGGCTTGATAACTGTTGTTGTATGAAAACTCAACTAAGTGCAGGTGGCTTTCCCAAGATCCTCCAAAATCTAGGGTGCAAGCTCGCAACATATCTTCCAAAGTCTGAATTATCCTTTCTGATTGCCCGTCCGTCTGTGGATGGTAAGCCGTGCTAAATCTTAACTTGGTGCCCAGACTATGATGTAAGCTCTTCCAGAAATGTGATGTGAAACGGGTATCTCTGTCTGACATAATACTGACAGGGACTCCATGCTGCCTGACTATCTGTTGCATGTACAACTCCGCCAACTTTTCTGTAGATTGCCCTACTCTGAAAGAAAGAAAGTGTGCTACCTTTGTAAGCCGATCTACTACCACCCAAATAGCATCTTTACCACTTGGTGATCTCGGTAAACCGGTCACAAAGTCCATTATGATGTGTTCCCACTTCCATTCCGGGATAGGAAGCGGTTGTAATAATCCAGCTGGCCTCTGCTGTTCTGCCTTTACCTGCTGACATATCAAGCAACGGGAAACAAACCTAGCTATCTCCTTCTTCATCCCGTTCTACCAGAAGTGCTGCTTGATATCTTGGTACATCTTGGTCCCTCCAGGATATATAGAATACTGGGAACTGTGAGCTTCTGTCATAACCTCCTGTCTGATATCTCCACTAGGTACACATAGACGTGATCCAAACCTAAGCGTACCATCTTCGTGAATTTGTATCTCTTTTCTGAGCCCTGACTCACATTCTGCCCTAAGCTTCTGAATCCTTGGGTCCTGTGCCTGGGCTGCCTTGATCCTGCCTACCAAGTCGGATTGAACTTGTAGACTCGCCAGAATTCCTATATCATTAGGAAGTATAACTTCGATGCCCATCTCCTGAAGGTCTTCTAAGATGTGCTTCTGCGTTATCAACATAAATGTGCCGCATCTTCTGCTAAGAGCGTCTGCTACCACATTAGCCTTGCCTGGATGATACTGAAGCTCAACGTCGTAATCCTTGATCAGCTCTAACCATCTTCTCTGTCTCATGTTCAGCTCCTTCTGAGTAAAGATGTACTTCAGACTTTTATGGTCTGTGTACATGTCCACTCGGTCACCATATAAATAATGTCTCCATAGCTTCAAAGCAAATACTACTGCCGCCAACTCCAAATCATGAGTTGGGTAATTCTTTTCGTGGTCTCGAAGCTGCCTAGATGCATATGCTATCACCTTTCCATGTTGCATGAGGACACATCCAAGTCCTTTACCTGACGCATCACAATATACTGTAAAACCTCCGGGCCCAACTGGCAATATAAGAATAGGCGCTGATATCAACTTCTGCTTCAGATTTTCAAATGATGCCCGGCATTCTGCCGACCAGACGAATGGTACATCTTTCCGTGTCAAGCGGGTCATAGGTGCTGAAAGCCTCGCAAAGTCTGATACAAACCTTCTGTAATATTCTGCCAATCCCAAGAAACTCCGTACATCAGCTACGGTCTTGGGTACTGGCCAACTCTCTACTGCTTCTACCTTCTTGGGATCTACTGCTACTCCAGCTCCTGATATGATATGACCCAAAAATAAAATATGATCCAACCAAAACTCACACTTGCTGAGCTTGGCATACAACTGGTTCTCTCTCAGAACCTGTAACACTTTCCTGAGGTGGTCTTCATGCTCCTCTTCACTAGCAGAGTATACAAGAATGTCGTCGAGAAACACCACGACAAACTGATCTAAGTATGGCATAAAGATGCGGTTCATCAAATCCATGAATATAGCTGGAGCATTGGTCAAACCAAACGGCATTACTAAGCATTCATAATGTCCATACTTCGACCTGAATGCTGTATTAGGAATGTCTTCCTTTCGAACCCTCACTTGATGGTACCCTGAACGAAGATCTATCTTGGAGAAAACTTTAGCTCTGCTCAACTGATCAAACAAGTCGTCGATCCTTGGTAGTGGGTACTTGTTCTTTACTGTTGCCGCGTTAAGCTTCCTGTAATCGATGCACAATCTGGATGACCCATCCTTTTTCCCTACAAGTACCACTGGTGCTGTCCATGGCGATATGCTAGCTTGGATAAACTTCTTCTCCTTCAATTCCTCTATGTGCTGATACACCTTGGCCTGCTCCGAATCCGCCATTCTGTAAACCCGATCTGATATTGGTTTAGTTCCAGGTGCCAATTCTATGCTGAACTCAATATCTCTAACCGGTGGTAGACCTGGAAGTTCTTCGGGAAATACGTCTAGAAATTCTTCAACTACCTTCGGAACCTGAACTTCTTCCATTGCTGTTATTACTCCCTGCTCTTGCTGAGTTGCCTCTGATCTGACTAAGGTGAATTTCTTCATGCCTGGAATATCAAAAGATACACTCCCACTACGACAATCTATTGTCGCATGACTGTCTTTCAGCCAGTCCATGCCTAAGATAACGTCAAAATTTCCAACAGGAAATTCTATCAACTGGGCGGGTAAGGAATGCCCGCAAACCAAAATACTACACGCTAGAATAATTCTACTAACTCCTACGAGCCCATTGCCAGTGAGTATATTCAACCTCTCTGGCAATGCCTCGAACTCCATTCCTAGCCGTGTCGCAAATTATGCAGATATAAATGAGTGTGATGCTCACGAATCAAACAATGCTACTGCGGGATATGAGGCGACGAGAATGTTACCTGCCACAACATCTTCCGATGCTAATGTCTCCTCCAAGGACAGTATGAATGCCTGCCCTCGATCTCCTTGCTGGTTCCCATGCTGTGGCCTAGCCTGGTGCTGCTGCTGGCCCCTGCCATGATGATGCTGGGGTGGTCTATGCTGGTGTTGATGTATCGGCGGTCCCTGCTGCCGAAACATCTGAGCCTGTGGCATCAACGGACGCTGGGCCAATGGTCTCACTGCCACTGCTGGTCCTCGATACTGTCCTGCCCCTGGTGCTGGCAGAGCAGGAAACTGTTGCCCTGGTCCTCCTGACCTCGAATTCAAGGGACATGTGGTAACCCGATGGTCTGGATTTCTACATATCAAACACAGTCCGTTCAATGCCCGACACACATCTCTAGTGTGCCCCATCTTCCCGCAATAAGTACAGCCCGCTGGGGGTTGCTGGTTCTTCTTCAGTTGCTGCTGCTGCCTGGGTGGTGGTGCTGGCCCTCGCATTGCCACATCGTGAATGCGAATGCCAAGGGATGGTGTTGTTGTTCGGGGCGCTTCTCCCCCTCCTCCTTCAATCTGACTGTGAGATCTCTTCTAACCTCCAGTCCTAACTGTGATCCTCTGAATGGTGATCTCATGCCTTCGGGTTGCCGTCAATATCTCATCAAAAGTCTGGTAATTGTGCCCCTCTATCAATTGCAAGAGCTCAAGATGAAACCCTTGCTGAAACCTCATAGCCCTCTGGCGCTCCGTCGCTACCATCTCTGGGGCGAACCTACTCAATCTGTAGAACTCTGCTGCATAAGCATCTACCGTCTTGCCGGCCTGTTTGAGGTTGATAAATTTCTGTTGCAGCTCAAACTGCGCCACAACTCCATAATACTTCGTCTTGAATCTTGCTGTAAAATCGTCCCAAACAACGGGACGTCTGATACCTACTTCCTCTGATTCCCACCAATCACGTACGAGATCCTGAAGTAACAACTTCACCTGATCCACACGTTCTTCTGCCGGTACCTTAGCTGTTGTCAGGATAGCCTCAATATCCTTAAGCCATGCATCTGCTGAAATAGAATCCTCCGTTCCTTCAAAACGACGAGGGTTGAACTTACAAAATCTGGTTGATGCTCCAGAATTCGGCCTTGTCCCTCTTTCCAAAGCTGTCTGCAACCCTTGGTTGAGTAGTACGTTCTGCTCTTGCAACTGAGCGTGCATGCGCTGCTGGGCTAACATCTGGTGTTGCTGAGTGGCCATCATCCCTCTCATGATCTCCAGAAGAGCCGGTGTGTCCATCTCCGCAGGGGTAGGTGGAACTGTTGGTGGTGGTGGAACATCTGGATACTGCGATCCAGCTGCTGCTTCCACTATCACTTCTTCTTGGGTAGCCTCTTGAGTTAGTACCGGCTCTTGTTGCTGACCAACATGGTCAGGTTGTCCATGTTGCTGTCCATGTTATTGCTGTCCAGCTGTGGCAGGTGCGGACGAAGTGCCCCTAAGAAAAGGGATAAGAGAATAATCAAACGACCGGACATGAAGGATCAATGAAGTCAAAGGATACTGGAATGTCAAGCTAGAGTTGAGAATTGACGAATCATGAGATCAAGAGGAAACATGTGTGATTGAGACATCCTATTAAACACCCCACAAGTCTGAAATCAGACCTGCATGGGCCACCACTAAAACCTTGTCACGCCCCAGAACCAGAATACTGGAGAGCGGAGGAATGACTCAGCCAGCTACGTATTACGGGTAGATGAATACCGTATAATACGATCAATGCTGTCTACAAGACGAGGGGGTGCATACTACATAAAAGTCTCACTATGGTCACTTCCCATCTATTGTCTCAATCATTCAAACAAGAAACAAAAATAGAGAACATATAAGATAAAGCAGTAAGGCGTCCCAAACACTTAGTCAAAATGTTCTTTGATATCTGGCTTTACAAAACATAGCCAGATGATGTAGCAAGGTATACACAATTGTTATCAGCTGCAGCCTGACTTAGTTACAATTATGTAAAAGTAAGTACAAGACGATCCGACTAACATGTCGGTGCCGAACGACAAAGTATAAAGTAGATAACAAAACGGGCGGGGAGGTAAGAAACCCACTCGAGTCCTCCTGCGATCATCCCTCTAGTGTTGACCATCTTGGAGGTAGAAGTAAGCTGAGTCCTCGGGAACCGGCTCTAAATCTGGCCATGCAAAACTAGAGAGGTTAGACCTCTAATAGCAAGTACCACAAGGAAGCACGATATGAGAACTAAAACCAGTAATGAGAAATATGATAAATAGATCTCTGCTTGCCACTAGGATTCTCATAACATCACGACACTTCGAACCAACCTCCCAACCAAACAAGGACAGAAGTTGGCCCGTCATGTCCTGACATTCTGATCATCTTAGTTAGGCAACAGAGTAGGTACAGTACACAAACAAATCAATTTAAACGGCCATTCAACTACTACGGCTTGCTACTGTGTGTTCCAAGTTATCCTAAAATTATACAATAAAAGATTTCTCAGTTCTCACTATGTGCAAGCAAGGCTAGTTTACCCAGTCAATCAATTGCGCCAATCATGAATTAGACGAGTCCCAGCAGGACGCCCGTCATTAATATATAATATACAATAGATAATATAACCAGATACCGCTTCCTGCCCGTGTGGCAGATTATGTATCTGTGGGGACCAACCGGCCTGTCGGGCACTACTAGTCCCAAGAGGGCTGCCATGTAAGAAATCGGGAATCCATTCTCTCCATGCAATCATTATTTTATTTAACTTAGTAGTCTCTACGTTGAGTGAAGTACCATGCCGTGGATCATGGTCATTCAGAATGAGTACTTTCGTACGGGGTACGATATGCACAACTCTACAATGATACCAGTGCGGTCAGGTTGTAGATCTTACATAGCGTAATGCAACAATCAAAACTAACCACGGAGTAATTATGCCTTGACCATAAAGTACACATATTTCTTTGGTAAGATAAATAAATAATAAATGAATTGAAGCCTGCATGTGCCTGTATGCCAACATTCGGGATCAGCCAGTCGATTTCAATAGTTCATAATTAATATGAATGTGTCCCATTCATTCAATTCAAAAAGACGACTAGCCAGTCTCTTAGTTCCAACTAGGAACGCATGATCAATTTTTAGTCAAGGTCACAATCATTATCAATGGTGACAAGGCATGAAAGTCAACTAGTATTCAGTGGGGTCGAGTCTACAACTCTCAAGGTTTAATTTCAGTCAATTGGGGTATCTATAATTCAATTCACGACACATGGTACATCCCACGTAACAATCTATATTAACAAAAATATTAACATATCATGATTATACCAAGTTTATGCCAAAAAGGCGTAAGGATATAAAATGGTCGTTAAATATCTAATAAAATATCAATATACAGGGCTATAAAAGATCCAGGTTAAGTAGGGTCAGGTCTAGTTGCGCCTAAACACTCAAGTCAGACTACGCTCAAGTCAGCGTACGCTCAGGTCAAGCTACGCTCAAGTCAAGCTACGCTCAAGTCAGCGTACGCTCAGGTCAAGCTACGCTCAAGTCAACCTACGCTCAGGTCAGAGTACGCAAGTCATACGCTTCCAAAAGGCAGCGTATGAACATACATACGACTCCTTACTATCCAAGCCAGCGTACGCAAGTCATACGCTTCCAAAAGCCAGCGTATGAACTCCATACGACTCCTTACTATCCAAGCCAGCGTACGCAAGTCATACGCTTCCAAAAGGCAGCGTATGAACTCCATACGACTCCTTACTATCCAAGCCAGCGTACGCAAGTCATACGCTTCCAAAAGGCAGCGTATAAACTCCATACGACTCCTTACCAAGGCAGCGTATGCAAGTCATACGCCTCCAAAAGGCAGCGTATGTACTCCATACGACTCCTTATCAAGGCAGCGTATGTAAGTCATACGCCTTCAAAAGGCAGCGTATGCAAGTCAGACTGCGCTGCGCTAAAGAGCGCGCGCAGCTCAGTGGCACAAGCTAAAAAGCTCGCGTACACTGCTCACTGTCTTCTCCAATCAGCAAGAACTCCATGGTTTGAACCCAAAGCTTCAAAATCCATAACTTGGTCAAAATAAGTCCAAATCCAACTTTGTAAAGGTCAAAATTGGGTAGAATAAAATTCTCTACAACATGGAATCATCAAAACTTGAAAACAAAGAAGTTTGATAGATCAAAACCACCAAAATCCGAAAACAACTAATTTCTAGATCTACTAAAAATAAAACTTCGAAATAAAAAATGCCAAGTTCTAAACTCTCTTAGGATCACGAGGGAAAGAGAATGGAACCATAAAAATGGGTCCTCATGAATAGGGTTGGTAGGTGGAGAGAGTAATGAGAAAGAAGAAGAGTAATGGTGAAGGAGAGTAATGAAGTGAGAGAAAGAGTTTGGGGGCTTTAAATGGAAGGGGTGGTGGTAGGTGGATTCGGTTCATGATGAACCACCATAACCCAAAAATAAACCAACCTAGGCCAAACCTAAAGTAAGCTAAAGCAGAGAATAAAAGCAGGAAGTAAAATACAGAAAATTAATTGTAGGAATTTAATTAACATGAATTTAAAAAGATTTAAATACGAAACAATATATGATAAGTATTAAATAAATACATTTAAGCAGTACATGTATTAAAAATACGTATACTGGGAACGGGGAGTGACAACAAGAATTACAAATTAAAATAATTAGTTCTAAAAAATACTTAAAATTATATTAATCATACTAAATTAACTATCCTTAGTTACCTTGAAGTGGGCAAACCAGAATGCCTTTCTCTCTTCCGAGGCATCCGAGTAGTTGATCCACGGACCCCCATAGTTGGACCTTAGAAAGGTGCCCAATGCTCTCTGTACCGACGAGGGATGATATCTGTATACAACGATAACCGACGTATTAATGAATATATATAGATATACAGACATGCATAAAATATTGATTTAACTTACTTCGTAGGACCGTCGGCCCAAATCTCCATCCTCGTCTCGCCCTGAGGTGCGCATGCAGGGTCGCTCTGGTATGGATCCGCTCAGACGGGACGGGTGGGAGTAGGGACTACCTCCAAAACCTGCTCCCCACCCGCCATGCTGCTGTCAGCGCTAGGAAGGCTAGGGGAAGTAGTATGTTCAGCAAGTCTGGAACTGCTCGTCGCAGGTGCACTGCCACCCGGACCTGAGACCGTATGGTACAATGGAGTGCTCGGGTCAGAGGATGGTCCAGAGCCATCCTCCTGTAACGGAGCTCTCTGTCCACCTAAGGACACGGATCGTGCTGGCCTATCTCCGCGTCGTCCTGAGGTGCCTCCGCGTCGTCCTGCCATGCTGATAATAACATTGGAGTTCATAATTTAAGACTACAGAAATATGAATACATCGAAATCACAATTTATGATTGAAAATATAAATAAATACAATGACAGTTTAGAAATATCTGCATACATTGAAATTCATAATTTAAGTTTTCAAAAGTGATCATAGTTCATAATTTAAGATTACAGAAGTATGAATACATCAAAATCATAGTTTCTCAATCATCCTCTAAAAATTCATCTTCTTCGTTTGCCTCCTCCTCCTCATCATCTTCCTCTTCCTCCTCATCGTCACTAGCATCTCCTTCGTCTTCCCCTTCGGATACTTGTACCTCTTCTACGCAAGTAGATATTGAATGGGAAACTTCTGCTGAGTCGACATCAACTGTATTAGGTACAAGAGGCAGCTCGTCCTCCTGATAAGCCACTTCGTCGATGTCGTAGGTATTTCTGGCTTTAGTCTTGCATACTGCCCACCAGTCGTACCTCGTTGTTTCCCGTCTAGGATATGTTGTAAAATATACGAGTTGAGCTTGACTTGCTAGGATAAATGGTTCGTATCCTTGGTATCGACGACGGTAGTTAATATCTACAAGACCATGTTTGTCAATTTTCCATCCTTGATCTTGTATGGGATCGAACCAATCAACTTTGAACAACACGATCTTGGCAGGCTCTATGCCATAGTTGTACGTCAATTCCACGATCTCACGTAAGACGCCATAGAAATCATTGCCTGGAGTGACATCTTTGTAGTTTGTAGATTTGATACACAAGCAACTGTTTTTTGTGGAATCAAGATCCAGGAAGCTATCTCTGATGACAGCATTTGTTGACTTGAACTTAAACCCATTCACGCAATAACTTGGCCATACTTTGACGGCATAAATTGGTCCCTTGGCAAGAGTTCTAATAGATTCATTCTCAAGAATGACGTCCGGACGATCGACCTAAACACGAAAAGATACAAAATTAAGTTTAATGTTAAGTTATTTCTTGTGCAGTTGTGAATGGAGGAAGATTCTAACTAGCTTCTTACGTACATATGCAGTCAACCAAGACGGGAAATAAAGTCTCATTTCTTCTTCTACTTCTTCATCTGCAATGTATGGTCTACTTGACCTCACCTCATCATTAAATTTGCTGAAAACTAATAAATATCGGGATATACTCGTTAAATTATAATAACGGAATCAACAAATAGATGACTTGAATGTTGAAGATTTTTACTTACCATTCTAGCTTTTCCACTTCATCCTCCTCGCAGTTGAGTAATATATATAATTGGGCCGCCTTTAGTTCCTCATCATTCAAATATCTCTTTTTCAGTTTTCCTGAAGGCTTTCCAAGAGCATTGAAGACTTTCAATAATGCATCATTATATTCTATA
The DNA here is from genome assembly GCA_029216955.1 of Iris pallida. Classification (NCBI taxonomy): domain Eukaryota; kingdom Viridiplantae; phylum Streptophyta; class Magnoliopsida; order Asparagales; family Iridaceae; genus Iris; species Iris pallida. The sequence goes on along the minus strand of JANAVB010017196.1, from coordinate 4,955,985 downwards.
TCTCCATCGTCGTTCTTCGGAGCTCTTGTTCTATTTGTAGCAATATGAGGCTTGAAATACATTGAACAGAATTTTGTAATCTCCTCAAGGACATAGGCTTCACAAATAGAACCCTCGACCCGTGCCTTATTTTTTACCTTCCTCTTCAGGTGGTTTAGATGGCGCTCGAACGGGTACATCCACCGATAACCGACGGGCCCACCAACACGTGCCTCATATGAAAGATGAATTGGCAAATGCACCATAGAGTCGAAGAATCCAGAAGGGAACACCCTCTCAAGCTTACACAATGTTACTGCAATGTCCTTCTCCTGCTTTTCAAGCCGATCGACGAGCAACTTAGTAGAACAAAGATCTCTGAAGAATATGCTAAGCTCTGTCAGTGGATCCCAAACGACATGAGATAAGAATTCCCGAAATGCAATCGGGATTAACCTTTCCATAAAAATGTGACAGTCGTGGCTCTTCATACCCTGTAGTTTGTTCTCCTTCGGGTCAACACATCTTCTCAAATTCGATACGTACCCGTCTGGAAATTTTAGGCCCTGGATCCACCTACAAAGTTTACCTTTGTCCTCCTTGTCTAGTGAGAAAATGGCCCTGGGATGCTTATACTTCCCACTGCCTTCCTTTATCAAATGCAACTCTGGACGTCTGCATATTTCTTCTAAGTCCAACCTGGCCTTGGGATTGTCTTTCGTCTTCCCCTTTACGTCCATCACAGTATTTATTATATTGTCAAATACATTCTTCTCGATATGCATGACATCCAGGTTATGTCTGAGCAGATGGTCACTCCAATATGGTACGTCCCAGAATATAATCCTCTTCGTCTAGTTGTGAGCGCGGCCAAATCCATCACACTTGTACCCCGCTGTAGGCTCTTCAATAGCACTTGACAATTCTTTAACTTCTTCCCATATCGTGTCCCCAGACCACCGTGGCGGTGGAGGGGACTTCTCTACCACGCCAGCACGAAAAGCATTCCTGTTCCTCCGGTACGGATGATCCTTTGGCAGGAACTGTCGATGACAATCAAAGAAGCACGGTTTTCCTCCGTGTTTCAAACGGAAAGCCTTAGTGCGATCCATGCAATACGGACATACGAGACGACCATGGGTGCTCCAACCCGATAACATTCCATAGGCCGGGAAATCATTGATGGTCCACATTAGTGCGGCCCTCATCTGAAAGTTCTACTTTCTGGAAACATCAGATGTGGTTGCACCTACTTTCCACAACTGATTCAGCTCATCTACCAAGGGTTGTAAGTACATATCGATGTTCCTCTTCGGGTTCTTCGGACCTGGAATAATAACAGTTAGGAACATATAAGGAGTTTTCATACACATCCAAGGCGGCAAGTTGTACGGAGTAACAATCACTGGCCAACAAGAATATTGTGAGCCCGAAAGTCTAAATGGGGTAAAACCGTCGGAGGAAAGCCCCAATCTGACATTACGCGGCTCCGAAGCAAAATTGGGATACACTCGATCAAAGTGCTTCCATGCTTCCCCGTCGGATGGATGATCCAGTACTCCATCTATTTGTTCCCGCTTGTGCCAACTCATATTATCAGCTGTCTCCTTTGCCATAAACAACCTCTGCAACCGCGGCGTCAAAGACAAATAGTGCATCGAATCTGTTGGCTTGCATGCACCAGAAGTCCTTGTTGTACTAGTTATCTTGAAGCGATCGGCACCACAAAATCTGCAGGCATCTTCATCCTTGTCGTCCTTATAGTACAACATGCATCCGTTACGATATGCATCAATTTTTTCATACCCCATCCAGAGCGATCTCACCATTCTCTTAGATCGGTAGAAGTCTTTAGGTAACTTGCCACCCTCCGACAATATATCTATAATTAACTCCAGGATTCGGTTGTAGCATTCTTGAGACATGTTAAAATCTGATTTTATGCTCAACAATCTTGTAAGCACCTCCAACGGTGAATGGTCATCACAACCAGGATATAAAGGAGTCCTTGCATTCTCCAGCAACTCCATGAACTTTGCAGCATTGGCATTCGGTGCCTCCTCAGCTGCATATTGATTGTTCGGATTGAAACTAGGCCCCGCAGCATCGAAAACCATGTTCTTCCACCCTTGGTCGTAATCAGCATGCTCGTGGACATCTACATAAGGCTCCACATAAGGCTCCGGCTCGGAGGCTAAAGACACAAGTTCTCCGTGTGCGGTCCACTGATAATAATTTGGCATAAAATCCCTCGAATACAAATGATATGTCACATCTACTTCCGAATGATATTTCAAGTTGCGACATCTCATACATGGACACTTAATTTTTGTACGATCCATGTACTGAGGGAACGCCTTGGCAAACTGCAGGAACTGTTGCACACCCTGTATAAATTCATCCCGCACACCGCACATGTCATCAGGATGACGATTGTACATCCACAAACGGTTCCGCAGATAGTAATTCATATCCATTTTAAGATAATTTTGCAAAGATTGACACAGATAATAATTCATCAGGATGACGATTGTATATCCACAAACGGTTCTGCATAATTGCCAAGTGTGGGGACGAATAGCTCAGAACACAACCCAAAATGCATTCTAGCATACATTAGTTTGAATCATCTATGTTCTGTACATATTGTGTAGTATATGTTCTTATCGAATCTAGTATCTGAAGGATGTAACAGAAACAAGATGAACCCACATAATGTAATACTAAGACGTTATCTACTACTAAAAGATGTAGTGATAGGTTGTCGTATCATCATTGCCGAGGGATGGGGGTCGGAGGACAGTCAACTTTATCTACGGCTACATAGTTTATGCCTCGCCAGTCGAATGGCTGCAGGGACTATGTCCTGATCACGATGTCGTACCATAGATTATCTACTACTAATTAAGACTTTCAACTAAGTAGTCAAAGGGTACTGAACAGAAAGTCTAATTATAAGACATTCAACTAAGCAGCGTTGTAGGATTTAAAATATGGTATTCAGGATTAGTATCCATCCTTCGTGACATAGCTGACTCTGCCAAAACCTGACCAACATATCCTACAATAATCATTCCATATTTCAGTAATGTCAGTGAGCTAAATCATACTCAACTGTCGAGAATACTTAGGAGAAAACTCATTCACAGGATTAGTATCCATCCTTCGTGACATAGCTAAAATTTTATAGAGCTCGATAATAATTATTAGTCAATTTATTCATCATTTCAAAACCCTGAAAAAGCCAAAAAAAAACTCCCAGTATCAGTAAATAGGGCTCGAACCCTAAATTAGAATTCGAATCCAAGCAAAACATCAAATTGACAGTTGATATGCCCAAAAAACTTCCAGTATCAGTATATAGGTGTCACACTGTGAGTCTCGTGTCCACACAGTGGGACACGACGTGTCCAAACCAACAAAATAGGTGTCACACGAACCACGAACTAGAAGCGAGTCCACTGTGAGTCTCGTGTCCATACAGTAGGACACGACGTATCCAAACCAACAAAATAGGTGTCACACGAACTAGAAGCGAGTCCACTGTGAGTCTCGTGTCCATACAGTAGGACACGACGTGTCCAAACCAAAAAAATAGGTGTCACACGAACTAGAAGCGAGTCCACTGTGAGTCTCGTGTCCATACAGTGGGACATGACGTGTCCAAACCAACAAAATAGGTGTCATATGAACTAGAAGCGAGTCCACTGTGAGTCTCGTGTCCCCGGCAGCGAGTCCACGCTCTCGTGGACATGAACTAGAAGCGAGAGAGAGAGCTAGAAGACGAGGAGAAACTGGGAAGCGGGGGGGAGTTACCTGAGCAGGAGCTACCTGAGGAAGGAGGAGGAGGAGGAGGAGAAGGAGGAGGGAGATCGCCGGAGGAGCGCCGCGGAGGAGGAGGCCGGAGGAGGGAAATCGCCAGAGGGGCGTCGCGGAGGAGGAGGGCACGAAATATTTGGGGGGAAATTTTGTGAAAGATCGAAAAGCGAAACCCTTGCTATATGAAACTATTAGCGACGTTCTTCTAGAACGTCGCTGATATTTATGAAACGACGACGCTACTTAAATTGCGTCGCTACATGTCGCTACATCAGCGACGTGTACCGACGAACTTGCGACGCCTATTCTCATTTAACAAATTGCAGCCACTAGACGTCGCTATTAGTCGCTGTCAGCGACAAACAGCGACGTCTTGTATAAACGTCGCTAAAACCCCAAAAAATAGCGACGTTTTTCTTTGGAGTCGCTAAATACGTCGCTGATATGACTTATTTTGGTAGTGTCGACTCATCGGCCTCGGTTCCTCCGTCCTCCAATGGGGACTCTGACAGCACTACGGGGTACAGAACAGGGTCGTAGTAGCTGCTGTATAATAGCTCAGCATCCTCAATGTCCCCTAAAAATGTATCTCCAGTCAGGAGGGAGCAAAGTACAATTCATGCTAATTTGACAGTTAAAATAATAATAGAATCATGCACTTTTAAACAATTTAGAAATGAACAGTTTTCTAACAGTAAAACAGTGTGATTTGAATAGGCAATGAATATGACCGGCTTGGATTTGTTACAATTCAGATACGGCTTATCCCCGTGTGTATGAGGGGTAAGCTAGTACAGTTCTAAGTTATTTTGGATATGGTCATACTCATTACACTACTCCGCCAGTCCACAAACAGTTACAGTAGTTACAGTAATTACAGTCAGTGCTCTCAGAGAGAGTTCCGTGTTGCATCGTGGTTTAAACTTGCATTAAAATGATTACTAAATAACTGTAAACTAACACAAAATGTACTTGCCTCAGTATGGACTGGACTGGAAAGATTGAAGACTTCGAGATGGGAAATTAGGATCGTCCTCGAATTCCTACATTCGAGAAATTGACTCAGAATCCAGGGTTACCAAGCTAACTATACTAGTTGAAATCTCTAATTGTGTCCTAATCAATTTTAAATCTTTATTTATTAAACACGAACAAAAATACGATTATTGGTGCGTTGAATTTATAACGAGAGAAAGATCGTTTAAACTTTGTATTTTGGAAAAACTCGTAGTTTCCAATTTAATTGATTAAAACTTTGTATTTTCGTATTTATACATATAAAACTAAATTTCTTATTTTAATGAGAAATACATGATCGTTGTTTTAATATAAAACTTGTAATTTTAATGTGGGAAAACTTTATTAATTTTTATATGAAAATAATTATCATTAGATTTACGCGTATGCTACAAGAACTCGCAAAACCAAAAAACAGCAAAAAATCCTACGCTACCAAAATACAAGTCACAGAGCCAACAACCAGCTGGACTTATGCCCATTACAATTTATTTACATAAATTAAAATAAGATGAAATGGTCGTTAGTTCTAAAACTTCCTATAATTTAATTATGAGTAAAATAAATAATAATAAAAATAAATTAAATATTTAATGAGTCTCAGATATGGTCTAATCGTCATATAGGTTAATGCCTCAACGTCCGGGCGAAGCCGGTTTCGTTTGCACTTAGCCGGGGCCCATTAACCGATACGGTCGTCGCCCAAAAATCAAAATATTAATATTTTTTCGAAATCCATTTTAAAATCATTTTGAAAATATAATTAAATTTTACGGAAAATCCGGCAGCATTTCCTCTATTTTGGTCAACCCAAAAACTGGGAAAGTGTGCCAATAATTTCCTGCAAGTCCCAAACCAGGGAATCCCAAAACATATATATATAAAGAACCACAATCATTCTCAAAATTAATTCGGAACGACCCGAAACGAATTCGGGAATCCGAAACCAACCCAAAATCGTCACAGCACAATATCAAAAAAATCTGAAAACCAAAATAACTAGAAAACCATTTCCAAAAAGTTTCGGAAATAATTAAAACCAACTAACAGAAGCTTTCCGAAGTTTCTCGGAAAATTCCGGGAATGACGTTCATCCAAAATCGAATTTCCCAAAGGAAATTCGTGGACCAACTCATCATTGACACGGGGAGGGCGAACTACTGTGATTAACCAGGGATTACCCAAAATGACGGAATCCGAAGGGTTGCCTCGGACTCGGGATGTGCAAATCCACGGATCAGACTCGAAATCCAGCGAAGAGTGCTGGACAGGAGCTGTCCAGAACAGCGGACACGTCTCGGGATGCGCCGGGAAGAACAGCATCCGCGTGCACGGGAAGCCGCGGGGTCGCACTGGCCGACGGCGGTGGGGGTGCCGGGGGCTGCGGGAGGCGCGCCGGGGCTGGGCGTGCGCGGGGCGCTGCCGGGTCGGTTGGATCGGGGAGGACAGCGCACGGGGCGCTGGGGTCGGGTGCCGGCGTCGGGCGCGGGCGGTCGGGTCGGGTGCTGGCCGGAGGAGACCGGCGGAAGGCCGGGGATCGGGCTCCGGAGCTCTGGTCCGGGGGCGGGGGTGTCGGGCCGAGTGGCCGACGGGAGCTCGGCGGAGAGGAAGGGTTGCTCTGGAGAGTTGGGAATAAGAGAGGGATGGGGAAAGTGAGTTAGAGGGAGTTGGGGAATTAATGGTGGGTTTAGGGAGAAGTGATGGTTATAAGTAGTGGGAAGAAAGAATGGGGTGTTCCCTGAGAGTAGGGATAACGTGTGGTAGAAAATAGGTGTCAGGAGAGGAAAGTGAGGGGGAAGAAAGAGAACGTGGGGAGGGTTGTGCTGGTCCAACGTGGACCAGCTCAAAAGTAATTAATATATATATATTTTTTAATAAAGAATAATCAAAATTTCAAGAGAATAGGCTAGGACCGGGTCTGGGTTTCGGGAATTGGGTTCGGGCTCGGGTCAGGTCAGCACTCAAAATCCATGAATTTAATTTTGAAATTAATTTCCAAGCTCATAAATAATGATAATAATAATAATTAGAAATAATATTATAATGTACTAATAATAATAATAATAATATTACAAATTTCAAAACTGGATTTCACAACGTTTATTGGCGAGTGGATCGCGTCCGAGGTTCTGTACCGATACTTTCGGATCTTCCCCTGTGATCGAATCCTTTAGGTAATCCTTTTCTTCCTCTGATTTTTGTATTGCAGTTTTATTTGAATTCAAGTTGGTGATTATTCGTGACCAGTTGAACGTGTTCCTTGGTTCGTGTCGGATTGCATTCAAATTTCGGCTTTGTGTGCGTGTCCGGGACTGATACGGGTGCATGTGTCAAGGAGAAGTCAGATCTGTAGCAGGGATTGTAGCAAAGGCGGGAACTCTGGATTGTTCATGTCTAGCGTTGGTCGTGTTCAAGTGTCGGGATCGTATGCAGAAGTTGACTATGCAGAGCTGATCTGTATATGTGTGGTTGCTTGTTTAGGGAGGTTTTGATTTCTACATTTTTATAGACGTGAATTGTATTTTAGCATTGGTCTGCCAGTAGGAGATTTATTGTTATTTTCGTTGTTAAGCTCTGAATAGGGATTTAGCGAGGGCCTATTTTGAACTTACTTATCAATTTTCCTGTATAACTTTTATTTTTGATTTTGTCAATTGGTTTGTATAAATTCTATATGGATTTATGATCAGCTGGTTTGCAGGTTGGTGTATTAACTATACGAACCCCTTTTGGTTGAAACTTTTATTGAGTGTTCTCTTTATGTGTTGCTTTGGATGAGACTCATAGCCGTTGAGCTTTTCATTTGAACTCAAGTTAAGCACTGTGATGGGCTTGACTCTAATTGAGTTGGTTTGGAATGGAATAGTTGTAGTCTTGTACAGTAAGGTTTGATTGGTGAATGAAAGGGAACCATGGGTGGATTGTGCTGTGTGTTGTTCCCAGGTTTTGATTCAAACTTGAAAATCTGTCAAGCTAAGCATGGGGCTTTACTAAGGCTGGGTCAGTGGAGATTAAGATTAGTAGCAGTGGCTACTGAAATATTGTACAGGAGATGGGTTGTCAGCCTATGGTATTAGATGATAATAGTATTGGATTGCTTTATGAGAAATTCTTGTGACTCTGCAGATGTATGACATAAAGACTAGTAAATAACTACTTGATAGTTGGGCATTGTTGTCTGCCAATTTATTGTTTCTTAGCAATGAAATGGGTTATAAATATCTTATAGATATTATTTTACTAGCATTACTAAATATATTAAGTTAAGTGTTTAATAGCCATATTTTAATTAAAGTTTATACACATGTGTTTTGTCTAATATTTACTTGAAGATTAGATAAGAGAATGAATATGACCAGTAGTATTAGTTGTTAATCTAACCTGCATAGTTAGTTAGCTAGACAATTTTTGGCTAGTACTTATAATTAGCTAGTTAACTGTATATATATTTTGATCTGTTTCCAATCATAATCAGGTGGACATAGAGACTATCTCCCTATTCCCGACCTTCCAGAGCAAGGCAAGTACTTTTCTATGGTTATTATACATTTACATATCTTGTACTCTCCTTGTGACACGTTATGACACGATATCTTGTACTATTGTACTTTCCGGTTCTTGTACTTACTTGTGTCGGGTGGAGAAATACACTAGCTATGTGACCAAACCCCGGTTACCATATTCATGTAGATAGCTTAGGCCTCGCATCGTGCATGCGGGTCCTAAGTCGTACCGATATTCATGTACTCCTGTACATGCTCCTGTACTCACCCCAGCCGGTCACATAGGCTAGTTATATTTCAAACATTGTGCACTTGTCATGTCTTGTACTTCAGGTTCATAGTTACATTGATGTACTTAATTTCTTGTACTTTCATTCTTGTACTTTCATGTTCATTTTCTGTATTTCATATTCATGTTCTCCTGTACTTATTTTCTATATCATGATGTTCTTGTTCATTACCTAGAACTGTACTTTGTTCCGTTCCTGACTGGATATATTGTAGGTGTACTTGCAGGATATCATTCTACCATATGGGCCAGAGCCCGGGACATTAGCTGAGCAGGATGGAGACATGACTTAGCTAGAGGCTTCAAGTTTAGACTGTTTAGCTTTACTCCTAGATATTGTTTTAGAGTTCATAGTACATTTCATTCCTGATGACTCTGGTACATTTATGTTATATGGATTTGTGGATTATGGTGATCGTTCTGGGATACGTTTATAGATGCTATGATTTGCACTTGTCATATTTATCTGGTTAGATTTTCCCTATATTAGTATAGCTTACTTCGTCGTGTCTAACGACGAAGGCTGGGCGTGTTCGACTCGTGTCCGATTATTCGGGAGCGGATCGTGACAGAAATAATCAGGAGATATCTAGGCATTATGCCCCCTTCGGACCTAGGAGAAAAGAGTTTTGTCATGATAACTTGGCTTCGGGGTAACTTTATGGATTTAGATGAGACTGTCGACGGTCCAGTCGCGGTCGATGATTACATGGTACGTATTTATTTGCTATTTTTGGCTAATATTTGTTAATTTTAATAGCGAGTTAATTTTAATATGTTAGTTTCAAAATTTGTAGATACTTTGTTGTACTAGAGCATATTTGCTCTGTTTATGTTGGGCAATGTTATTTTCCGACGGACAGGGAAATAAAATAAACGTACGACTACTGCTTTTTCTTAGATGATCTTAAAGTACCTACTTGTCATGCATGGGGAGCTGCTACATTAGCATATCTATATGCCAGCTTGACGGAATTTGCTAGATCGAATGGTTCCAAAAATTTGTGTGGGTGCATGGCGCTGGTTCAGGTAATGAAAAATCAATACCTAAATTGATTTCAATTATATACATTTTCTTGAATATCGAATCATTTATGTCGTAGGTATGGTGCTACGAGCATTTTTTTATTGGTCGACCTGTAACCAGCATTCCAAGTGATGTTGGAACTTTTTCGCTTGCTACGCGATGGGCCACAAATGTAGTGGGCCCGCATCATAATTTACACAGAGATATTTCACTGTACTGGGAAGAATTTGATACGTTGCAGTGGAATGACGTAACTAATGAATTTAGCAAAGTTTCTTACACTACAATTGTCAATCCAGTTAATAAATTTGTACAAATTTATCGTGAATAATTGTCATCTAATAGGTCCAGAAATAAAAAGGATCGTGTACGATCTAAGCCTATACAAATATTTTATTATATACGATCGTTACATTATGTATCATCCAGCAGATTGTGTTCTACGGCAATTCGGTTATAGGCAGATAATCCCGACTGACCCTCCTTGCATGAGTTATGATATAGCCAATTCAAGAAACATAATTGATACTTCTAGAGCTTCCTGGTATAGGCGATTCTAGGATTATAGTGTAGCAAATCTTCCCCGGATAAGGCACGGTGATGAATATAAGTTCTAACTCGGTAGTATACTTGGACGGATAGCGTACACAAATGTATTTATCTTATGATTGTTTTTACGAAATACAGATAAAGGCGACTTGGTTTATAAGAAATGGTGGAGTGTGCCTCGTATAACTAACAGAGCGTACAAATTTGAGGAGCCACGGTTCAAGCCTAAAGCCGTAGATGAAGCTAGTCTGCGAGCTTTTGTTGATGGCATATCTGAAGCGGTACGCCTTTACCACTAATCAAAATGAGAGTTATATGATCACAAATTTAATTTACGGATTTTAAATTTTAGGCAATTACGGGTGTATGTCCTAAAAAAATCAAGTTACATCAATTAACAAAGTCAACAATTCAAGATATTTATCATTTTGATGAGTTGTGCAGACAACAGATTGCGCAGACATCACTTTGCGCAGGCTGGTTTGCGCATGTTCCCAACTGCGCAGGCTGACGTGGCAGAAGTCATCATTGACTGAATCAAATCAGATCTTCCTGACAGCTGACAACACGAATAACGAGGAGGCCGTTCGTTTTTGATGCCGCACAGTGCTCGAGGGCGGCTGACAGGTGGCAGCGCAATCCGTGGTTGCGCAAACCATTCATGCGCAATCCGTGGTTGCGCAAACCATTTCTGCGCAGTTCACTTTGCGCATTCTACCAACATAACTGACAAATTATATGTGGCATTCATGCCATCAATTGCTCATTACGTGGCAACCGTCTATGCACGATCATGCGCATTTCAATCAAATGATGCCATGTGTCCCAGATAGTTGGCCCACGATCCAATAACTGTCTGCGCAAACTAGTGCTGCGCAAACCAGTTGCTGCGCAAATCAGCTTGTGCAGTCCAAAATAACTGAAAGTTAGTTATTTTCAGAACTCTATAAATAGAGTTTCAAGTCTTCATTTTAAGGGGATCAAGATCAGAGATCAGAAATCAGAGAGTTCAGGAGTTCTTGCCAAAGTGCTGCTGCATTCTTCCGAGACTTTTGTCTTCAACTTCAGAGGCTTTTGCCTTCAATTTCCAGAGTTGTTTTCAACTTCAAAGGCTTCGTCTTCAAAGTTCACATCGTCCAAGGGATAAAGCAATCGTCATCAAGATTGGATTCCTATAGTAGTAATTTTACCAGAATTCTTGTAATCTTTATTACAGTTTGTATCAATAAAGTTTTATACTTTTGTTTTTGCAAATAAAATGGCGACTCTGCTGGGGACAACTTTCTCCTCCGACGAGGAAGTAGCAACTCAATGTGACGTAGCGTCTATCGGGAAGACGCAGAAGACGCTGGTTGTTAAGGTCAACCAGACAGCCTACGAGGCGATGCTCAACTCCAAGACCACTTCCCGTACTGTAGCCACTTCTGCCAAGAGCAAAGTACGCTCAGTTTGGGTCTCCTAGTCTGCACAATCTGGCATTTTTGCCACCAAGGATGCTGTACCAACTGTTGCACAATCTGCTAGTCAGACTGCTGCACAAACTGCTGTGCCAACTGTTGCACAGTCTGTCTCAGCAACTGCTGCACAATCTGTTGTAGTCAAGACTGCGCAGTCTGCTTCAACTGTTGCACAGGCTACTTCATATGCTGCCTTGTCAAAACAGAAGACTCCTATGACTCTGGCGCAATTGGCAGTGGCTTTTCCTGCGCAAAATAGCATTCAAATAACTGAAATGCATCCCAAGCACTCTAAGACAAGAACTCCTGATGCACTTCCTACCAAAGTTTCTAATGCACAAATGACTAGTGCACCTTCCACCCATGCGCAAACTAAGTCTGCGCAATCCAAAAAAAACAGCCCTTTGGCTAAATTCCCTTCTTCTCACAATAAAAGAAGAGATTCTACTCCTCTTCCCAAACACCTTATTGCCTCTGCGCAATCCACTGAGGGTAGTCCTTTGACTATTCCTCTTTCTCTTCAAAGCAAAGGAAAAGGTCCATTGGTCTTTTCTCAAACTTCCTTGTCTCATGACTTGGAAGATAACAGAGGAAAACGCTCTTTAGCTAACCCTTCATCTCAAAACAAAGGAAAAGGCCCTTTGGTTTTTTCTCAGTCTTCTTCAGTCTTTACTGAAGAAGATCCATCTCAATGTGCCTCGGCACCAATCAGTTCGAGAACTCTGACGAACAAGGATTCTTCTTTCCTTTATAACAAGAGTACTTGTACTAATCAAAGAGGTATTCTGCCTACTCCGATAGCAGAATTCCAGGACCTCCCGACTCTCCAAATTTGTCGTTCCAGACAGGAAAAACTGTTAGTGTCTCAAACAGAAATTCCTGGGGGTGAATTTGCTGACCTCAGAACTTATCTTAATCGATCCACTTCAGTAAAACGAAAACAGCCAATGCCAAAGATCAAATATCATCAGAAACAAATCTCCAAGGTCAAAAATCCTGACACTTATGCCAATGAAGTGAGTACTTCCCTGTATACTCAAGGGACTAAACATTTGAAGAATCGGAATCATGTTCCAAATCTTATCAAAGAACAGATCCCTCGGAACTTTCCTCGTCCTGTTGTAGATCTTCGAGAACATCTAAGACAAAAACAGGATAATGTCTCAATATCTCCATCTCAACCATCTGATCATCACTGTAATCATAAAGTCATCATCCAATGCTGTTGTCAAACGACAAAATGATCTGTCTTCGATCGTTTAACTTTTGCTAAATCTGAACCTATGACAGAAGAAGACGAAATTTTGTATGCTTCTGTTAACATGACTTCCCGAGACACTGGAGGTAAAAGATGCTCTAAGCATGGTAGACTCCGCAAGCCAAGCCAACGGTATTTGGAATTACTTCAAGAATCTTCTGAAGGAGTATTTCAACATACCCGTTCTCGAAGCCGAGATACAATCGGTCAAAGGAATCTTCCTCAAAACCCTTCAAGTCATCTTCCTGTTTCCCAGTCAGGAGATGATTCATTTTCTGATTATGATACATACAGTGAAAGTTCTGAACAAACAGTATCTTCCACTGTGCCAAGAGAAGTAACGGCTTATGTTGTCACCGATGATCCAGATGCTTCAACCTCCGCAAATCAGGAACAGCGAATTGCTGTACTCGAAGACAAATTAAAAACCATGGCTGAGATGGTTGCTAGTATGCATTCCATCATTGTAGCACAACATGTTACACCACCAACTGCACCTATTACTAGTCCAAAAATCATAGCATCTTCAATACCTGCCAATACTGGGCTGGGGGTAGCGCCTCCCCAAATGCCTCCTGTACAAGTGCAAGTACAAACTACGCCTAGCCATTCAGGAGCTGGGGGTAGTGCTTACAACGCTGTTCCTCCTCCTACCACTACAACTCAACCTGCTCCTTCTTCTTCATCAGAAGACGCCAATGAAGCTGTCAAACTCTTACGAACTCAGTTTGAAGCATTTAAAGAGAAAGACAATCTACAAAGGTTGGGGATTAAACAGCCCTATCCGGTTGAATGGAAGGACGTTCTGTTTCCTCCAAAGTACAAAATCCCTACAATCTCTCTGTTCGATGGCAGTACTTTTCCGTGTCAATTCATCAATCATTTTGAGGTAATGACTGTTCAACTTCAGCCAAATGACGCTCTTCTTACCAGAGTGTTCGTCGGTTGTTTAGCCGGCGTAGCATACGACTGGTACAGAAGTTTGCCCGATGGTTGCATCATATCCTTTTCAGGTCTTAAACAAATCTTTCTGGAACGGTTCTATGAGGGATTTAATGATATGACGATGTCAGCTCTCAACAAAATCAAACAGAAACATAACGAAACTGCTGAGAGCTTTATTGAACGGTTCCGCCGTGAAGCTTTGAAAATGCCTCCAGGGACTCCAGCTGCCGTCACTATTGATACTTGTAAGGCAAATCTTTTGCCTATTATTAGTATGTGGACGGGATCAACCCAATTTCAAGATTGGCCCTCATTCATCGTCAACGCCAAAGCTGCTGAAGTAAGTGCCGACAAGTTCAAACAATTGGGGGTACAAATGTCTAATCCTGATCGCGATGAGCATCAGAATTCAGGTGGTGGTAATCGCCAGAACAATCGCAAAGCTAAAGAGACTTTAAATATTAACTTGAACAAAAATAAAGAATCTTTGGCTGTCAATGTGGTCCCACCTACATCTACTCCTACTCCTTCTGTACCTCCACCAAGGGAACCTCGTCCGAAGGTAGAATATTCCTTTGACGAAAATGACACGGCAAGTATCTTTGAGTGTTTACTCAAAAGCAATAAAATTCAACTCCCTGATCCAAAGAAACCTGATAAAGTCAATAAGACTGATCATCCCAAGTATTGTGTCTATCACCGATTCATTGGACATCCTACTCGAGCATGCTATGTGCTCAAAGGTAAGATTCAAGAGCTTGTCAATGCAGGTGTAGTCACTTTGCAACAAGATGAGAAGACTGTTACTGCAAATATAGTTTCAGTCCAATTTGGAGATTTCCCTCCGCAGATGATACAGTATGGTGTCATTCCAATTCCTAAAGCAACCCTCGAGATTGAGAATCTCCCGCTTCCATCCAATGAAGGTCTTATTCCCTTGTCTCTTGACAATGGTGAAATTATGTGGATCCATCCTGATCTTGCTCCAGAATTTGAGATATCTTCCGAGAAGAAAATTCGTTCTAAAGGCAAAACCAAGATTTACAACATGGTATCTTTTGATCCCATTGTTGACGAAGAGATTCTGTTAGGCACCAGATCAGGGAAAGCTTATTTGAAAGATCATTCTGAAGGTCAAAAGGATCCTGCTTCTTTTTCCGAACCTGTTCTGGCACAACCTGCATCTGTTGAAAAGGTCCCTTCTACATCTTCACCAGTTGTAGTATCAATTCCTTCTAAGCCAACAACGGCTGATAAAGGCAAGCAACAAGTTCGATTTGACAAACCTCTAAAGAAGTCATCTCCTACTGGGCTTGAGAAGCCTTACAACTTTGATATATTGGCTCAATTAGCCAATACACCAGCTAGGCTGTCAATCTTTGAACTCTTGCGTCTTTCCAAAGAGACACGAGAAACTCTAAGTGAAGCTCTGATGCAGGCTGAAACTTGCTTAACTCTTCTCAAGAAGCCAGAATCAGAATCAGTCTCTTGTCATCACAGTCATAGTGTCTTGGAACTGATCCCAAATATTACCTTCACTCAGGATGATATGCTAATGGAAGATAATAGACATGATCGTCCTCTTTATTATACAGGATATGTAGATTCAATGAAGGTTGATCGTATCCTGATAGATCCAGGGTCTGCACTTAGTATTATGCCAAAGACAATGCTAGATGCATTGAAGATACCAGTGCATAGTCTTTCAACCACGATAACTACTATTCTGGGATTTAATCAAGGAAAGAGTGAACCTTTGGGCAAGATCCGCCTAAAACTCCAAATAGGCAATCTTCGCACAAAGGTGACTTTTTATATCATTGACAATCATGGTTGTTCTTACAATGCTCTCCTGGGAAGGCCATTCCTCCATGAACACAATGTCGTTCCCTCAACTCTTCATCAATGCTTTAAATACGTTGATGACAAAGGACAAGTTCACAAGGAAGTTGCGGACCTTTATCCTTTTAAGGGTGTTGAAGCTTATTGCAACGATGCTCGTATGTACAAGGATGAATTTATGAAGGTGGTATTGGCTATGGATACTGAAGAAGATCAAAAAGCAGTACCTCAAGACACTCTTATCATACCTGTTAAGGGGCGAGTTTCTCATCCTCAATCTTCCAAGCCACTGGTTATTCACTTACCAGTTCAAAAGAAATCAGTTGATGTTGATGAAAATCAAAGGGAGCTCACCTTTTCTGAGCCACTTGTTATCGACTTACGTCGTAACAAAGACAAAAAGCAGCTCATTCCTTCTGAGCCACTTGTTGTTGATCTAAATTGCAACAAGGAAAAAAGGGAGCTCACCTCTTCTGAGCCACTTGTTAATGACCTCCGTCGTAACAAGCCTCCTCCACGTTCTTCTTCTCCCCCTCTTGTAATCAATTTGACCAAACCTGCTAAGGTTAAAGGTCCTGTTGTAAATACTGATGTACAAATCAATGAAAAAGCACCTACTTTCCAGTATATTGATGTTATTTATTATACTAAAAGTTATCTGGATATGTTAGATAGCTTCCAATTAATTACACTGGGAGTCGTACAATCTCTTCAGACAGAAGTCTCGCTTGAAGATCCAGATGATTCTTACCGTATTCACCCTTCTTTGAAGAAAGGTGAAAGTCCAGCATTTTTGTATAAAAGACCGGAAACAAAGATTAACTATTCGGATGATAGCAAAGTTAACGATACGGGACGTCTCCAGTTCCATCGTTATAGTCAACAATCAAAAGACATCCTCCGAAAGATGGGTTACGACTTCAAGAGCGGCCTTAACTATGGTAAAGGTAGACGAACTCCCATTCGTACAACAGTTCCAAACGGAAAATCATAAATGTATTATGACAGGACCAAGAAAGGTCTCGGATATACTTCTTCTCCACTGTTATCCCCAGCAGCTTCTGAATCAGATAGTGAAGAACGTTCTAATTCTTCTGATTCCAGATCATGGGATTCCGATACCAGCATCGGTGAAGTCTATCGTATAATTGTATCTTCTAACATGGTCTCCGTTGAACTACCAGAAGGCTGTGATGAAGATGTTGAAGAAAGTCCGAAAATAGATCCTTGGGCTCAACATATGGATAACCAATGGGTACTTCGTTTTGAACAACGTGAACCTCCTACTGAAGATCAACTAATTCAAATTGATGTAGGGGAAAAAGAGTCACCTCGTCCAATCTTTATTAGCAAGAATCTTCCAGAAGCAGATAAGCAAGAGTTGATTCTTCTCATTAAAGAATATATAGACGTCTTTGCTTGGAATTACGAAGACATGCCAGGTTTAGATCCCAAGATTGCTACTCACAAACTGAACATTCTTCCTAATGCTAAACCGGTCAAACAACAACAAAGGCGATTTAAGCCTGAAATAATGGACGCAATTGATGATGAAGTCAAGAAGCTCATCGCTTGTGGCTTTATTCGAGAAGAGCAGCATCCTGATTGGGTAGCCAATGTCGTCCCAGTTCTGAAGAAAACTGGAAAAGTTCGAGTCTGCATCGATTTCCGAGATCTCAATAAAGCATGTCCGAAAGATGAATTTCCTCTTCCTATCACAGACGTCATGATTGACAATACTTGTGGGTTTGAAAGAATATCTTTTATGGATGGATTTTCCGGATATAATCAGATCAAAATGCATCCTGAAGATGAAAAGCATACATCTTTCCGCACTCCTCGAGGAGTCTATTGTTATACAGTGATGCCATTTGGTCTCAAGAATGCGGGTGCAACCTACCAACAGGCTATGAGTACTATTTTCAGAGAACATCTTCGTAAAACAGTCGAATGCTACGTTGACGATATTGCTGTTAAAAGTCGTCTAAAAGAAGATCACATCCAAGATTTGAGAACAATATTTAATCTCATGCGTCAACATCAGCTCAAGATGAATCCTACCATGTCATTCTTGGGTGTCTCTAGTAGCAAATTTCTCGGCTTCGTCATTACCTCTAAGGGTATACACGTGGATCCCGAGAAGATCAAAGCCATCCAAGAGATGCGTCCTCCACGCAACCTAAAAGAGCTACGAGGATTCCAAGGCCGACTTGCGTACATCAGGCGATTCATTTCGAACTTGTCTGGACGCTGCAGACCATTCACTCAACTAATGAAGAAGGGTGTATCTTTTATTTGGACTGAAGAGTGTCAACGAGCATTCGACGATATCAAACAATATCTTATGAACCCACCAGTTTTGGTGCCACCTATCTCTGGCATTCTATTCTTGATGTATGTCCGTGCTATGGACCATTCATTGGGTGCTTTACTTGCCCAAAAGAATAAAGAAGGCCATGAATAAGCTATCTACTATCTTAGCCGAACTATGATTGGTGCTGAACACCGTTATAGTCCGGTCGAGAAAGAATGCCTGGCTCTCATGTTTGCTGTGCAAAAAATGAGGTATTATATCATTGGTCAAACTATTCATGTTATATCTCGAGTTAACCCTCTCCGGGTACTCATGAAGAAACCTAGTACACTTAATTCTCGGTTGGCTACATGGGCAATCCTGCTAGCTCAATATGACATGGTGTATGTTCCACAAATGTCCGTCAAAGGTCAAGCGTTGGCAGACTTCCTAGCAGCTCATCCTGTGCCTAAGACATCTAAACTCTATGATGAAATTCCTGACGAGACATTAGAAGTCAACATGATTTCTGAAGAGTTTCCAACCTGGCGTTTATTCTTTGATGGTGCATCAAGAATTGGACCAAATGGTGCTATAGTGGCAGGTGTTGGAGTTGTTCTCGTTTCTCCAGACGGATTAACTATCCAAAGAGCCTACTCTTTAGATGAACCTTGCTCCAACAATGTGGCAGAGTACAATGCCTTACTTGTCGGCCTTCAGCTAGCTAAACAACTGAATATTGAATATCTGGAAGTCTATGGTGATTCTAAACTGGTTGTGAACCAGGTTAGAGGAACCTATGAAGTTCGTCATCAAGACCTAGTGCCTTATCATGAAGCGGCGATCAATATAGCTACATCATTCAAAGCCTTCTTCATCGACTATGTTCGACGAGCTTGCAATACTGAAGCCGATGCTTTGGCCAATCTTGCAGCTGTCTTAGCCATCCCTATCAAAAGGCATCAGGTGGTGGTTATTTCTAACCGAGAACTGTTCTGTATTGAGAACAATCGTAATATTAAATTTAGCAATCTTGCTGAAGTCGAAGTTATTGATGACGATTGGAGAACTCCTTTTATCAATTTCGTAGTACATGATATACTCCCTGAAGATCCTAAGGAGGCTACAAGCGTTCGACGTCGATCTCTACGATTTTATTACAATCAAACCACCAAAACACTCTATCGGCGAACTTATGATGGTCTTCTTCTACGCTGTTTAGCTGGTGATGAAGCCAAACAAGTGTTGCGTGAAGCTCATGATGGTGTCTGTAGAGCACATCAACCTGGTCCTAAATTACAGGATCGCATTAGACGTATGGGTTATTATTGGCCCTCTATGGTATCAGATGCCATTGAGTATGCAAGGAAATGTCGTGCTTGTCAAATCCATGCAGACTTCATTCATCAACCCTCGGAATTCTTACACCCGACTGCTGCTTCCTGGCCTTTTGAAGCTTGGGGTATGGACATCATAGGTCCTATTAATCCTCCTTCTTCTAGAGGACATCGGTTCATATTGGCGATAACCGATTACTTCTCCAAGTGGGCTGAAGCTATACCTCTGGCTGAAGTCAAGACTAGCAGTGTCATCAACTTCGTTAAACACCATGTCATCTATAGATTCGGTGTACCTCAAAGAATCATTCATGACAATGGACCTCAATTCATTAGTCAGAAGTTCACTAGATTCTGCGATGATCATCGGATTAACAATATTGCTTCTACGACCTACAATCCTGCTGCCAATGGTTTAGCTGAAGCCTTTAACAAAACCATTATTAAGCTCCTTAAGAAATTTGTATCTACTAACAAACGGAATTGGAGCGAGAAACTTGGCAAATGTCTTTGGGCCTACCGAACTACAGTCCGTAATCCTACTGGTTTTACACCTTTCTCTTTGGTGTATGGCTGTGAAGCTGTCCTTCCTTTGGAGTTACAAATTCCTTCTTTAAGGATTGCTATTGCCAATGAGCTCACCACAGAAAATAATGACCTTCTTCGACTTCAAGAGTTAGAAGCATTGGATGAAAAGCGGTTAATGGCTCAACAGCATATTGAGTTATACCAAGCCCGCATCTCAAAGACATTTAATCGTAAAGTGAAGGTCAGAGCCTTTCAGCAAGGAGAACTTGTTCTAACAGTCAGACGTCCTATGACTATGACTCATATGAGCAAAGGGAAATTCGATGCAAAATGGGAAGGTCCCTATGTTGTGAGCAAAGTCTTCTCAAACGGAGCTTATCAACTTTCAGAACTTGATGGTCGAGTTGCTATGGTGCCTATCAATGGCAAATTCTTAAAGAAGTATTATGTATAAATGTAAATACTTGTAAATTATCAGACAGAATCAAGTTCATGAATAAAATTTAAATTTTATTATATGATAGTACATATTAAAGGTCACTATCATCTTTTTCTACATTGGGACGAGGGCCACTGCCGTCCTTCTCAAAAATACGGTCAGCAAAAGAGCCAAAAAACCTCTTTGCTGGATCCCACAAGAAACTTGCAGGCGGCCATCCTCATGGCTTCTTCTTCTTTAGTCTTTCCTGGTTCGAGCAGGAAGTCCAAAATGTCCCGTGGTGGCTGGGGTGCAGACGAACCTTCGCCTGCTTCTGCTTCCTTTGGCTGAACTGGATCGGCAGGGTGTTCTTCAATACCCTTCTGAACCTTCGAGACAATCTTAACCTTCTTAGATGCTTCTCCAGAAGACATTTTTATGTTGAAGAGTAGAAGTGTTCGTTCCTGTCTGATTTCTGCTATATTTATAGACAGAAGTTCCTCAATTAATGAAGCATTACATTCATCCGACGGTTCATCCGTTCATTAATACCTGACGGTTCATCCGTTCATTTATCACATTCATCCGACGGTTCGTCCGTTCATTAAACACCTAACGGTTCATCCGTTCATTTATTACACTCATCCGACGGTTCGTCCGTTCGTTAAATATCTGACGGTTCATCCGTTCATCTATTGTGACGGTTAACCCGTTCATTTATTATCATTTGACGGTTAATTCGTTCATTTCAGTATCATTTGATGATTTACCCGTTCTTTCATCATTACTTGACGGTATTCCCGTTCACTCATTTTCATATACATTGACGATTCATTATCGTTCATCTTCTACATCAGCAACTTATCGTTTTCGAGTAAGTTGTCAATAAATATATCATATATATCTATTATTTATATCTGAATAAGATATGTAATAAATAATGGAGCCACAACAAAATGTTCTTTATATCAAAAAAAATGAGACATTACAAAAAATGCAGCTACAGCAACAAAACCCAAATACAAAATCAAGAAGGAGGGACAATTAGATTGTCAATTTGCTGCTTCAAAGTCTGCAGCTCTTCTTCGTGTGTTGACGCTACTATCTTTCTTGCCTCCTCCATCCCGCTGTCTTCATCAAAAATGGGCATATCTACTGTTCTGCGGGTGATCTCTTCACCATGAGTGGTCTCATACTCATTCCTTTCTTCAATCAATGCATTAAATTGTTCAATCACCAGTTGATGATAACAGTTTCTTCTTCAAATTCTTGTTGGAGGCGAGTAATTTCAGCCTTCAGCTCAGCAAGTCGCCTTCCCTTACTTTCAGCTACTAGGGTAATTGATTCTATTTTAGAATTATATTCAGCTGATTTTGCTGAATGAGCTTCTAATAGATTTTGAAGAGTTAACCTTTCCATATCAGCAGCTTGAGCCAGCCGCTCAAATTCAGCTTGTACTAAAGAGTCTACATCTTTCTTTTTGAGTTCTTTATACTTCTTGATAGAGACTTCTAATTCATCCAGTATATGTTCAAGGAGAGTGGCCTGAGCTTCGTCTCCTTGGTCTCTTATGGCTCTTATCAAGAAAGAAGTGGGCTTCCTAACCATAATGAAGTCAGCCCCTTCTTTCTCTATCATTTTACGGACGAGAGATCCCAGCGATTCAAAGAAGCATTTAGTAAATGACTGGATAACCTGCTGATTGATGGCTAAAGTTCCAGGAGTCGCTGCTACTCCCGATGATGACGGGGTAACAGGTAGCTCGATTCTTTGAGGTTGGACAATAGGCTCTTTAAATAAGGGAGCCAAAGTAGAGCTGGTTGCTCCTCCTGTTTGATCTTCTGCAAAAGTAAAATTATTATTTTACTAATTGATTGTTGATGAACAAAAAGATCAAATTAAGAGCAATGTTACCTTGGTTTGGTTTAACAACGAGTTCATTCCTTACTGGAATGGAATACTGTTGAACAGAAGTAGCCTCCGCTGCAACAGCCTGACTGCTGCCCGCCTCAGAACCACAAGATAAATGATGACTACTGCTAATAACCACCGATGGTATAGGCATCATAATCAGGTCTGTTGGAGGTATTGGCAAAGTCCCAAGATCTGCAAATGAAGATATTAGTTATCGGTTCATTTTAAAATAAGAAAAGATTGTTAAATCTCGTTTTATACATTGAGGGTCGGTGGCGGGATTTTCTTTTAGCACACCTTCGTCGGCTACTTCTTCAGAAGATATTTCTATTTCAACATCGACAGCCCTTTCTGCAGACGCCTCCACTTCAATATCCTTTTTAGGATTTGAAATATCATCGGCAGTATCAAGAGATCTGTGTTTTTCAGTTTGCTTTTCAGGATCTTGTAAATACTCATCAACATTTTCGGATGAAGATCCTTCCTCGTCTTCTTCTTCTTCTTCTTCTTCTTCTACTGCTGCATTTCCACTGCTAGTGGCAGCCTGATCTTCTTGCAAGCTATAACTACAATCCTCCAGAGCTGCAATCATTTCACGGTCTTCGTCCTCACGAAGAGTCCTGGGAGTAGGAGGAGGTTGAGTAACATCTGCGATAGGAGAATGAGGTCGTACAACACTTTGATCTTCCTCTAAAATATGTTCTCTAGGCTTTTCAATTCTTGGGGCAACATCTCCCCTCTGTTCATTCTCCTCGAGAGTTTTGCTCCCTGATTCAGAAGCGGGTGTGGGGGATGCCATTAAAAGTCCTGCAGCAGCATCTACTGAAGTCAGGAGTTGTATGGAAGAAGACTCTTCCAAGACTCTTCTGGTAACTACTCTTTTCTTTCTGTGTAGAGGCCTAACAGGACTCTCTACATTTTCTGGCTCTGTTCGCTTTTGCACGGAAGTTGGTGTACTGGCAATTTCTTGATGAGTCTCGGCCAATTGCCGGGATTGAGATCTGGTAGTCACCTTTTCAGAAGAAACATCAAGAATCAATTTCTTCTTCGCCACAGGAGCAGGAGGCTCCTCTCTTCTTCTCTTCTTCGTAGGAGATTTACCCACCTTCAGTGAAATACGAAGTGGTGCATTCACTTCTTGGGGGAATATAATATCCCTTGTAGTCTCCAGAGGTGCATCTGCCGGTTCCTGCGCCTCCTCATTTATAGGGATTGATGGAGCAATTCTCCCTCTTCTCAATCTTGTTGCAGTGGCGAAACTATCTGCGAGATGGAAATTCTCGGCAAAAGTATTCGCTGATGTATAAAATACGGAGTATGTAAAAAGCATTCGAGGACCCTGAGGAGTAGTCCTTGCTGGCATGGAGAAAGTGGCTTTTGTATCACGGGCATTGTAATAAGCCCAAGCCCTAGCTCCGTCTATCAGATAACCCTTGCCTTGGAGGCAGGTAATTGCGTTCCCTACGTGGAACTGATCATACCCAAATTGTCTAGCAAAACGGCTTGGGAGGTATGGTTCTAAGTAGCACTCTTCTTCGAATCGGTAGACCAAATGAGATGGTCGAATTGTCTTCAACCATTCAAAAGCGATACGAGTTAGAGGCTGCAGTTTCGAATCCACCATATTCGTGGGCATCTGATCATACCCAGTAGGGAAAGGAGCGCAGCAGAAGTTCCAGCCTCTGTTCAGATTCAACATAAATCTACATTCAGATAAAGAAGTATATTTCCATTTTCCATCGGAATACCTTCGAAGAAAACTGCCGTCAACTGGTCCCATGCCAGGATCCATTAGAGTTGGATAGTGAAGAAGCAACCATCCAAACAAATATGTATATGGCAGTTCTAAGCGAGGGAATTCTCTCTCTCCTTTCGCTTTCAACATCAAGTCAACATATAAACGAAGACTGGCGTTCAGCTTACAGGTCATTGCTGATAGTAAGTCCATTTTATAGCCAAAGACCAATTTAACAGCTGCAAACAAGACGCCACGGTGAAAACGATCCACTGCACTGGATCCGGGAACCACGAACCTTCGCAGCCAGTATGTCAAGAATCCCGCCAATTGTGCTTCTTCTGACATGGGCCTATAGCCCATTCTCAAGTAACTTTCCAAATTATCTCCTCTCTTCAAAGGAGGATATTCATGGTCATCGTTCACTTCTTTATCAAAGTGACCACTCTGTTCCATTAATTTTCTGACCTCTGTATGGCTCAAAGGTTTGAAGAAAGTTGGGTAACATTTATCGTTCTCCTTGGTTTTCTTCTCCTCTATATGATTAAGAAACAGATATGGTAGCCACTTTGAAGAATAACAAGTATTGGCAGTGGCACTCTTGTAAAATAAAGAGCAGACCTTGTAATGGCACAATAGTTCTTCGAACACTGTCACCATCTCTGGATTCTCTTTTCTGAGCTTGTTCAACTCATCATTTGTTGGTACATACTCCTCATACGGAGCATCTGCCATGGGCAAGAACGAGATATACTTCATCTCGTGGAGTACAAAGCCCATCTCTCCCCCTGGGGTCATAAAAGTTCCGGTCCTGTAGTTGTATCTCTCAGCTAAGGCTAAGAACATATGAGGATTGGGAGCAAATCCATATACAGTGGCATGCACTGCTTCATACAGGTTGATTTGTTGGAGTCTGTCTTGGAATTTTCCCAGAACCCAATTCGCGATATAACTCCATCGCTTGTAGTCTGGATTCACCAGTCCAGTCATTCTTATATCTTGCTCCGGATATTTTCCTTCAACCTTCGCAAATTCATTTGCGAATATTGGTGTCCTAACAGGCATTAGCATGGAGGAGTTCTCTGGTGGAATGCAGCCAGGTCTTAAGCCTCTCAGTAGGACACTATATCTGTCAGAAGAACTATAAAACATGTTCTTATGATGTGGCCCCTTCTTTACGAAGATTTTTCCTGCCCGAGCATCCTGAAATAGAGTGATATTCCATTCCATCTTCCTAGGGTAGCTCGCATGAGCGTACCGTGACAAAGGAAGGCAGCGAGCGATGTCGGGTATAAAAAAGGATCTATCTTGCTGGTGAACTACCCTATCTTCCATCCTTGGCCTAGGCTGAGAGGCTCTCTCAAAGGCGTCACCGAATAGGAATAAGGGTTTCTTGTGAATTACAGCATCAGCTGATTCTAAAGGCTGTCCGTTCATCAAACACATCAAAGTTTCATTGTCCTGAGAAATCAATATAGCCTGACGGGAGGCCGGCAGATCATACTGAGGGTAATGGACATGAGACAGATCCTTTTTGTATTCAGACTCTGTGAGGGTTCCCACAAAATATTCGTAATCTGGATCTTCATTGACTTCAACTGCATCAACAAACAGATGAAAATTAGTCCAAGACAAAGTTTTTGTTTTTAAACATAAAACATGATTTGCGCAACCTCAGACTGCGCTGATATGATTTGCGCAACATCAGACTGCGCTGACATGATTTGCGCAACCTCAGATTGCGCTGATATGACTTGCGCAACATCAGTTTGCACAACATAAAAGGTGCACAAAGCAATGGTTTGCGCTGATATCTGCACAACTTAATCGTTTGCGCTGACTTCCTGTCAGCACAAATCAACAAATTGCGCAAGAATGCAGCCTTCATAAAAATGAAGAACTGATAGTTGATGCAACCGAAACCCTAAAAAGGGTGGCACAATATGAACTTATCTCTAAAAAGAGATGAGTTTCAAAGGAGTCGAATCACCCTAAGAAGGGGTTTTCGATCGGTTCAAACTACCTCTCAGAGCAGGGTGTACGGATTCGTGTCGGGAAGCTCGCCGTGCAACCCTGTCAGAAGACTCGGCCGGAGCTTTTCCCTTCGCGGCGGCGGCAGCGGCAGCATTTGATCGTCGTGGAGCCATGACAAATCGTCGGAGAAGAAAGGAAGAAAGAGTTCAGAAATTCTCTCTCAAGTGCACGAAGACAGCAAGTAAAGATTACTTTGAAGTATGAAGAGGACTATTTATAGTTTTCAAAAAAACGAAACGGCCGCCTCGGATTGCGCCTAAACTTATGGTCTATTCGCTTTGCGCAGACAGCTCATCATATTGCGCAAAACGATTCAACATTTGAAAATTCAAAGTATTTCGAAATTTTGATTATAATCAACTTTCGAAAACTTTGAAGGGGGTCTTGTATGTCCTAAAAAAATCAAGTTACATCAATTAACAAAGTCAACAATTCAAGATATTTATCATTTTGATGAGTTGCACAGACAACAGATTGCGCAGACATCACTTTGCGCAGGCTGGTTTGCGCATGTTCCCAACTGCGCAGGCTGACGTGGCAGAAGTCATCATTGACTGAATCAAATCAGATCTTCCTGACAGCTGACAACACGAATAACGAGGAGGCCGTTCGTTTTTGACGCCGCACAGTGCTCGAGGGCGGCTGACAGGTGGCAGCGCAATCCGTGGTTGCGCAAACCATTCATGCGCAATCCGTGGTTGCGCAAACCATTTCTGCGCAGTTCACTTTGCGCATTCTACCAACATAACTGACAAATTACATGTGGCATTCATGCCATCAATTGCTCATTACGTGGCAACCGTCTATGCACGATCATGCGCATTTCAATCAAATGATGCCATGTGTCCCAGATAGTTGGCCCACGATCCAATAACTGTCTGCGCAAACTAGTGCTGCGCAAACCAGTTGCTGCGCAAATCAGCTTGCGCAGTCCAAAATAATTGAAAGTTAGTTATTTTCAGAACTCTATAAATAGAGTTTCAAGTCTTCATTTTAAGGGGATCAAGATCAGAGATCAGAAATCAGAGAGTTCAGGAGTTCTTGCCAAAGTGCTGCTGCATTCTTCTGAGACTTTTGTCTTCAACTTCAGAGGCTTTTGCCTTCAATTTCCAGAGTTGTTTTCAACTTCAAAGGCTTCGTCTTCAAAGTTCACATCGTCCAAGGGATAAAGCAATCGTCATCAAGATTGGATTCCTATAGTTGTAATTTTCCCAGAATTCTTGTAATCTTTATTACAGTTTGTATCAATAAAGTTTTATACTTTTGTTTTTGCAAACAACGGGCCGACAATATATCCAAGAACCAGAGAGCTATTTGTGGTCGCATGGGCGGGAGTGGATGCACGATATTTTAACTCGTGTAGATTCACTGAGTCTTGGACAGGATCCTGGTATGCCTCTATTGCATACATGTATCCCAGCCGATTATCCGGGTGCCACTGTACCCCTGAGGCGTTCACCACGTCAGAGGGCAGATGATCCAGAGGACGAGACGGAAGAGGGCGCTGCTGGAGAGGGCACCAGCCAGCAATATTGTGGAGAGGGCAGCAGCCAGCAGTACCATGGAGTGGACAGCATCCAGCAGTACCATGGGGAGGGCACCAGCCAGCAGTACGCTCCAGAGTACACTAGCCAGCAGTACGCTCCAGAGTACACTAGCCAGCAGTGCGCTCCAGAGTACACTAGCCAGTAGTACGCTCCAGAGTATACTAGCCAACACTATGCTGGAGAAGGTCTCAGTCAGCAGTATACGGGCATGAGCACTTTCTCAGCCTTTCAGCCATATGATCGTTGTACAGCGACTGAGCAAATCAACACTGCCTCAGCGTATTCGTTTGAATGCATGTTATATTACTTACAGTTGATTTTGTCCCCGTCTGACCCGGTGCCTACTCATGAGGTCGAGGAAGAAAATAGAGAGGAAACAAGAGTGGAAGAAGATGAAAGAAGAGTGGAGGAGAACACAGATGAAAGAATATCCCGACTAGGCCTTAGACATGTAGAACGATGGCATTACAAACGACTTGCCCGGAGGCGTTAAAAGTTGAATGTTAGAATATTTGTACTACAATAAAAAATAAAATGTTTTATTTAATATTTTGGTACTACAATATTTTACTCTCTTGGTTGACTTGTACATTTTCTTCTATTGTGTCCCATCAAACCACAATTGCCGCAATGAAGTTCTCTTGTCGATAATTCACGTAGTTTGATGCGGTTTTTCTTCGGCCTTCCAGCTTTGCATGATATCTGGAACTCCAATTTTTTCCCTAACCAAAGCAGCTTGAATGTTGTAAGGAACTGGAATTGGTTCCATCTGTGGCTCGTACACACTTCTCAATCTGTCAGTAGAAAATATTATCGGATAATAACTTTCAATATCATGACTGCAACATTGGCAAGCAAAACATACATGTATACATGGCATGTAAGTATGATACCACCTTAAACATGAATAAGATCTTTCATCTAACCGTACAACATATGTTCTGCTCGATGCACGGTCTAATATTTCAAACAGATAACTATCAATTCGTAATATTTGAAGTTGATGTCTCTCGTTGGTAATAGATGTCATTGTCTTCAACATCTTTGGACAATAAATCGTGTCTAAATTCCTACCGTGATTTCTGTTTTTGTCATGAAGTGCTATAACCTTGGCTCTAATACCATCGAGAAGTGTCGTTATTGGTTTATCACGTAAATTCTTAATCCAATTGTTAAAACATTCAGCAAGGTTAGAAGTGTTAATATCTAATCTAGGACAAGAAGCATATGCTGTAATCCAATATGCAAAATGACGATTTTTATCATTTGTACCAATAAGCCAATTGTACATCGTCATGTTCTCAACTTTAATTATTTCGAACAAGTACTGTGCATCTGTTTGATTATATGATTTAGCAAGCGAGTCTAACAATCGATAAATTTTTTTCTTTCACAATAGACTTCATATTCTGCTTAAAATGTTGAATACAAAAAAAATGAGGCGATTCTGGAAAAATATCTCGCGTAGCATGTATTAATCCTTTTTGCTTGTCGGATATAAATAAAATTCTACTCCAATCATTAAAATAACTTTCAAATGATAGTCTAAGAGCATTTAAAAACCAAGACCAAGAATCAGTATTCTCATCTTCGGCAACAGCATAAGCAATATGATATATTTGATAATTAGGATCATGAGCACAAGCAATAAATAAAATACATTAATATTTGGATGAAAGAAAAGTGGCATCAGCGCTAATAACAGGTAAACAACCCCTTAAAAATCCATCAATGCACGCCTTGAAGCAAATAAACATTCTCTCAAATTTGTTGCTTTCGGAAGTCTTAAGAAAACACCGACTACCTGGATTCGACTCTATAATTCTAAAACCATATTCCTCAAGGCCTGCATGTGCCTCAACATTTATTTCACGTAATGCCATCTTCCGGACTCTTCATGCTTTAAAGTATGTAATATGTATACGATGTTCCCTGAATATATCTTTCGCAATTTGTGACGTACTGTAGGACTGATTATCTCTAATTAAATCAACTATTCTTGTCTTAACCCATGCAGCGGTAGCTAGTCGATGACGTCCTGACGTAAGTCCACACATACAAGAATGGCGACTTTCTAGTGTACTAACTTTAACTATTTGTCCTTTTTCTATGGATTTGGCATATACTCTCCAATTACAATTCTGTTGATCACAAGAATATATAATTCCATGAGAATTATTCATAGCACTAGCTGAACAACTAAAATTATGCTGAATTGCTAAACTACTTACAAAACTTCTAAATTTTGAACGGCTGTCTAATGTTTGTCCTATAAATAACTCATGAGTGTTAGAACATTATCATCATCATCTATCTCGTAATCGGTATTTTCAATTAAATCGTCACTATGTTCATTGTCGTCATCATCATCATCATCATCATCATCATCATCATCATCTAGTAAGGGAGCAATTATCTGAGAAGAAGAACTAGCACCCGTGTTAACATGTTGATAATTAGAAACAAATTCATCATTAGTTCTATTAGAAAATGATGATACTTGAGTAACATATAAACTAATATACGATGATTGCGAATTAATCTCAATAATAAAATTTCATGCTTCTTCACCATCTATCAATAAACATGTGGAACCAAATACAGACTTTAAAATAAATTGATAATTAATAGAAAAATGTGCTGAAATTAAATTGCGTAAAATTTCTTAAGTAATATGGGGATAAGTTGTAAAAAATTGGGTGTCACCTCCTTCGTAAGTTAACCCATTTACTCTACCACCATGTGAGCATACTATTTTAATATTATGATACATGAGAAAGAAGAAGTAGTTTAAGAATGTTTAGCTAATAGAGAGCGAGAGCTTGTAAGAGGGAGAGACTAGTTTCCGTGAGGAGTTGGAACTTCCAAGCTTCAGAGAAGTGCTTCTGTGAGAGAGAGGAGAAAGTAGTGTGTTTGTGCAATAAATAGGAAGATAAAAGAGACGTTGAAATGTAGCCGTTGGAGGCAAAGAAAAGAGACGTTGGAAAGTAGCCGTTGAACCTGTGCGCGCCGCCAGTGGTGGCGCATCGTGTTGGGCGCCAACAACGATGGCACGTTCCCTTTCCCGTGGGCGCGCGGGTCCACACGAAGCAGCACGCGCCATGGGCGCGCGGGTCCACACGAAGCAGCACGCGCCATGGGCCTTGGAGCTCACCCCAGCGCGCGCGCCATGAGCCTTGGAGCTCCCACCCGCGCGCCATGGACCATGGCGCTCCCCATGTTGTGCGCCATTGATGGTGGCGCGTTCCTCTCACCCCCACCACCATTCCACCAACACGCCATGGAAATTATCGTTTTATTATCCAAAATAAAATTTTTCTAAACTTCTTACTTTTTTTTTTTTTATAATTTTGGTAAATTTTTTTATCCTATATTAAAATTTATGATGTTTAGATGGTTGAAAAAAAAATGGATTCATAAAAAAATTGATCGAAGCCTCTCCCAATGCTCGCACAGCCGCTGAAATGGCACATTTTTCAAATGATTTTATTTCAGCCGACATAGATCTGAATGATTCAGTGCCGAAAGTCATCAGCTCTCTACTATTTGATGAGCACTACTCATTAATGTAAATCTGTAGTGTTGGGACCTTCTTTTGGGCCTTTCAATATTATACAAGAAGACAATTATTCCTTAACTTTGGTCAGTGGACTAGTCAAAACATTTGAAATGAGAACTTAACACGTAATCAAACTTTAGAAAGAGAGCACTATACTTTGTGCCTATCCCTCTTTAGCACCCCATTTTTTATATTGTTATTATTCCTTTTCTTAATTAGAAAAAGTTAAATCATTCTTCCAGAAACTTAGTTCATGTTAATATATTTATAAAACTAGTATTCGTGGCACTAATTTGAAAAATATTTATAACTAATATTCGTAGCCCTAATTTGAAACATATTTTTTTACTTAATCATCTTATCCTTGAATCATTTCAGCTGTACAAGAGATTGCCCACATGTCACATAAGTAGGGGTAGAAAATTGACAAAATGTTTAAAGGCTCAGCAATTGAGTAAAATATTGTTCATTAAGAAATACAAAAGGTAGAGGTACTTTATGCTATTCAACTAGGAGCTGTAAATTAAAAAAAAAAAACAAAAAAAACAAGGAACTGTTGAGATGGAATGTCGGCATAGTCTTTTTTATTTGGATTATAATTTGTGGGAGATCTGATCCTTACTTTCGAAATATTATCCTTTCTTTGGGTCTTTCTTTTTTTCCTCGGTCCATATCCTTAGAAAAAAAAAAAAAAACGAATTAGAACCATAGGTGGATCCAAGCTTATCTTGGGGTGGGCTAGAGCCCACCCCAAATGTTATTTTATTTCAGCCCATGCCAAATGTTATTTTATTTCTTTTTTTTTTCAAATAAATTTTTTGTTTTTATTTTTTCATATGGATTAGTTCACTTCCAATCCATTTAAAATTTTTGTAGTCCATTCCAACTATAGTTTATGGATCCGTCCATGATTAGAACTCTTTTTTCTTGTATAACAACTTAATAATTTTAATGCAGAATTAGAATTAAATAATTAATAATACTTGATTATTATGAATAAAGAAAAATAATCTAATTGATATTCACAAATAAACAATATTTACTATCAGTAAATAATAATACAATTTTAGTTAATATCAAGTAGCTAAAACCTAAGAAGTACATATACAAAGTATCGAATATACGTGCCAGACAAGTTACTGACAGTTCGAAATAAAAAATATACACATATTAAAAGAAGTGTCGTATTTTCGTGCTACAGATATAAAAAAAAGGACGTACCCAAAATTTAATTATAATTAATAATAAGTATTTTATAATTTATTCTAATGACACAACGAAACATGTGGCGGATCAACATTATCTGTCTAGAATTATGTTACTATTAATTATTTACTTATTATTAATTAATTATAATTTTCTTGTTTTATTCCAAGGAGATTACCTAATATTATTCCAAAAGAAGGGAAAGCAGCCCAACCAAAAATAAAAATAAAAAGATTTATTAGTTTCACGTAACCCACCAATCAGTCACTATCAGTTCGGGAAGGAAAGAGCGTACGCCTTTATTCCGCACCCCTACTTCAGAATGTACAGATAGACACAGAGAATCGAATTCGATGGAGAATCCCTTTCCGATGTCATTCTATCTATATATAGTTATCAGCACACGCGGCTGGGGAGGAGGAGAGCAGGAGGTGGAAGAAGAAGAAATAAGGATCGAAGAAATAAAAATCCTGAGGAGGAGGAATTAGGAGGGGAAGGATGCACTCACCTCCTCAGTGGAATGGCGGCGGAGGACCGGATCCAATGGCGTCGCCGGTGGACGTCGAGGCGTCCGACGACACCGCTCACCAGATCAGCACCGGTATATTATTCCCTTCTTCCTATATTTATTTATATTTACCACTAATGATTAACATTGATTTTACGTTGACAAATACTCCTTATTCTTCTTCTTGTATGTGGAGATTAATGCAATTATATGTAAAAATAAAAAGAATATTCGATTATAGATTATATAGGGGAACTCGAGTACTCCAAGGTTCCGTATCAAAAATTTTGTCTTACATTTTTTTGGGGGAGATTGTTGACATAAAAGTTCATTTTTGTTTTCTTCTTCAATTCTAGCATGCTACCTAGGTTTTATAATTTGGGTGAAACTAAACTAATGGGACTCCTGAATTAAGTTAGAAATTTCTTTAATCGAGGAGATTTGAATCAATTAAAGACTAATGTACTTTAGCGCATAGAAGGTTTCAATTACTGATGTAGAAGTTCTAATGTTCTCAATAACAAGTTGAATAAATACTCAAAAAGTTGATTTTGACATTTATGCATGATTTCAAAAAAATGAAAAAGTTGAAAGCTAAACATTATTGACTTTTGTGCATGTAGCTCTGTCTTGCCGAAAGTTGTCATCCTTTGGGGCCCTTGGGGATTTGTGCATGAAAAAAGGGTATGAAATAGTACTGATTTATCAATCCGCACGTCAACCCAGACCGAGGGACGTGTCCTCCCCTCATTGGTCGGGACCAAGTGGCCCACGTTAGCAGGTGGGTTGGACGTGTGAGCCCCCGATCCCGACCAATAGGGGGTGGGGGTGTTGGGGGGGGGGGGGGGGGGGGGGGGGGGGGGGTCCCCCTTGGTCCGGGAAGACTTTTTCTTTATCAATAACTTAAGAATCTCTTTAGATGGGCACTGAGATTGCTGCCGAGTAAATGCACTGTGTAACTAGTAATGCCTGAAGAATTCTATTAAGAACTCAAAACAGAGAAACAAAGAATAGATTGTAGAGAAAACATTGGAAATAAATTAAATCTATTTGCTTATGCAAGTTTTTTCACCACTCCCTTGTCAAGACTTCTTGGCACAAGTGCAACATAACTATCATGTCTGAATCATGTTGGTGCGTGTATATATACGTATGCGTGTTTTAATCTTTTGTAGTTTTGACAGTAATCCTGTAATTGGGACTTGATTCATTTATGATGCGTTAATTATCTTTAACGAAAAACTGGGGGAATTCCCAGCTTTTATATAAAAGAAGTACTAAATTTGGATCCCGGGCTATTCCTGGTAGATTTTTTTATTTATCTTTCCTTGCTGCTATGTTAGTTGTTCTTGATATTTTTTTGCTTTATATTTATTTATGTGTGTGTCCCATATTTTCTTCTTTTGAGCAAGTGGAATTGTACTTCCGTTACTTTTGCTATGTGGCATACATAAAATATCTTGTTACATGGCGTACATAAAATATCCATAATAAAGAGTGAGAGGTATCAGTCCAGTGTCTTCTAACACTCGCCAGAGCCACCGCCAAAGGGAAGTGCTTAAGGGGGCGTTTGGTACGCGGAATATTATATTTTCGGGAATTCTATATTTCTAGGAATTTTATTCCAAGACATTATTTTCCTAGACTTTCTTTATTACCACGTTTAGTGCATAATATAATTTTTTCCGGAGATATATAATTTATTCCTGGGTATATATAATGCATGCGTTTAGTACCTATAAATAAATTTATAGGAATATAATGTTCCTCAAACTCATAAGAAGAAATGTTTGAGTAAAAGTAATGGAATAAATTTTATTGACCTCTTTTTGATTAATGTTAGAAAAATAAGGAAAAGATAATGTTTATGGTTGTAGAATATAACATTGACCTTGAGATAGTTGCAAAATATATCAAAATACAACAATATAAAAATGTTTATGGTTGCCATGTGAACAAGAAAAAGAAATGCAAAATTTGACAACAGTTTGAAGCAAATAAGCCTTTGTCATTTGTTACCTCCTCCTCCATTGCTTCAACAGCATGAGCCGGTGCCTCAGCTGCTTCACCCCTTGTCCTATCCTTACCATTATTGTACCCAAATTATCACAGTGTGGAAAATAGTTGTCCTTCAAACCCTTTGCAGTAGAATGACTATGCAAAACATCAAAAAATAAACATGTGATTAAAAAAATTAGTAAACGTAAGCCACATTCCTTGGCAATCAAATAAAAGAAGAACGGGTCAGAGAACAACGAAAAAAAATCAGAGTTTTCACAATGTCACTAGCCTAATTATTTGAAACCAGCTCCAAAATAATTGCTTTCCCCCCAAATCTTTACGAAAACAGCACAAAACCCCCCAACTTTAAACCATCCTTCTTGGCGTACCCATCAAATTGACGCGGAGTCGGGCGCTGAGCTCAACAAAGAGCGAGAACATCTGGCCGAGGTCGGTGACATTTTCATGGGAGTAGAGCAGGGTGGCGGTGGCCTTGTGTCACGCCCCGGTTCCGAAAAATCCTTAGTACTCGTATGATCTCACCGAAACAATCGTCCTCGCTGGGACGTGATGTCGCACGAGGGTGGAATTGCGCTCGTGCAAGACAAGATGACATGTTCACATAGTGTTTATTTCAAACTGATAACATTCGCAGCGGAAGAAAATAGAATAATAATAAGAATCTCTTTATTGATAAATGAACTGAGGTTACAAATGCACTGAATGGTCCAACTCATAAACAATGCCAATTTGGCTTGCAACACTCATGATCTCTCTCGCTCACAAAGGATTTCATTGTTCCATACATTATGCCTCTTTATAGCCAACAAGTAGTATTCGGCCGAACATCTCCATGTTGCAAGTCCGAACGCCAACACGGTAGCCTGCCTCGAAACGCTAAGGACTTCATGCCTCAGCGCATCCAAGCTAAGTCCCGCCACGAGCCGAGCATACCCTGCATCCTGCGAACAATCTGGTGGGGGATCAATACTTATCCTCTCGCGTACCGATCAAGACCCATCCGCCTAAACCAACACCAAGTAATTTAGTGAAGCATGGAGATTATTTGGTGATCTTTCTCTTTAGCCTTAGGATCAGTTTCATGGCAATGAAAGCAGTAAAACATGTGAGCAGGTTATATGAACATGTTATATGAAAGCAGTAGAAATAGGCATCAACATTCAACGATCGAGACAACATCAAACTTAGCCAAACCACGTCTCCTATCGCACCCATCCTTGCACTAATACAAGGCAATGCTACAATCCATTCGTGTTATAGCAAAGGCAATCATCTCATTAATCAAGGTACCAGGATCCACGTTCCTGCACTTGATTCTATTTAGCCCACCGATTTTATCTATATGAATACACACACCTTCGCTTACCTAAACGAGGCGATACACCTACCGCCTCGTATCCGACATTCGACGGTGTGCGTCTTTATCTATATGAAGGTCACTGCATTCCAAGCCATTAAGGACATTTCCGTCTCAAGATGTCCGGTTGTCTTAGGATCGGGTAGCAAGCCCGTCACAAGTTCCGTTTTATCCATATTACGGTGGCCTTAACCAGCAGAGGCAGCGAGCCTCACTGATTGTTCCGCAATATATACTGCTATTTTTCAGCACCATAATTTTCCCTAGAAAGAACGCTCCCGGTGCCACGGCGTATGACGTTCAGGGAAAGCTCACCCGTGCACGGGCCCATTCTCTTTGTCTGTGACCATGCAATGCATAAACATCCGGGACGAAGTAAGCCACCGAGGCATATCCACTCGCGACATCCTTCCATTAAACATAGTTCAAGCACCAAGCCCCAACACCTCCTTATTGATGCATGATGCCCCAATATGTCGACCTAAGGCCCCGAACACACCATCCGATACGCAAGTCATACGAATAACATTCGGAGCCATCTCGCAATAGGCAGTTTTGTGCCAATTGTGCCACAACTGCATACTTCGATGTACGAAGTATATCTTTCAATGTTTTATGACAGTTCGATGGCGTTGCGCCCCAACTGCCCTCTTCGCATACACGCTGTATTTCATGAGCCCCATGCACATATGCACGCCTCGATATTTTCTTTCAATTTTCTAGGCCTAATGTTCAATGATTCTCTAAGTCGTGCACTTGATGCACGCCTCGGTGTTGCATTTTAATGTCCTACCATCAATATCATACCGCGGCTTGTGCACTTGATGCACGTTGCTTCAATTGTTCATTGTTCTATTCTTAGTGTTTGACATACACTATTACTTCGACCTAGCCGAGCCTCGCACATAGAAATCACTAGAAACATAGCACGACATTGTTTATTTATCAGACATGAAGGAGTAGGGGAGAAGGGTCTGAACCCGCCCACATTATCATTCAGTCCATCGCTTCGTCGAGTCGATGCGATCTGACACGTAACTGTGAATCGATGTGTTGCACGATCTATCCTTCTGACTTAGCCATACGAGCACGTCGTGCTCCATCGGACTAACTGACTTGATTCGGTCTATCGCCTACGCCTCAGCTCGTTGCAAGGGACGTTGTACATGATATATCAACATAATCAATACCTCTTCAACTCATTTGAATACTTACTCGGGTCGGATCCATACCTCTTCGATTCGATCAACTCAGCGTAATGCACCTTGCGGTGCGGGACATTACACCTTGGGGCTTGTGACATACATCGAGACGGCGTCGTGGCCCTTCCTCGTCCGAACCCTGAGCACGTGGTGGGCCACGAGGGACGTCGGTGGGAGCGATATCTCCGGGATGGAGAGGGTGACGGTGTCCGTGTCGTCCGGCAGCCGGTACGACGGGGGCGTCGACGGAAAGAAGGTGAACCTGGCGGCTATCGAGGGGAATGGAGAAATTGGAAATCCATACCTATTCTTCGCACTGGTGGCAAGGCTGAGACGAGGCACTGCTACTCGCCGGCAGCTTGGGCGGTGGAGGAGTGTCTGCACCGAGGGTTCCGGCGATTGGATCCGACACGAAGAACCAAGAATTGGTCAGATCCGATCGGGTGGCGTCGAATCTGTTGGTGGAGGGATCTGCCGAGGAAGGCGGCTGATCAGAGTTCGTCGAGATCATAGTTCGTCGGCGGGGATGGGTGGCTGATCGGAGAGAGAGTCGAGTGGGAGGGGGGGGGGGGGGGGGGGATTTTGGTTAATTTTATTCCCAGGTAACAAAAAAAAAAACCACCTATTTGTTAGGGAATAGGTTTTCCATGTTTCATGGGTCAATAATTTACCTGGCTATTTATAATTTCCGGAAAATTTTTTTAATAGGGTAAACCAAACATGAGAATATAGTATTCCACCTTAAATTTTACGGGGCATACCAAAAATTTCTGTGTACCATAAGGAAGTATATAACCCTAACCTAATGCTTTGTGAATGTATTAAATCACCTTAGGTTGATCTATATTTGCTAAAACTATGATCCTTCTACTTCCTATTATCAAATGCAAAACTACTTGTGTGTGTGTGTGTGTGCACACAATGATGGTTTTAACTTGAGGAAATTGTCCCATCTTATATATATATATATATATATATATATATATTCTGCATGTACATATATTCTGCATGTAGTCTTATTGCCGTGTCTGTATATATATATATATATATATATATATATATATATATATATATTCTGCATGTACATATATTCTGCATGTAGTCTTATTGCCGTGTCTGTTTATGTTTGACACCAGTGTATGCTCACCTGCAATTTATGTTTTGGTTGGTCAGATCCATGGTATCAAGTTGGATTTGTACTCACTACCGGTGTGAACAGTGCATATGTCTTGGGATATTCAGGATCTCTTATGGTTCCTTTGGGATGGGGAGCTGGTGTGGTAGGTCTAATTTTGGCAGGTGCCATATCTCTATATGCTAATGCTCTTCTTGCTCAACTTCATGAAATTGGCGGTAAAAGGCATATCAGATACAGAGATCTCGCTGGACATATCTATGGTAAATTATTACTCAAAACTTTGCCTTCTACAAAAGAATTTACTGACAGTATTCTACATGTTCCATTCCTTGTAGTTTAAACTGCTTACATTTAATTGCCACCTCCCCACCCACACACACAACACACACCAATTAATTTTTGGACCAGAACTCTGTGGTATTAACATGTATCTTTTCCATCACTGCAGGTAAGAAAGTATATGCTCTTACATGGGCATTGCAATATGTTAATCTGTTCATGATCAACACTGGATATATAATTTTAGCTGGGCAAGCTCTAAAGGTAGGATAATCAATACTTAGCTTGTACATGTGGGATGAAGTACAGTAGAAATTGTTTTCTGCCCTTTTTCCAGTTATCGATTGATCGTCTTAATGTCGGATGCTACAATACTGTATTGTTCATCGGTGGGAAAAAGGATTAACCTACTTTGGTTTCCCTCCAACATATCTGTAAATTATCCCCAGTATAGCTTCATGTTGTACGTTTTACAGGCTATATGAAGGATTATCTAAAAGAACAAACTTATGTTTAGACTATAAAGTAGGGGGAGGGGGTCAGCTTACTTTACTTTCCACTCAAACTACAAGATCACCTTCTTTATAGTTAAATCTACTACTAAAATAGTACAAGATGAGCCTATATGTAGGAAAGTAGACTAACAGAATTATGGAATGTAAATCTGTTAGAGACTCTCATTCTTAGTTTTGATTGCCATAACCAGGATCATTATAAGCTTATCAAATTTATTTCACTGTATGCATTAGATGCTTAATTATCACTTCTATCTTGTTTTATTGTGCAGGCTATATATGTTCTCTTCAGGGATGATGATGTACTGAAGCTTCCATATTGTATTGTGATTTCTGGAGTTGTTTGTGCTCTGTTTGCTTTTGGGATACCTCATTTATCAGCTCTGAGGATTTGGTTGGGGTTCTCAACATTATTTAGCCTCATATATATTGTTATAGCATTCGCACTGTCTCTCAAGGATGGTACTGCTTTTAACTTGACAATTTCTTTCAAATTCTTGATTTTGAATGTTCTTTTTCTTACTGCACTATTATTCATTTCTTGCTGATGGCTCAATATTTTAAAGATAATTGTTTTTCCTGTTACGCCTATGAAA
This sequence comes from Iris pallida, assembly GCA_029216955.1. Lineage (NCBI taxonomy): Eukaryota > Viridiplantae > Streptophyta > Magnoliopsida > Asparagales > Iridaceae > Iris > Iris pallida. The sequence goes on along the minus strand of JANAVB010017196.1, from coordinate 4,916,112 downwards.
CATTTAATACATGAAAATAAGTTTTCATGATCTTCTATTGGTAGTTTTCTCTGGACTGGAGTATAATATAGATTGTTAGGTCTTGTATAATATTCTTGGGTCAACAAAGATATGCCTGTGAAGAAGTGAACTGCGTGAAAAAAAAGGTTTATGAGCTTCTTATTGGCAGTTTTCTCTCATTCTTGAGGTTGTGTCAAGTAAATACTATAGCAACTGCCATCTCTGTAATATATGGAAAATGAAGATTACTTATATGAAAAACTCCCTTCACTTCCCTAGAAACTGATGCAATGTTGAGGTCTCTTCATGTAAATCTGCTTCCCCGAGAATAAGGGACAGTTTAACTGTCCCCCCTGGGTTCGAACCCAGGAACCCCAGCCCATCCCCAACCAAAGGCCTCAACCATTGGTTGCCCAACCTTTGGTTCTTCGGCTGAATGATTATGAGCTTCTCATTCGCAGTTCTCTTTCATTCTTGAAGTTGTGTCAAGTAAATACCATAGCAACTGCCATCTCTGTAACATATGGAAAATGAAGATTACTTATATGAGAAACTCTGTTCACTTCCATAGAAACTAATGCAATTTTGAGGGTTCTTCATGTAAATCTGCTTCCCTGATTGATTCTTTAGAATAAGGGACAGTTTAACTGTCCCCCTGGGTTCGAACCTTGGACCCCCCAGACCACCCCCAACCGAAGGCCTCAACCATGGGTTGCCCAACCTTTGGTTCTTTGGCTGAATGATTATAATGTCAAAATACACCTTTCATGTGCTTGTTTGTGAAAATTTCAATTGCCCAACCACTGTTAACTTGTATTTATGGTCTTCTTGGAACAAAGTGTGAAAGTGATCTCTGCAAAGAAACATTGCTTGTCAACTGGGTAAACTGATTTGTTTCAGTCCTCCATTGCACACACACGTATAGTGTATAAAGTATTGTGAAACTTTGCTTGTTTGATGTCTCGTATATGAGTAAAAAATTTATAAATATCTGCAACAACCAATATTTAGTGCAAGAGTACTGACACATGATTTACTTTATGTGATTCTGTATCCATACAGGACTAAATGCTCCTAGCCGCGACTACAACATTCCAGGGTCTCATGCAAGCAAGATCTTTAGTACCATTGGTGCGATTGCAAGCCTTGTTTTTGCTTACAATACAGGAATGCTGCCAGAAATACAGGTAGGCTGCGCAAACTTCTTCTGATTCCAGTGTTATGCAGAAACTGATCTCAAAATTCTGTTGGTATATATGTGATTATTCTATTTGGGTTCTCATCTCAACCTCAGGATTTCATTATTTCTATAGCCCCTGCCCTGTAGGAGACTTTTTATGTTCTTTATGCTATTTCTATATCTCTTCAAAAACATCCTAAACCTGTGGGGATGACTTAACTAAAGTTGTACTAATCAATTGTAACCTGACATCAACTGTAGGAATAGATAACTAGTTCTTAGTGAGATAACTAATGATGAAAGGGAGGCTTGCCTCAAAGTCTACACATAATTTATTACATAGTAGGAGCAAAACAGTTTTTATTCATAGAATTCTACATCTACCAATTATGGTCAACAGTTGTCCGGTTGGTCTAATTTTATCATATTTCCTTGTTGTCTAGACTCTATATTCTAGGAAAACTTGGAAGGTGTTTCTTAAAAACTGCATAATCGAAAGGTTAGTTTACATGTCGATCAACTGGTTGTTTAGGTTTATGGCAGGACCTTCTCATGATCATAGCTACCATGACTAGGAAACTAGAAAAACATAGAGGGTTGGCGTCAAGTTGACAATTGGTCTAAAATCTGTCAATTCTTTTATGGAGCTTTCTTATGCTCCATAGTTGACCCCATTATGATAAAAGATCACTTGGATGATAATGATGATCTTTTGGTCAATTACTTCTTTCCCTGCGAATTTGCTATTTGTTATATGCTTTTCCCAAATAGATTTTTAAATCCCTCCTATTTGGTTACAAGGGCATGCATCTTTGTTGTAGGATAAACCTCAGGACATAAAAACTCGGTGATTATTTGGTGAGTTGTTCCTTGGAAGATAGACTGCATACTTGCCTGATGATATGTGGAAGCTTTGCGACTTGTTACCTTTCTAAATCACAACTATAACAAGTTGCCTTCTGCACCAAATGCTGTGATTAGTCGTAAACCATTATAGAAGTTATTCCACTTGTCTGTAACCTGGTGTTAAACTTTGTAGATGCACTTCCTTTTATTTGTAATTACACATTTAGGGGGTGTTTGGTACGCCGTATTTTTTTTTGTTCCTGGAAATTTTTTTGGGTGTGAATCTATTACCATGTTTGTTTGGGCTATAAAAAATTTATTCACGGGAATTAGGAATACCTGGCAAATAATTTACCCATAAAACATGGGAATCCTATCCCTTAAGAATAGGCGGGTATATGTTCTTTGCCGGGGCAAAAAAAATAGATTTGTTTTTTCTTTTCTTTTTTTATCATTTTTGAACGTTTTTATTGTTTTTTGGTCCTTTTTTTGGGGGGGTTTTGTCATCTTTCTTTTTGTCGTCTTTTTTTGTCATTTTTCCTCTTTTTTGTACTTTGTTTTTGTATTTTTTGTCGTTTTTGTCATTTTGTCGCTTTTTTAATCAATTTTGGGTTTTATAATCATTTTTGGTCCTTTTTATTCGGTTTTTGTCATTTTTTTTCGTTTTTTGTCTTTTATGTCACTTTTGTCGTTTTTTGGGTCTTTTTTGTCTTTTGGTCTTTTTTGGTTTTTTTTTGTCTTTTTTTTTTAGCTTTTTGCTCTTTTTGTCGTTTTCGGTCGTTTTATTTGATTTTTTTTTTGTTTTTGTCGCTTTTTTGTCAATTTTTTCTTCATTTTTTTGTCATTTTTTTGTTTTTGATTTTTTTTGTCGTTTTTTACTTCTTTTTCATTTTTGACGTTTTTTCCTTCATTTTTTTCTTCTCTTTTTGTTTTTTTATCATTTTTATTGTTTTCCCGGGAATATATATATAGCCAATAAACATGGAAATGTAATTTTTCGAGGAATTTAATTATTTGGAATTTGATTCCCGGAAATATAGAATTCTCGGTATATAGTATTCCACATACCAAAGGCCCCCTTAAGAGCCTGCATTTTTTGTTCTATGTAAGATGCACTTCCCTTTATCACCAACTTCCATGAGCCATTTTCTAGGTAAAGGTCATGGCCTAGCTTGATTAAATTTCCCGCCATTCTACTTCTTATGACACAAGATGGTTGTTCACACATCAGTTTGCTACCAGAAAAAGGCAAAGTATGGCTTTTAACATTTTCATTATTCTTTTTGAGAATAAAAACCAGTTACTTTACTGTTCCCTTTGGTTTCAAACCCAGGACCTCGCTTTCCCTACCAAAGGCTTCAACTATTGGTTTTCCAATCTTTGATAATTTCATTATTAGTTGGTCATTATATGTTTCTCCATGATAAATTGCTAGCCGGAATGAATGCCTCATATGATCTCACTGACATAGCTTGTTCTTATCCCAGGCAACAATAAAACCTCCTGTTATCAGGAACATGGAGAAAGCACTTCTGTTTCAGTTCACAATTGGAGTTCTGCCATTGTATGCTGTTACATTCATGGGTTATTGGGCTTACGGCTCTTCAACGTCAACCTATCTCCTCAACAACGTCAATGGACCTGTTTGGGTAAAGACATTGGCTAATGTTGCAGCCTTTTTGCAGACCGTCATTGCTTTGCATGTAATCTACTCTCTATCATCCTAGCAAGTTATTTTATGTCGCTTTTAATTGTATCGTTGTTTCTTTTAGTTTCATCACAGTTAGGACGGAACTTAACATGATCTGTACATGTCTCAATTTAAAGAGAAGGAATACCTAAGAAAAATATGTGTTCAGTAAGTATTGTAAATGGAAATCTTTCTAAAACTAGATGTCTTGTTTTTGTTCCCTTCAAATGTATTGGATAGTTTTTCGATGGCTTGAGACATGGTAGATACATGTATTCAGCTTGTAATTTATTAAAATGATGATACTGTGTCCCAGCCAGATAATATATTAACACCTAATTGGCTCTGTCAGTAACTTTCATCTTGTAATTGGTTTGTAACTGTAAATACGTTAGCTAATTTTGATAATAGATTCATTAATAACAACATAGTGCTTGCTTTAAATTAGCTCATCAGTATTTTCTCTTATATTGTTTGTGTTATATAGTCATCATGTTTTCTATAGTCATCAGTATTTGCTCTTATATTGCCCACCTTGTCTCTACCTAAACTAGTAATACTCGTTTATGTGTCCTCACTTAAATTATTTCATGTTAACTTTTACAGTTATTCATGTCGGGATCCTGTCATTAGCAAACTTCACTGACAATGATATTGCCATATATCTTCAGATATTTGCGAGTCCAATGTATGAATACTTGGACACGAAGTTTGGCAAAGGACAAGGAAATGCTTTCTCCTTCGACAATCTCTCATTCAGGGTCCTTGTAAGAGGAGGCTACCTTACCGTAAACACTTTTGTCGCGGCTGTGCTGCCATTTCTCGGGGACTTCATGAGCTTGACCGGAGCCTTGAGCACTTTCCCCCTGACATTTGTTCTTGCAAATCATATGTATCTAATGGCGAAAAAGAACAAGCTGTCAGCACTTCGGAAGAGTTGGCACTGGCTGAATGTTGTAGGGTTCAGCTGCTTAGCTGTAGCTGCTGCAATTGCAGCTTTAAGGCTCATTATAGTTGATTCCAGAACATATCATTTATTTGCGGATCTGTGAATCCCGTAGGGATGCTTTGGACGCTTCATCTGTTTTAACGCAAGCACGCTCTCCGCTTGATCGTTATTTGTTTCATTTTTCAATCTATAGCTGGCCATAGTTCCGGTCCACTCTCCTTGATTGGAGTGGGTGGTGTCATTGTAAGTGTGGTTTCCTTGAAGGAAAGAACAATTAGCCAAATGTGGTTGAAAAGATGCTTCTTGATCAAAGTAACATGGGATTGTGATTTTCACCAATTTGAAGTGCAGTTGTGCAAGTTTTTACCATTAGCATTTTAACATTTAATCTTATTTTCATTTGGTTTGCTGATTCTACTGTGCGAGTACCGATCTGTACTGTAAACGCATGACCTTATTTGATTTCCCATACAGGAGGTTGTCTTTCTATATAGAACAATTTTGTCTTTCATTAAATAATTCTGGATTTCTCGTCTGCTAAATCAAAACAGAACTATTATCGTTTCCGTGGAGTAATTCACTCCATAATCTGCCCAAAGAATACACTGATAAAATAACACACAAGGCAACGTGACAATCAAGAAATAATAGAACGCAGCTCCAGAATATATAGACAGACGTGCGCACGCGCGCGCACACACACAGAAGAAGAAAAAAAGACGGACGCAGCAACTAGCATTCATCCATCCATTCATTGAAGAACAGAGCAACTGTTTTTTACCCTGTTATTTTAGAGAGGGGTGATTATGTATCAGATGTTGATTTCAGTCAGTTTACATGATATTTATCATCATTAATCCAATATTATTGCCTGAGATTCTGGGACAAAGAGCATCAAGATATTTCAATCCATTTGAACGTACACATGCAAAGCTACCAAACCTTAATATTATCTTCAAACATCTCCCTAATATCACATGAAAACCACAGGAATAACCAACTCTCAAACAGTGTTGGTCATGAAAAAAATATACAAGTCACTATAAAGTGTACCAAAAGAGAGAAGATTAACCTCAACCAGAAACCAACTTAACAAGAACAATTATAACATTGAGAACGATAAGAGGGACTCTCAAGAATTGAGTTGCATATATGAGGCCAACGATCTGCCCCTTCAATGACTTTGCTCTCTGCATTCCTGAAACCTCAGTAAAACTCCATCCTCTAGGAGCAAGAAATCTGTCCTCGTTCAGTATTGCTAACGCATTTGCAAGAAGCAAAAAGCCCTCCAGCAACGTCCAAAGACCCATCCCTTCAGATGTTGCTTCTGCTGCTGCAAGAGAAGACCAACTAGTCATGTGTAGAAGGAGAATACCCTTTCCACTCACTTGTAGTGTAGCAAACTCCAGTTTCAAGCTCGGGTTAGATACGTTTTTGTTTTAAATGTGCATTGCTTACTCTTTAACACACAAGTTAAATAATCTATCAAATTAGCAGCCACATGCACAAATAACAATGTCTTCATGAAGAAGCATCAAGTTCCATCACATTCATTACTTACACCAGGCCTGAATTATATTACCAGTACTTTCCATCAGGAAGCAACACACATTCAGTACATAGGTACATAACCAACCATCGAACATTGCTGTAGATAGAGAGAGATTTTAGGTTTAAGTTGTTAACTTGAAAGTTCATGATTGACGACGCATAGGGCTGTAAAATGATTCAAACCGTTTGCATTCGGCTCGTGTTCGGCTCTGTTTCTCATATTAGGACTTTTTCTAGTATGTATTATGCCTTTTTTTAATAGATAGAAATACATTTTGTCTTAGAAATTTTACTCATTTTTTTTGTTCTTTAAATGATGGTAAATTTATGATGTAAAGAACATAAGTAATTCAATAAAAAAGTCTTTGAAACTTGAGAGAAACAATGTGATAGTCAATACAACATGTTCAATAGGACTTTGGCTCGAGCTCGATTCGTTCGAGTCTCTAACCAAACCGAGTTCAAACACCATTTTAGAGCTCGACCTTAAGCTCGGCTCGAATCAAACTCAAACGTTCAATAGTTAAGTCAAACCAAGCTTGTACACTCTTTGTTCGAGCTCGTTCGTTCGATTTTCAGCCCTAACAACGCATCACTGTGAGCCAACAATTTCAACTTGTACTAAATTTCGAGAGCACTTATGTGTGTAGTCTGGAAGTTGTTGCTTCAGAGTGAACACTGGAAAAGAAAGTTAAAAACCCAAAGCTTTTGACAGTTTGATGAGATGTCAAAACCAGAAACTCCGGCTTGACAGTTTGATGAGATTCACTACCCAATGCCTATACTTATCTAATATATACACCAATTCCATCTTTTAACAACAATGATAGCAAATGTTATAGCATTGCTAATGCTTCTTTCAACTTCACATCGAGTGTCCACCAAACAGATCATTTTTCTCCTCTTGGCTGCTTCACTAAGTTGACTTTGCTACTATACGTATGACTAGATAAGAGAAATAGCTTCCCAGTTATCTGAGCCTTAATCGTTCTTATAGCCGCCCGTAACTACTGGCTTACCGTGTGGAGTCACCTGATGAACTTTGCAGATGGCCCACATGTAAATGAGCAAGGTGTGGGCAGTTGCGGAAACAATTTAAAGCACAAGAGAATGGCAAAAGTAATTCCACTAGAAAAAGTGAAAACCTAACGTATTATGTTCAGACTGGATTTTCAATTTCATATTAATAAGGTGAGGATTCTACCATTCAAAAAATATGGTTCATTTGTCCATCCTAAAACAGTGGTCGTGGAGTACATGTAATCCAACTACACCTTGTTTGGGTTCCAAAAAACTTCCACTAGTTGGGAGTTATATAGAGTAGGAAATTCCCTTTCTGAAAAATATAATAAGCAGTGGTCAAAAGTTAAAGCGTTTCCAAACTTGACCAAGCTTGCTCTACATCACTTACCATGTCAAAGTGAAGAAAAGAGAACCTAACTAAATGATTCATACTGCTGTATAAATCAACACATGATCTAATAACTCAAAGTTTATCAGATCGCATATTTGCAATCTATATAAACCATAGTTTGCGGTATATTCCGATACCGATATGATACGTCTGATATATAACGGTTTGGCATGTCCTTATCCGATACTGACCGCTACCAATACCGGCTTTTGGGTCCCTTTCCCAGTCAATTCAGCAAAAAAAAATGAACAAAGAAGATAGAATAAGGAAAAATAGTGTCAAACACAATTATTTGGTAGTGTCAAAGATTGACATTGTTCTATGTCGATAAGATTCCTTATTGATAAACTATTAGTTATTTGATTCAATTGAAAAAAAAATATAGCCCAAGCCAATCATTGATAAATAATTAAAATTTGTTATGATCTCAATAAATATTACCATTTGTCGAAGTAGTATATCTATAAATTCACAACATTCATCCATAATTAATATTACCCCATTGTCAACTATTTATTTCAGCACATGTCTAAAGATAAATAAATAAACGATAGTATTTATTGCAAGTGGGATATTATTCCATTTAAAATAACAGAAAAAACAAACATATAATATATTAAACTACTTTCTGTCATGTTTGGGTTTCCTGAAACGAAAAACCCGATACTACGATCCAAAACAACCGATACCCCCAATACACAAAGGAACGGTCTCAAACCAATTCCAATATGCGAACCTTGAATTATAAACCACATAGTTTGATTACATATATGAAATGAACCATCAGATAGCACTTTTGAATCAAGCTAATTTTCAGACCAGATCAGCATGCTAATTTCTAAACACTATAAAGATGGATCACAAGCAAAGGTGTGCACAAATCTGACTTGATTACGAGTTCATAACCCTACCAGTAATGCAAAATAGCTTATGACTCTTCATACTAGCATCAGAACCACCGTAGAGTTAAATAAAACCCTCGAACCAAAACATTTCTTAGCTCTATCATGTGACATCTAGCATAAAGAAGAAAATATGACAAGCAATGATCATTTCTCGTCGAGAGAAAGGACAACCAATCAACACTCTAGCATAAAGAAGAAAATATGACAAGCAACGATCCTTTCTCGTCGAGAGAAAAGGACAACCAATCAACACTCTAACTACATAATTAAACCAGTCAAATGATCCAAATAGAACTGAACTTCTCTAGATCGCATCCATAACATTCAAAACCACTGTTCTAAAAATCGACCTAGGCGGCGCCGGGCGCCCATCTAGGCACTTCAACTCCCAACTATGCATGTTGTTTTTGGTTTTATGGATTATTTTTTGCAATTTTCAGTAGTTTTTTGGGTTTTTTATTTTTATTTTTGGAACCGCGGCCGCCTAACTAGTGCCTAGCGCCTTTTACAACCTTGTTCAAAACTACCAAATACCAAGTATTCCTAGCTCTTCAGTTCATGAGCTATCAAGCATAAAGAATAAAACATGACAAGAAGCAACGACCCTTTCTCGTAGAGAGAGAAAGGATAACCAATGACCAATCAACACTCTAACTACATAATTAAACCAATCAAATGATCCAAACAGAACTGAACTTCTCTAGATAGCATCCAGAACATTCAAAACTATCAAATCCCAAGCATTCCTAGCCTCTTTCGAGAGCAAAAAAACATCAACCTCCATGTCAATACTAAGTTTATTTAAATGAAAAAACAGTCGATCAATCACAAAAAACCTACTAACATCTAAAGAGCGATCAACCATCTGAGATTCCATATACGGACTGGATCGACTCCAAATTTACGATTAAAAATCCTCTTACTTTCTCCATGAGCAACAACTGATCGAAACCTCAAACTCAATCGATCATCCGAATAAACTCAATTTCTCCAGATCCGGAACAAAACAACAATGGATTTGAGCAAATCAACCAATTCAAACCATTTCCCAGCAGGAATCAACCATGAAACTCAAAAAATGGACAAAATCGGAACTTATTCCAAAGAAAAGCATAATATTAATATAAACTCACATGATCAATAAAGCAGAACCTAAACTAGACCACCAAACTCAATCGAGGACACAATGATCTAAATTTCTTCCGACCCTTGTAAAAAAAACCATAGATCTGAGTAGATCACCTAATTAAAAGCAATTTTAGCTCTTCAAGCGACATCAACCATGAGACTCCATAACTGGACCAGATCGAAGCTTATTTCAAACATAAAAAACGAAGATGATGATAAAGAATTATCATACCTTGACGAAATGAGAGAGATGAAGTGCCGATAAAAAATTCTCTCCCTACTCGACTCCGGCAAATCCGATGGGAAATGGGAATGAAGAGAAACCGAGTGTGGAAGTTTTCAAGGGTTTATAATTTCCCTTGAATCTATCATATGATAGGAGACCCTCTCAAAGTTTCTTATTTGCTTAAAACTCATCTAAATTATTGGTCTGTCAAAATGTAGAGAGCACTCCTACTAGTTTATTCCCTGTTTGAAATAGGAAAGCCCCATTTCAAATTGTACTCTCACGAGTGATTCACAACTACAGTTTTTGTCAATTTTGTATGGCCAAAACGATAATTGTGGAGACCAAATGAGCTTTCATTTGTATGTTTTGTCAAAATGTCGACATAAGCGGCAAAAGTTCCATTTCAGTACCAAACTAACCCTTACATGCTTCCAAAAAATATTCACTCATTACTTGGCTATCTAGTTTATTTTCTGCACGATAGACTTATAAACGAAATAAGTATCTAAATTTTAACTGGAACGTAACATTCCGCCAACGTAGTTGGAAAAAAATACATAGTATATAAAATAATTGAAAGTTGGATTTCCGCCAATTTGGTGGTTGGTTTGGTTTTTAATGGTTTGTTTGATTTTATTTGTTTTAAATATGTTTGGTTTGGTTTGATTGATTTGTTTTTCCTTGCTTTGGTTTAATTTTTTTAGTTTGGTTAATCTATTTGTTAATTTGTTATTATCTATACTAATATGTATAATTAGAAAAATTATTAGTCAATATATTTATTTGTATATATTTATATATAAATATATATATATATATATATATATATATATATACGCATAAATATATTAGGATAGATAATAATAACAAATTAATAACAAATTTAGGTTAAGATGTTCTGATTTAAAAAAAATATTTTAAATTTAAGTTCTACTAGATAAGTTTAAATTTTGATCTTATAAAATTTAAAATCTTATATTATAATTATTATAATTTTAAATAAAATAAAAGTCACATAAAATTTTCGCTTAACTATAGATTAGCTTACAATATTTTCTTATGAGTTTTAATTTAAAATATTGGATAACTTTAAATCATAAAATTGAAATGTGGATATAGTTAAAGTTGTGATGATAAATTTTTTATTTTCTTTCATTTATTATAATTTCAAAATCCATTAATCAAATTCTAATTATAATTTGATCGATGGATTTTGAAACTAAAATTAAAATCTTGATTAATGTATTTTGAAATTATAATAAGTAAAGAATTTGTCAACACAACTTTAACTATATCCAAATTTCAATTTTATGATTTAAAGTTATCGAACAATTAAAATTAAAACTCATAAGAAATGATTAGCTAAGCGAAAAATTTTATGTGACTTTTACTCTATTTAAAATTGTAATAATTACAATATTTTAAATTTATAAGATCAAAATTTAAGCTTAACTATTAGAACTTATATTAGAATCAAAAAATTTAAATTAGAACAACTTAACCTAAATTTGTTATTAATTTGTTTATTAGTTTCTTATCGTTACTATACTAATATATTTTTCATATTTATTAATTTTTTATTAATACAAATAAATATATATAAATTAATATATACAAATAAATTTGTATATTAATATGTATATATTAATTTTTATATTAACTAATATGGATAATAACAAAATTTATATTAACTAATATTTTTTTTAGTATCCATATTAGTATAGATAATAACAAATTAAGTAATAGATTAAATTAAACTAATGAAAAAAATCAAACTAAAAGATTAAACCAAATCAAACCTAACGAAAACAAACAAACCAAAATCCAACCAAAAACAAACCAATTAAACCAAAACCCGCCCAAAAAGAAAAAACGGGGGGCTATTTCTGCCAACTAGGTTGGCGGAAAATCCTATTTCGTTTATTTATTTTATTTTTTTGGGTTTCCCGCCATCTCAGATGGCTATACGTTTCGTTTTTTCAAATTTATTCAAACTTAGTTCGTTTACGCTAATTTACATAAATTAATTTTGGTAATTTTTTGTTTCAAATTGTAGTCTCACGAGTGATTAATATTTACAGTTTTTGTCAATTTTGTATGGCCAAAATGATAAATGTGGAGACCAAATGAGCTTTCATTTGTATGTTTTGTCAAAATGTCGACATAAGCGGCAAAAGTTCCATTTCAGTACCAAACTAACCCTTACATCCTTCCAAAAACTATTCACTCCTTACTTGGCTATCTAGTTTATTTTCTGCACGATAGACTTATTTTTTTTTTTTCTCTCATGACCAATTTGTAGAGTTTTGGTTTTGCAATTATTGACAGGAGCTATGATTTGGTAAAAATCCGGTTCCTCAAGGTTCCTCAATCTATAACGAGTCATCAACCTGTAATGATATATAACATCACATAAAAGTAAAAAAAAAGCTACTGAATTTAACAACAAGGACAACACCACGGAGCTATGATTTGGTAAAAATCCGGTTCCTCAGTCTATGATTTAGTTTCCAACACCTCTACTCCTACCCCAAATCCCAACTAAACATAATAATAGCCATTGCACATATCCTTTCATAATACTCCAAACTATTTCACCTTTCGATAATATAACGGATCGCAAGCCATGTAAACCAATTAATAAAGGGGAAATTTATGAAATGCCCAAAAACTAAAAAAGTTTCATGAAAAACCCACCGCTAAAAAAACTTTCATCGCGTGCCCAGAATTAGAGAAACTTATCCAAAGCGGGTTCCAAATGACCATTTTACCCTTCTAATTTATTCAAAGCACCCGCGAAACATACTCTTCAAAAAAAAAAGATTTCGATTCTTCATCTACTTCGTTACGCTGCTCACTTTCTATTCTTCCTCTTCTTCGATACGCTGCTCACTTTCGAATCTAGGTTTTCTTCTCCAAAATCTTTCCATGTCAAAACGGAGGTCAAAACATCATTTTTTTGCGATTCTGAAATTTCGAAAGTCCGTCTAACGAAGAATCGGTTACTTTCAGGCTCCTCGAAAATATGTTCGTTTTGTGACAAACCGAGCCTCGTTTCGATCTCCCAGTCAAAAGTTATGGCTTTCCAAACTTTCAACTCGCCATTCTCCGTGGTAAAATCACGGAGAATGGCCATTTCTAGTGTTAAAACGCAGGAGAATAGTCATTCTCCGTACTAAATGACAGAGAATAGCCATTCTCCGTACTAAATGACGGAGAATGGTCATTATCCGTGTCAAAACCACGGAGAATGGTCATTCTCCGTGATATTAACACGGATAATAATCATTCTCCGTGAACTTTACACGGAGAATGGACATTCTCCGCCATTTTTTACAACGGAGAATGGTCATTCTCCGTCTTTTTCGACACGGAGAATGATCATTCTCCGTGATATTAACACGGAGAATGACCAATCTCGTGTTAACATGGAGGAGAATGGTCATTCTCCGTATTGAAAAAGACGGAGAATCTCCGTGTTAAAACCACGGAGAATAGCTATTCTCCGTACTAAAATGACGAAGAATGGCCATTCTCCGTCACTTTACCACGGAGAATGACATTCTCCGTGTTAAAATCCATAGAAAATTGTCATTCTCCGTGGTTTTTAACACGGAGAATGCCATTCTCCGTTGTTTTTAAAACGGAGAATAGTCATTCTCCGTCATTTTAGCACGGAGAATGGTCATTCTCCGTGGTTTTAACACGGAGAATATTTTTTTTTTTAGAAAATTTTTGTCAGGAATAAAGAGTTTCATTCTTCTTTCAAAACGATGATAATTCTTATGAAAAAGTAGAAGAAAGATCTTCTCTCCACAATTGACCTAATCGTCGAAAAACTTCAAATGCCTCCACGATGAAGATGATGATGATGGTGATGATGATGACGAGCGATGATCTGAGTTCGACTGAAGAAAAGTACACCGAACTACGAACGATCTTTGCGATCTCTGCTGAAGATGAGAGCAATGAAATTCAGATTTTCCGTGAAGAAGAAGACGAAAATCGCAATCCAGATCTGAGTTTTTTGAATTCAAATACATATAGATGACCAATTCGCGCGGAGGGGTAGTTTCGGTATTATAAAAATAGCAGTTTCCAGCGGGTGACATCTAAAAGAGAATCTTGGAATATTTAACGTGAAAATACTTAATTCTGGGTATTTCATAAAACTCATCCAGCGGGTGGGCATTTCATAAAAGCCCACCCCGAAATTGGATTTCTCAGCAATTTCCAGTTTAATAAAAACAAATTCACCCATCACGAGCATGAAACAATTGTAAATCTAGTTGCATCTGCAAATTAATGAACAAATCTTATTAATCGACCTAAATTTTTTTAAGAAAAGTCGCAGATATATCATAATCAACACACTAAACTTCAAATTTTAGGGGGAAAAATGAATTAGAAACACGGATCAAATGAACTTCAGCAGATCTATAGATCCGAACATACACATAAAAATTGAAAGAGAATTAGAGACGATAGATCGGAATTGAACGAACTATCCATATTGGAGAGAGAGAAGAGACTCAAACCTTCTTCGAGGAAATCCTAACCCTAGCTAGAGAAATCGAGGAAGACGAAAATATGAGTTTTCCTTTTAGAGCACCGGCTGATATTCTAATTGGTCCCTGGCGTTTCTCTTTAATTACATCTCTACCCCTCTGGTGGAGTACTTCTTGTGTGTCTACTGTCTAGCATTCGTAATGTGGGCTGAGGCTTGGTATTTGGGATTGCTGCCAGCTATTGAGCAACCATTAAACTTAAATATGATGGGCCTAAGGCCTACGTTTATACAAAATGGGCCTAAGGCCTATTGTTTGTACAAAATTAGCTTCTAGTAGAGTGCCTTAGTCCACTGACCACTGGCATGAAGCCCATCATGAGCCCCCCTAGCTAGCCCACCCCTACTGTTAATTCACACAATAAAGCAGAAGCAGACAGCTAGGCTAGAATTGGATTTCCTTCCTGCTGCTGCTGCTGCCTGCCATGGCCTCCTCCCTCCACCTAGGGCTATCCTGCTCTCCCATCTTCCCACTATCCTCGTCAAAATGGAAACGCAAAGTCCCCACCCCGATCATGTCCATGACCTCCATCAATGGCGGAGTCGCCGCTGCTACCGAGCCTCCAAAACGCCGAGGCCGAAAGAAGTCTACCACCACCACAACCAGCTCCACCTCCTCTCCCGAGAAGAAAAAACCGAGGCGCTCCAGGAAGAAACCGCAAGAAAAATCCGACGGCGAAGAGGAGGGAGACCTCGACGACGGCATAGACTTCCCCTACGAGTCCCCTCCGCTCGTCTGCTGCTTCGGCGCGGCCCAGAGGGAGTTCGTCCCCACCGTCCGCGTCTCCGACCGCCAGATGCACCCGGACCAGTACTCCTCCTGGAAGAACCTCCAGTGGAGCCCGCCCGAGTTCGTGAGGGCCCCGGGAGGACCTCCGTCCAACGTGGCCATCTCCCACGTCCGGCTCGGCGGCCGCGCCGCCTTCATGGGGAAGGTCGGGGACGACGACTTGGGGAACGACCTCGTGTACCGCATGAACACCGAGAGGGTCCAGACCCGGGCCGTCAAGATCGATCCTGAAGTCAGGACTGCGGCTTCGCGCATGAGGCTAGGGTTTGTGGACGACGGCCAGAAGAGGTTGGTGGCCGAGACCGTGAAGGAGTCCGCCGAGGATTCCTTCTCGATGTCGGAGGTCGATGCTGCCGTGTTGAAAGAGGTTCCAATTGCTCTTTAAATTTATCATCTTTGAGAAACGCAAACAGTCAGTTTGGCTAGAATTACTTTCTCATCCTCATTAGTTTGTCTTCCTATTTGTTTCGTCTTTGTGAAGTACAAAATTAGGTAAGAAAACAGCTAGAGCTTTAGGGTCTGCTTGGCAATTATAAGGGTGGCGGCTATGAAGTATTTTTAGAGTACCGGTTACGAGGGTTCCGGTTTTGGGTGGTTTTTAAGTAGCAGCTTTTAAACCAGTCCAATCCTTACTTGGTAATTCACTAACGAGTGGCTTTGATATTTTTTTACATGAATAAAATTAAATAGGGATGGGTATTAGTAGTTACAATTATATATTTTTGGTGAGGATATAAATGGAATAAAATAATAAAACCGTTCAAAACCCACCGATTTGGGTTGTTTATAAAGCCAACCAAAATTGCATCACACCGATTTTGGAGGGTTTTTGAGCCGATCAAAATTAGTGCCTCAAAAAAATAAACAAGCAGGTGTTTTATGAACGATCGGTTCAAAAACACCCTAGAATCGGTGAAAACACCGTTACCAAGCAAACCCTTAGATGAAGTTCACTCAAAATTTCGATATATACATGTTTTTATGTAGTCAAAGTAAAAGTTGTAAGACAAGGAACTTTTGGAATAGAAATCTGTTGTAGGTATTATTAATCATGTGCAACATCTGTCGTAATTTTATGGCTTTTGAATCATTTTTGAGAAACTTAGAAAGTGGATAAGTATTTTGACTGAAACTTGTGCTGAATTTTCACTAAAGCTTCCCTTTTTTCAGGACAATTTGGTAAGAGAGAGAGAGAGGCTGGAATTGGGTTAAACTAATTTGAATGAGACTAGAGCACAGTTCACTCCTAGCTATTTCATTTTTGGTGAAAATCAAGTACAATTTTAGCTATAGTTGAAACTTGAATGAGAATTACTGTGAAACCTGCATGCATGAATAATACATAGGATGTGTGACCTCCTAGTTGGTTTATGAATTGCAAAGTATATTTGACAACTCAAATTCTAAAAGTAAAATAAAAGTAGATCTGCAAATAACTCTTTAGCATTGAGATCAACTAATATTGATAAGGCTTGTGCAAGATGGGCATCATACTCTTTAGTTTAGGTAAAGTAGTTATGAGTTAAAGGTGGACCTGAGTCAATATTTTGTCTAAAATCTGCAGGCTAGGATCTTTCACTTCAATTCAGAAGTCCTCTTGACATCAACAATGCATCTTGCACTCTTTAGAGCCATTGCATTGTCAAAGAAGTTCGGCAGCAATGTCTTCTTCGATCTAAATCTGCCATTGCCCTTATGGAAGTCACGAGATGAGACCAAGGAAGTGATTAAGAAGGCATGGGACCAAGCTGAGCTTATCGAAGTTTCAAAACAGGAGCTAGAATTTCTCCTGGATGAAGACTATTATGAGAAGAAGCGAAACTACAGGCCTCAGTACTATGCTGAATCTTATGAGCAGACAAGGAATCTGCGGGATTATTACCATTACACCCGAGAAGAGGTTGCGCCACTTTGGCACGATGGACTAAAGATCTTGTTTGTAACTGATGGGACACTTCGGATTCATTACTATACCCCAAAGTTTGACGGGGCTGTGATCGGGACAGAGGATGTGCTTATAACTCCATTCACATGTGATCGGACTGGATCAGGTGATGCTGTTGTAGCTGCTATCATGAGAAAGCTCACAATACACCCGGAGATGTATGAGGATCAGGACCAGTTAGAAAGGCACCTCAGGTTCGCTGTTGCTGCAGGGATTATTTCACAATGGACAATTGGAGCTGTTAGAGGATTCCCAACCGAAAGTGCTACTCAAAATTTGAAAGAGCAAGTCTACGTACCTTCAATGTGGTGAGAGTATTACTGGATAAATGGTAACTTAATGGGTTACTTCTTTAGAATTAACATGGTATATGACATCACAAGTCTGGCAAAAAGTTCTGATGATCCTTTTTGAATCTTTCACTGTGGTTTGAATATGCTTGCATCAAACTGTGGAGTGGAGGAATTCTTAATGAGTTATGTGTACTTTCGGAGGATTGCTTCATTTGGAAAATCAGAGAACAATAATTTGGAAGGTGATGATTATTTGTGGCCTTTCGTTATGCAAAAGAGGTATGTTGTGTTTTCTGATGCCAGCAAATATATAACATTGTTGACCCAGTACTCCAAATGTTTTCTGATATTTTTTGGGAGAATGCCTTGCTCTCGTTTATTTTTGTTTCCAAAGATTTTGGAAGTCCTTGTCATCAGTTTTTGTAACTGTCAGCTAACAAGATCGTGGCGGGTTCACATCTTGAGTAGTTGATACTCATAATTTATGTAATATAAATGGATTTCTTAGTGCAGATTCTAAATGCTTGTTTTATTGTTCATACCTGATGCAGGAATTAGGAGGCTGCAAATTGTATAAAAATTGACAAACACTCTATCCCATCCTGCTCTTCACTGAACGTGTTTGCAATTAGTCAGGCATTGGCGTATGTAACAGAACCTCTATTCAAGGTTTCATTTTTCATCCAAAAAAATTATTCGTCTGCTCAAGCATCATCAATTAGTTGTAAGTTTTCCAATTTTCTTCACAAGACTAATGTCATTTTGGGTTCCATCTACAGATCGATAACTAGTAGTATGCTCAACTCCTCATCGTTTTAGACCTAGAGATGACATGTTTGCTTGTTATGGTTTCTTTTTGTTAAGTTTTAGTATTACCTCTTTTCCTCGAGGGTTACGGCATTTCACATTGATCTTGAGATGGTGAAACTTTTTTGTTAACCTATGCTTGAATAGGAATGGTGAAATTTTCTTGTCCACAAAATGAAGATGCTTGAATAGGAATGGTGAAATTCCTCTTACATTTTGTTTTTGTTTTACTAGTATTCTTCAGCATACATATATTTGAAGCATTAGACCTGAGAAGTTAGTTTATGGCAACAGTTGAGTCTCTCTTCATCTGATATGTTTCCGTATTCCTATCGACCGATACTTCAACTAGAGGCGACCAGTTGGTTCTCCAAAGCTGGACCCAGCGTCACACATTAAGAGGCTCCTTGATACTTTAACCTAACGTCCATAGCAGATCCTAATTCTGGTAGCTTCAATTATTCTGCTACTATACCAGGGCTTTATCATAGGCACTCAGATCCAAACTATGCTGGAAAGGAGAACTAAGAACTGTTTATGGCAAAAGTTCAGTATCTCTTCATACCATGCAATGGAACAAAACCATAAAATAGGTGTTGGTACTATAAGCGTTATTATACCATTCACCTTAATTACATCAAAATATTTTAACTACCAACTGAAATGGTTATCATCTGAAATTAGCATCATCATCATCATCATCTTCTATGCCGGTGCTTTTTTTAATCAAAACTTTGGTGTGTGCTAGAAATTTATATAAACTGCAAGTCGCTATTTGTGTATTTAACAAAGAATATTTGGTCACAGACACCGGGTATGTTGACATTTTCAGCTCATTAAGGTAATTTGAACGTATACAAATCTATAATCAAAGTAAAGGTGCATGTTTATCTTTCTTCCTGATTCCCCCCTCCTCCATATCTTTCGAGATGGAACCATAATCCAATTTACCCTCTTTCCCTAGAGTCTCTCTTCAATCCTAACAAAATCAAGAAAAAGATTTTCACAGATGGCCGATTTTTATCAACTAAAATATCATCATCATTACCTATGCTAGTGGCTTTTGACAAAAACTTTGGGGTTTGCTAGAATTTGTATAAATCACAAGTCACTAGTCTTGTATTTAACAATGAATATTTGGTCACGCAAACTCCATCTATTAACATTTACATAAAGGCAGAACAAGGTATGTTGTAATTTTCAACCAATTTGGAAGATGAGATGAGATATATAGTCACTTTAGACTAACTAATGAATACATTTGTGCACCAGCTTTGACACCCAACTTGCTCGTGGTTTATTTACTAATTACCAAAACCAAGAAAAAGATAATTTGAATGTATTGCTACATCTATAATCAGAGTAAAGGTCAATGAGATGCAACCATACTCCAATTTACCTATCTGAAGTTCTCTTATGTAACCATGCTCCAATTTACCTACTCGACTCTCCTGAAGTTCTTGAATCCCTGAAGTTCTCTTGAATCCTTACGAGATCAAGAAGATTATCTTCACAGGTGGCTGATCAATAATAGCCTGTATTGGCAACCAACTTCAACTTCATGGAGATGAAATCACATATTGTCAGCTTCCGAGTATCTAAAGAAGTCATTAAAAACTATAATTTCTCTCTTACTTAAAGAATGAGGTAACATTGTCCAAACGCTCGTCCCTACAAAATGGTCAGATTCTGCTTTTACTACACCTTTCAAGTTCTTCTCCAAGATTTCTTTCATAGGGACCTCCAAGTGGATTAGCGTGATGCTTCTTCACTTTTTGTTTAGATTCATCCCCAGTTATTGTACCCCCATCCAACTGATCTATCAGTTTCACAAACATTTGCCTGAAGTCAATGAACTAAGCTTTAATTGTCATGGTTGTATAATAATAAAACTATTTGGCACTACTCCATGCAACATACTTATCATGATTGATGGTCTTGAGAAATCCTTCAAGTCTTCTATGGCCTCACAATGCTGTTGCCATGTTGCCATCAAATGTGTAAACAAAGACATCACTAGGAAGGGCTACGACATAATCCACTGCTGCAAGCCGGTTATGGTACGTTTTTAAAGGGGCTAGGTCCTCAACTGTTGTAATATGTGTATGGATATTTGGGTATTATGCCCTCAATCCATCCATGCTATGGGCACCATAAATCTCACCTGCAACAATGTAAATGTTTGTTGTGGAAGGATAGCCCATGGCCTCTAGGAAAATAGCAGCCTCTCTAGGGGTCATTGGGCACCCCCTGAAAGTCTCTCTTTGCTATTGATCGTTTTTTCCTTCCAGTGCTTCACACTATACCGCATGGCCCGAAGGACTTGTGCTTCCTTAAGATTTCAGGTTGTTTACAACCAGTAAAAGCAAGCATATCCTTCCTATCTGAAATATCAAATAAAAAAAAGGTTATTTCTAAGGGCACCACCATATTTGCTAGGGGGTAGTCCTTACTTGGGGGCAGCCCAAGCAGGTGGAGAAATTGCTAGGGGGCACCCAAAATTTACTTGGGGACAGCCCAACCCCCCAAACCCTAATTTCTTCCCTCTTCTCTTTTCTCCTCCTCCTCCTCCTTCCTCCGGCGGCGGCGCCACCACCACTACCAGCAGCCACCGCCACCGCCGCCTCCGTCATCCTCCTCCTTCCTTCTCCAAACCCTAATTCCCTCTCCCGCCATGGCTTAAAGGACCCTAGAGATGACCTCCTACAGCCACCGCCACCGTCGCGTCGATTGCCGGCGATCCGAGGTCGGCGCAGAGGTCTCCTCCTTCCTCCATGTCGCCGTCCTCCTCCTCCTTCCTCCATGTCGCCATCCTCCTCCTCCTTACTCCGGCGATCCGAGGTCTCCTCCTCCTCCTTCCTCCATGTCGCCGTCGCCGGAGCTCCTCGACGCGGTCAAGGGGAAGCACTCGCAGGCTCCTCGGTTCCTTAGCTACCAGGTCAGGATTGGGGATGATTTTCTTCCATCTCCGAGGAGGACTGCCACCTTGTTGGCAGTCCTACCTTGCTGGCAGTCCTAGGACTGCCACCTTGCTGGCAGTCCTAACGTATGTTAGGACTGCCAACTTGCTGGCAGTTCTAGGACTGGCTTGGACTGCCCCCAAGTAAAAAAATTGATGGCAAACTTGTAATTTTTTTTGAACATTTTTGGGCTGCCCCAAGTAAAAAGTGTGGTGCCCTTAGAAAAAACCTAAAAAAAATTGATCATATTTATTCCATTCAACTCATGCCATAGTGCCAGTAGTCATACATTAATTGGTCTTGTTACAGTACCTCAAGTGCAGGGCAATATAGTGGTTGAACAATAGGAATGACCACTTGAACAAAGCCTGTAAAAAGAAAGCAGTGCCAGTAGTCAATAAAAGGCCTGTAAAAAGAGCAAACAATAGTAATGACCACTTGAACAAAGCACCAATGTAGATACTGACCAGATATGCACACCTTGGACCAGGAAGCATGCAGCCAGGTATATACAGAAAATTTGCTCTAACGATAAATTTTTTAATCAAATTTGATAAAAGATAAAAAGTTTCAAAAAATTTAAAATGGAGAAACATTTCGTAAGATGGTCTGGCAGAAATTGTCCCATTTATGCCACTCCGTCTGGCGGAAATGAGGACTCAGGTTTTTTGGGTTTTTGATTTGCTTTTGTTTTATTTTATTTGGTTTGTTTGTTTTAAATTGATTTGGTTTGATCTTTTTTTTTCTTCCTCAGATTGATTTAATCTATTATTATATGTACAATAATAACAAAAATCTATTAGTTAATATAATTTATTATATTAATTTATATAATAACTAATAAATTTAACTATATTAGTTAATATACAAATAAATAACAGAAAATTCTTTCTAATGATAATTTTTTTTAATCAAATTAGCTAAAACATAAAAAAATTTAAAAATTTTGAAAGGGAGAAACATTCCTCTGGCAGTCCGTCTGGCAAAAATAGGGACCTCTGGTTTTTATTATTAGATTTTGTTTTAAATTGGTTTGGTTTAATCTTTTTGTTTCTTTCCTTAGTATGATTTTATCTATTAGTTAATTTATCTGGAAATTGCTGAGAAATCCAATTTCGGGGTGGACTTTTATGAAATGTTCACCCGCTGGATGAGTTTTATGAAATATCCAGAATTATGTATTTTCACGTTAAATATTCCAAGATTCCCTTTTAGATGTCACCCGCTGGAAACTGCTATTTTTATAATACCGAAACTACCCCTCCGCGCGAATTGGTCATCTATATGTATTTGAATTCAAAAAACTCAGATCTGGATTGCGATTTTCGTTTCTTTTTCACGGAAAATCTGAATTCCATTGCTCTCATCTTCAGCAGAGATCACAAAGATCGTTCGTAGTTCGGTGTGCTTTTCTTCAGTCGAACTCAGATCATCGCTCGTCATCATCATCACCACCATCATCATCATCTTCATCGTGGAGACATTTGAAGTTTTCCGACGATTAGGTCAATTGTGGAGAGAAGATCTTTCTTCTACTTTTCCATAAGAATTATCATCGTTTTGAAAGAAGAATGAAACTCTTTATTCCTGACAAAAATTTTCTAAAAAAAAATATTCTCCGTGTTAAAACCACGGAGAATGACCATTCTCCACCACGGAGAATGACCATTCTCCGTGCTAAAATGACGGAGAATGACTATTCTCCGTTTTAAAAACAACGGAGAATGGCATTCTCCGTGTTAAAAACCACGGAGAATGACAATTTTCTATGGATTTTAACACGGAGAATGCCATTCTCCGTGGTAAAGTGACGGAGAATGGCCATTCTCCGTCATTTTAGTACGGAGAATAGAGTGGTTTTAACACGGAGAATGGTCATTCTCCGTCTTTTTCAATACGGAGAATGACCATTCTCCTCCATGTTAACACGAGATTGGTCATTCTCCGTGTTAATATCACGGAGAATGTTCTCCGTTGTAAAAAATGACGGAGAATGTCCATTCTCCGTGTAAAGATCACGGAGAATGATTATTATCCGTGTTAATATCACGGAGAATGACCATTCTCCGTGGTAAAGTGACGGAGAATGGCCATTTTACGTCATTTTAGTACGGAGAATAGCTATTCTTCGTGGTTTTAACACGGAGAATGGTCATTCTTCGTCTTTTTTCAATACGGAGAATGACCATTCTCCTCCATGTTAACACGAGATTGGTCATTCTCCGTGTTAATATCACGGAGAATGATCATTCTCCGTGTCGAAAAAGACGGAGAATGACCATTCTCCGTTGTAAAAAATGGCGGAGAATGTCCATTCTCCGTGTAAAGATCACGGAGAATGATTATTATCCGTGTTAATATCACGTAGAATGACCATTCTCCGTGATTTTACCACGAAGAATGACAATTCTCCGTGGTTTTGTCACGGATAATGACCATTCTCCGTCATTTAGTACAGAGAATGGCTATTCTCCGTCATTTAGTACGGAGAATGATTATTTTCCTGCGTTTTAACACTAGAAATGGCCATTCTCCGTGATTTTACCACGGAGAATGGCGAGCTGAAAGTTTGGAAAGCCATAACTTTTGATTGGGAGATCGAAACGAGGCCCGGTTTGTCGCAAAACGAGCGTATTTCCGAGGAGCCTGAAAGTAACGGATTTTCCGTTAGACGGACTTTCGAAATTTCAGAATCGCAAAAAAATGATGTTTTGACCTCCGTTTTGACATGGAAAGATTTTGGAGAAGAAAACCTAAATTCGAAAGTGAGCAACGTATCGAAGAAGAGGAAGAATAGAAAGTGAGCAGCGTAACGAAGAAGATGAAGAATCGAAATCTTTTTTTTTTTTTTTTTTTTAAGAGTATGTTTCGCGGGTGCTTTGAATAAATTAGAAGGGTAAAAGGGTCATTTGGAACCCGCTTTGGATAAGTTTCTCTAATTCTGGCCACGCGATGAAAGTTTTTTTAGCGGTGAATTTTTCATGAAACTTTTTTAGTTTTTGGGCATTTCATAAATTTCCCCCTTAATTTATTATTATCTATATAATAATAACAAAATCTATTAGTCCATTTATATATATTAATTTGTATATTAACTAATAAATTTTGTTATTATCCATATTAGTTAATATACAAATAAATATATACATATTACTATACAAATTAATTTGTATATATTTATTTATATTCATAACAAATTAATATATCTAAATAAATATATTAAAATAAATAAAAACAAACTAAAATAGATAATAATAAATTAATATATTAGGATACAAATAAATATATACAAATTAATATCCATAAATTAATATACACAAATAAGTATATATATATATATATATATATATATATATATATATATATATATATATATATATTCTTGAAACATGTAATTGTGTTACAGACTCCTGGCCTGAAGGCACAATATTCTCACGACCATCCATGAAATTTTATGTTGATTTTACTGGAGACTTGGTTGAGAAAAGAAGCAGCTGGAAATACTAAAAAAAATGGAATATAAATTATTTAAAACATGTATTATATATTCTTGAAAATATATGATTGTCTCACAAACACGAAAGTCAAAAAGATAAGAATAAAATACTTTTTCAAGAGTAAATTAAAAATAAATACAATTTAATTACATTATATAATTTTTTTTATATTATATCTTCTACTATATAATGCGGTTTCGAACTGGTTCAAAAAATGAGCTGTCTAATGTATATCATCAACCATTTAATTTAAAAAAATTAGAAAAAAATATAATGTTAAAGTTTCTCTTATTTTCTTCCCATAACGAAATATCCTTTTTTTTTCTGCATAACAATACTAGTTAATAATAATTCAAATTAACTACAACCTTGTGTTATGTATATTCTAAAATTCTCTATTATTATAATGCGGCTTAGAACGGCTCAAACATGACTCGTCTAAGCCGTATGTATATCTTCATTTAAATAAATTAAAAAAATGATAAGAAGACAACTAATAACTACCTACATACCCCACTAATTATTTTTAAAAAAAAACTTAAGCAAGTATTTAACTACCTAATATGATATATTGATAAGTAAATAACTCTAAATCAAGTGTTTAAGGTGGGCAACATTTTTTTATTGTTTGAGTTCAGATCCTAGAAATGATATTTTTTTAGTAAATTTATATTTAATTTTTTTCGGTATTCTTTTTATGTGAGTGCAGTGAACATGCACATTAACTACTAGTAACTTAAAATTCTTATAACTATTTAAACATATATCCAAAATCCTATAAACATATATATATATATATACATAACAAGTTCAAATAAAAATAAATTTATTATTAAAACTATATTTAAACTAACTATTAGTACTATCCAAAAATATATTCAAAGTCAATGTTCTAAAAATCGCTACGCGGAGACGGTGCGCCGAGGGTCCGCCTAGTGCCTAGGGCTCCTAGGCGCCGAACTGTTTTTTTATATTAATGTATATATGTGGATATCACATATATATATATATATATATATATATATATATATATATATGCCATATGAGAACATAACTTGAAGTTGGCAAGTTGGTTAGCAGGTTGTGTTTGAGTATTGTTTGTTGGCGGTGGAGAGGTCCACAGTTCGAGTGTAGCAATAAAAAAAAAAAACTTTTCCTTTTTCTTTTCCTTTTCCGTCCCCTTTCCATTTCCCTCCCTTCCTCTCACTCTCCTCCCTCTCCTCTGCTTCTCCTCCCTCTCTCCTCTCCCTCTCCCTTTCCCTTTCCTCTCCTCTCCCTCTCCCTCTCCCTCTCCCTCTCCCTCTCCCTTTCCTCTCCTCCCTCTCTCCTCTCCCGGCTCCACCATCACCACCGCCTCCACCACCACCGCCTCCGCCTCCACCACCGCCTCCACATCACCACCGCCTCCGCCTTCACCACCGCTTCCACCACCACTGCGTCCACCACCACTGTAGACAGCACCACCACCAGAGCCACCGCCACAACCACCGGTCCACCACCGGTAAGTGCGCGTGCGTGCGCGTGTGTGTGTGTGTGTTTTTTTTTTTTTTTTTTTTTTTGCATTTTGAAAGGCCGCCTAGGGCCGCCTAGCCCCGCCTATAGGCGTCTAGGCCCGCCTAGCGCCTAGGCCGGCCGACTAGGGCCTTTTCGGTGCGGCCGGCGGCCGCCTAGCGCCTAGGGCGCCGCCTAGGCCGATTTTTAGAACAATGTTCAAAGTTCTACAAAAAAAATCAAAATTTAACTAAAATATATTTAATATTTAAAGTATTTTTAAATTAACTACACGTATTATCTAAACATATATCCAAAGTTCTACAAAGAACAATTTTCAATAAAACAAGCTACATGATATTATCTAAACATATATCCACTGTTCTGTTTTAAATTTTTTAACAACTTTTTTATGCAGGAGCATTGCATGTGCACATTACTAGTAGAAAATAAAACGGTGTCATCTTCACACGAACTCGAAATTATATTTCACATAATGTAAAATAGTATTGCACATCACGAAAACTTCAAATTATAATATGTATAAGTACTGGAGATATCATCAAGAACCAATGGATGGAGCGAAGAGGAGAGCAACAAAATATACCTTAGAAAGAGGAACATTGGGTGAACATGTAAGGCAATTGTTGGTTTATAAGCTTGGCCACTAGAAAGATAGTCCTACCTTGGAAAAATACTCCAAGTGTGTACCTCAATAAATAACTATATGTCGTATTGGCATATACACATGGGATGTGGTAGCCCATATGGTTGGCATGGTGAGGTAATTTTTTTAGAGGGACTAAGTTTAAATCCTTCGCTCGCATCCGAGTCCGAGTTGCTAAGTCCCTACGGGACTTAACTCCTATGGTTTTCCATAGTGAGTGACAAAACAAAGGCTTGTTCCTTGTGTTTTACATTTAACCCTCTAGGAAAATTAATCCACATGAGGCAACTCACCTCATGTGCATACTCCAACACAAACATAGCTATTATATTGCGATATACACGATGGTGGTGTTCCAATGTGGGACTAAAAGTTTCTAAAGCCAAGTGAAAACACCAACATTTACCATTTAGGGTGTTCTAATTGTATTCTTGCGTCTTTGTTTTGTATTTTATGATCTTTATTTCTCTGCATAAAGTCGGGCCACTGAATTCGGTCTTACGGATATGGGTTCGATGTTGACGCGTATCTTGGAAAATACTTTTCCGCTTTTATTCCCAATATACATTTCCTGTATGATACTTGGACTCTCATTTATGCGATTGTTTATTACTTGTTTCATCAACTTTTTTTTTTAAATTTTTTATGAAAACAAATGGAGCCTTTATTGATAATCAAATTAGCCAACAGAAGATGAAGAGGAAAGTTGGGATAGGTCTTCAGGTAGGTGCTGGAGAATACAATCAGGAGGATTAGAATAAGAAGTAGCAATCTTGCATTGCAGAGCATGGTTCGCCAGAGTGTGAGGCGAGCCACTTGGTTTCCTGTCCTCCGCACGAACAGGAATGTAGGTCGGCCTGTAACTGGGATTTCCATGGGATGAGGTTGGAGTCACCTTGGAATATTCTCTGCGTCGTCAGAGTCTCCTTTGATGAGGATGTCCTTGTCCTTGAAGAGCGAGAGCGAGGTAAGTTGAATGCCAAGTTTGACAGCATATGTTTCGGAAAGGAGGCTGCAGTCGGAGGATGGTGATGGCGATAGGTACCATGTCTTGGCCCCTAGGAATCTCGCGCAACAGCGGCTGCCGCTAGGGCCGACGAAGAAGTGGCCCCGTCCACATTAATTTTAATGGACCCCTCCGTCGGGGGGTGTTCCAATGGTAGAGCAAGGTCGGGTTGTCTTGGGGATCCAGGGTCATCTCCATGGGTGCAATCTGTTCCCTCTTAGAGGAGTTTAGCAAGGTGAATGATGCGGGGGATGGATGGTGCAGTATGACGGAAGATGCATTCGGCACCCAACCGAAATGTCTCATGAGCGTCGACGTTCTTTAACCAATGGTGTAGTAGCAGCGCGAGGATGTCTTGGTGAGCTCCCACTCGAAGACCGACCGGGCTGGCGAACCAAACTGCTCGTGCCGTTTGACAGTGCAGGAATAGATAGATGATTGGCATCTTCCTTATGAAGGAGACAAAATGGGCACAACGGATTAGTGTGTGGCAGCCGCTGGTTTATAGAAGAGACGAGAGGAAGGGCGCCGTTCAACAGCTAGCTCCAAATGAAAAACTGGATACGGGAAAGATTGCAATACCTCACCTGATATAATTGTATCACTTTGTGGGTTGTCAGGTGAATATTAAGTAAAGATCAAGGGGAGAGAGAGAGAGAGAGAGAGGATCATCACCTGTAGGGGAGAAAAGACCAGGTCAGGACCGAGCACCTCCTCGGGCACCAGTTGCGCATCCAGGGTCAACCCTGCCCAGGACAGCCAAGACGACCGTCCAGGACCCCCGAATCATGAGGGACCAAAAAAGTAGTTTAAAGATAAATATACTAATAATTTTGTATCTCTAAATAGAACTAGTATATACCATAGACCCTTTTAGACACAAAATTATTATGGTATAATGGTTAGTACTTTAGACTACTTACCGAAAGGTCCTAAGTTCTACTTGGTTGTAGCAATTTTTTTTTTCAATTGCACTTGATATGGGGCCTCCCCGTCGCGTCCTTCCTGATCCTTCCCACCACCTGCCTGAAGTGGTCCAGCGTCAGGAACAGCGGATCCTTCAGCAGAGCAGAAGTCCGCTCCCTGAGCGTCAGCCCCACGATCGTCTCGCTCGGCTGGAAATAGTACAGGATCCTCAGGTAGTGGAGCTTCATCGATCGCGAGGTCCATGCCGGAGAGCTGGTAGTCGGTATGATCGTGCTTGCAGGGACCGCGGTGCTGAGCCAGCGGCTGGTGAGCGCGTTGGAATCTGAGTTTTCATTGGTGTCAGAAACCATGGCGGGCCGGGAGTGTGGTGTCTATGAAAATGTTGTTGTTTGCTGCGTTAACAAGCAGGAGGCTTTATACTGCAATGCTACTAACTGTAAACGTACGGAAAAACTTGCTCTTGTGCAACGTGTAATGCTATTCATTCAAAGTATATATATGGATATGGGAGGTTTTCTTTACGGATGGGGAGTTGGGCTCTGATTAATGTGATGTGGTCACAACTCAAGGCTGGCTGGCTCTGCGCGCTTCCTCGCTGTGGTCCGGGCCTTGCCACCTATTCTTGCACAGTGTTGTCGGATTTCGGGGGCAGTGGCGGCGACGGCGGCGGAAGTGGCGGTGGTCATGTAACGCCATCTGCAGAAGCATATATGAAGTTATATTCTTGGTTTTTATACTTTTCTCCATAGAAAGTTGGTATTTCTAGCCAGGCTAGTAGTGATCCTAATCAAATACTTGTAGAAGTTGGTACTTCCTAGCAAGGCTAATAGAACTCCTAGACATTTAAAAAAGATCTACAAGCCAGATGCTTCAAAAATGTTCGCATGTACATGTATCCAAAATGCCAAAAAATAGTCCTGTGCATATTCATCAGTCAAAATTGTAATGTCTCCTAAAATGTTGTCCTTAATCCCCTTTTTAATATCACACTTCATTTCTGACCACACAGTAAAATGGAGAGGAGCCCAAAATCATAAAGATATCCAATATTTGCAAACGTCTAAGGGTCTGCTTGGCAATTGTAGGGGTAACAGTTATGAGGTGTTTTTAGAGTACCGGTTATGAGCGGTTATGAGGGGTCCGGTTTTGGATGATTTTTATGTAACGGCTTTTAAACCAGTCCAATCCATGCTTGATAATTCATTAACGAGCGGTTCTGAAAGTTTTTTACACGAATAAATTAAATATGGGAGGGTATGAGTAGTTATAATTATATATATTTGTGAGGATATAAATGGAATAAAAAATAGAGCCGCTCAAAACCCACCGATTTGGGGTGTTTATAAAGCCACCCAAAAATACATTACACCGATTTTGGAAGGTTTTTGAGCCGACCAAAACCGGTGCCTCAAAAAAAATTAACAAGTAGGAGTTTTCATAAACGGTCGGTTCAAAAACACCCCAAAACCGATGAAAACACCGTTACCAAGCAGACCCTAAAAGAGCAGACACATCAGTTGAGTACCAAAATCTAAGGCCCTACATGCATGTAACGAAGCCGAATGAAGAAACTAGATATGCTTACCAATAAAAAGCTCTAATCTAATGTCACATGTTCTTTCCGAAACTAAGAACCAACAATTACTATCACGAACAACAACTGTCTAGCTGCTCATGTTTAAACTTAGCAACATTCATGTCCATTGGTTGTGGCCTAGTGGTACGTAGCAACGGAGGTCCCGGCGCGGAAGGCACAGGTTCGAATCTCCTCTTGACAATTTGCCAAGTCGGAGAAAAGGACATCTAAAAAAAAACAATTACCCCCCATACAGAAACAACCTCTTCATATGTTGACTGTTGGCTAGTGCTGCGCACAAACCGTGGATTAGCTGGAGATCTAGTGATACCGTGATTCCCTTTTTTTGCTATAAGCAACAAGAAATAACTTAGGAAAACACTGCCAAGTAATCATATATCTTGTTCTTTGTTGACCGGTAAGAACAGATTTTAATAAGTAAAGTGGAAGAACACCTTGAACATTAATTGGGGGTGTAGCTCATATGATAGAGCGCTCGCTTCGCATGCGAGAGGTACGGGGTTCAATTCCCCGCACCTCCAACGATTGGTTAGTTTTTTTTTGTTGTTGTTGTTGTTTTTTTTTTAACAGTATTATGGTTGGCAAACCATGTACTTGGAAAAATATTAGAGGGCTTTTCTTGGTGCAATGGCAGGTCTTGTATCATGGATCATGTTATTTCGTGTCACATGAACACAATCTCGACCCTCCCCAGACCCTGCATTAGCGGGAGTCTCGTGTCACTGACGTCATCTTTGCGAAATACTACCTGAATGCAATGCTACTCCAAGTCCCTGTATGATGGGACATTCTTGACCCTGCCCAGACATTGCATCATCGTGGCACTGGGATGCCCTCTCATGAATTTGGAAAGGACTCGGTCACCAACGTACATTCTTGACCCTTATAATGTCGATGAGGATAACACTTCCTGCCAAACTTCCGAACATGGTGAATGTCTTGGTAAATGCTTGGTCGATACATTTCTACTGGGTAGTTGCCCAGTGGAGATCTGGAATTTCCTCGAGGCTGATTGATCCACGGTGAAGTTGTGCAAAATATATTGCACGAATGAAAGACATAAAAGCATAAGGACACGATACAGATACGAGGTACAAATATTTTCTTATAGGTACAATAAGTAGTAACCTATATTTACATGAATTCAGACACAGATGCGGGTAGGGATACAGATACGGACACCATTTTGATGTGACTGTGCAACACAATGTGCAATAGTCTTTTAGAGTTGGGTTGCAAGATTTTGATTTTGATATTTTTTTTTTGCTTTGATAAAGTCACATCATGTACCATCTTATGACTTAGATTGTTGTAAATTTTCTTATTTGTGACTTATAACATCATTTCGTTGGAATGGATCATGAAGTATCATTTTTCAGAATACAAGTTTTTCTTCTTTTTTTGTTTTTGTTTTAAGGAACAAAAGAATACCTGCGTTGAAGTTCAAAAGGTGTGTATTGATTATTTAGGCCTTCCAAATTTGGAAGGCTAATTAAAAGTTACTATAGCAAAATACTTTGGTTTTTTTCTTTTCTTTCTTAAATGGTGGCAAATTTAAAGAAATTGAGGAGACTAGATAGATCAAAATGTCCAAATTCATGATTCTGTGGAAATTGGAAAAGCATCCTCTAAGTTAAACTAAACCACAATACTTGATAGAGGAAGACTTCTACTATGTTTTGTGATATGCACATTACCTTCATTTTCTTTTGAAGGATCATAACTGCCCTCTTCAGCTAAAAAAGTCAAACACAACTCCATATGTATCATAAGCAAGGTTTGTAGTATCGATATCTGAATCGGTATTAGACCTTTCTTATGAGTATCAACATTTTCAAATTGGAGTTTCGGAGTTCTTGGTTTCGAAAGCCAAAAGATAAAATAAGCTATTTTAAAAAAATAGAAAAGTATTTTATTCATTTAGGCATGATCTTATGTATGATTCGTTGTTTCCTTTACTTTTGAATTGTATAAAATTTAACATTGTTGAATTATTTATCCATACTAGACATTGTTATTATGACCATTGTGAATCTATAATGCACAACTTCAACAAATAGTAATAATTATATTGTGTCAACATGAAATTTTATCGACATACTCTAGCATGTTGATCAACGACAAGTTAATCATTGTGTTGACATTATTGTTTACCATAATTTTGTTTTCTTTGCTAAGTTGACCGTAAAAGAGAGCCATAGTTTTGATATTGACGGGTATAAGTGTTGGTGAGTATTTGTATCAGAAAATCCAAAACCAATACGATATGACTGACCAATACGTATCGATATCGGCTGATACTACAAACCTTCATAAGTATCATGATTCATGAATATATAAGGTTAAGGGAGTATCCCTAGAATTTTTGTGATTCTTGCTGTAGCATAGCTGCATGATCAGTACTTCACTTGTTTCCATTTTCAGCATAATTTTATTACCTGGCTTAAGCCTATTTTGGCATGTGAAGTTGTGATGGAAAAATCATTATTCATTACCAATTCTTGGTATTGTTGGGTTGCATGATACATTACCAACTCCGTTCTTTTTATTTTCACACTTTCGTACACTACAATCAAACAGCCTACACCCTCCCACTCCCCCCCGATAATGTACTTTCGTACATTTTCACTCGTACACTTTCGTACATTTTCACTCAATAATGTACTTCTAATTTTCCTCTTTTATGTAATTTCTAGTTTTTACTCGTCAATGTTGTTTCTCTATATTTTCCCTGCTATATATATATATATATATATATATATATATATATATATATATATATATATATATATATGTCGTTCAATGTAGGATTGATCAATGGCAAACCATGTACTTGGAAAAATATGAGAGGGCTTTGCTTGGTGCGGTGGCAAGTCGTGCATCATGGATGATGTTGTTTCGTGTCACATGAACACGTTCTTGACCCTCCCCATACCCTGCATTAGCGGAAGTCTCGTGTCACTGACATCACTTTTGTGCATGTGGAAAATATTACCCATATGCCACTCCAAGTCCCTATACGGAGTAAGGCCACGGACATTCTTGACCTTGCCCAGACATTGCATCGTTGTGGCACCGGGATGCCCTCTTGTGAATTTGGAAAAGGACTTGGATCCATTCTACATCAGTCCAACCACAAAATCCAGTTTTTGAGCTTGGATTTCATCTGTTTACCATGAATTTTTCTCTGGTGCGTAATTATTTTTGTCTATTTTTTCCTTACCTTGTTATCTTTACAGATAGATATGTTTCGTGCATTGATGTATGTATATACAATGCATTTCCTTTCATGAATGTGATTATGAGGGAATGTAAAAAAAAATTGACAGTGCCCGGCGTAACGTTCAAAACTTTTTGTGCACATTGCATTGTATGCCTTTTGGGCCTACTGTCTCCCAAGTTCCACCATAACTGGAAGAAATAATACGCTCCCGTGGCTCGATCCACTGATCTTCCACCACCCAGCCAGAGATATGCCTCTCTATGTTGACTACAAGAGTTACTCGAGTTCGGTATGAGGGAATGTAATTTGATATGCATTCTTTTACCTTCTCTAGTTAATTGGCTTCTGAGCAAATGACAAAAGAAGGGTTTGGTTGAATGAGGAATGCATCAAGTGCTTCTTTGGCCTTTTTGTAGTGTTATTCAGTGTGGGCAAAAAACACGTATTTCTGCACTATAAATAACTCAAGGATTGTCCTTTCTTGTTTTGTTGGCCCCATATCGGAAGGTATAATGTGGATAAGGATACCTCTTCCCCCCTAACTTCCTAAAATGGTGGATATCTTGGTAATAGTTTGTCAATACATTTCTACTGAGTAGTTGAGTAGTTGCCTAGTGGAGATTTGCAATTTCCTCGAGGCTGATTGATCCGCAAAAGATTGCTGAAAAGGTGTAACTATGCAATAAAACAAGAAAGGGCAATCCAATCTATATTGCACGAATGGGAAGACAGACACGCAAAAGGACACGATACAAATACGAGATATAAACTTTTCTGATAGGTACAATAGGTAGACACCTATATGCACGATTCGTACACGAATACGGGTAAGGATACTGATACGTATACGGACACGGACACCATTTTCCTGTCGCTGTGTAACACAATGTGCAATAGTATTTTGGAGTTGGGTTACAAGAGTTTGATATCTTTTCTTGCTTTGATAAAGTCACATCATGTGCCATCTTATGCCTTTGATTGTGGTAATTTTTTCTTACTTGTGACGTACAATATCATCTCCTTGGAATGGATCATGAACTATCATTTTGCGAATACAAGTTTTTCCTTTTTTCTTTTGAGGAACAAAAGAATACCATGGTTAACGGTTAAAGTTCAAAAGGTGTACATTGGTTCTTGTCACCCCCCAGAACCAGAATACTGGAGAGTGGGGAACAGACATAGCCAGCTACGTACATTGAAGTGCAACACACTTCGCAATACGGTCGCGGCTGTCTATGTAACTCCGCTTCCCAAAAATTTTAAAATATTTTTAAATTCATTTAATTGAATTAAAATGGTAATTTTTAGAATTTTATAAAATATTAATTAGTTAATTATTACGGTAGGTGACTTAAGTCATTGTTGAGTTTCGGAGCACAAGATGAATAAGATTTGTGGTACGGAAGATGTAGCAGTGTGCCTTGGCTAGTGTACTAGCCATGCTAGGGGAGGTCTAGCCATAGTGATGTCCAAACTAGGAAAACCAGGCCAAGTTACGACTTGACCTATTTTAAATAATTTAATTAGATATTATTTAATATAATGACTTTTAGATGGCCTAGTTGTACCAAACTAGCCCAACTGGGCCCGAACCAAGTCCAAGCCCATGTGGGCATGTAGTGCACCCAATGACGACCTTGTAGATATATTTTGGGTAGATGCAATATTTTGTAACCATTTGAATAATTAACAAATATTTACTAAATAATAGTTATATGTACATTATAGCTATTATTAATATTTAAATAATGTTTAGAGTATTTATGCCTTTTCTGGAAGCCATAAAGGGTGTATATGCTATAACTGCGATTGGGTTATTTTAATTGCCATTAGGATTATTATTATTATTATTAATGTTAATATTGTTGTTATTAAATAAAAGTAATGATGATTGGTTATTTATACTAATTCATTGGTAAATGTGTTTATACATATTTTGAATAGTCCATACCCTTGAATATAGATAATATTGAGGTTTAGATTTTGGTATATATATATAAAGAAATAGTATATAGATAAATAAATAAATAGAATAAGAAAAAGAAAGATAAAACAAATAAATAAAAAGAAATAAAAGAAAGGATAAAAGAAAAGAAAAGAAAAGAAAAAGATAAAATAAAAGATAAGGCTATATACTGTTTCTGAGAACAATATATATGCAATCTCAGCCGAGCTTGGTTAAAACCCAACCCCCGACTGTGCGGGTGGGGAAACAAGCCGAGAGAGAAAGAACGAGAGAAGGAAACCCTAATCAAACCTTCCCAGCCTCGACCCCAGACCTCAGCGCCCCGCCCAAGCGGCTGTGCAGCGCCGCAGCAACCGTCGACCGGCGACAGATGGCCGCGCGCGTGCAGGCCGCGCGGACACAGCCTCCACGTAGACAGCAGCAGCAATCGCAGCGAAGCCCACTTCGCAGCGACGTACTTCCGTGCATGCTCGACCATTTTATGAACCGATCGTTCAGGTGTGTAACAACCTATCCAACTCTTAACCCCATCAATCAGTTTGTTTTTAGATGTTCTAGATTTCCAGGAAGTTCGACCCAAAAATGGGCAAAAACTGCTCTAAAAAATAGAGCACAACTCAGAGTCCAACTCCTGACTTAGTGGGACGATTCATGTCAGGAGGTTTAGAATTTTCTAAAACTATTTAATGACAGTCCTAGACAATATATACGACTACATAACCCTTTTTACGGAAGTCGATTTCGACGACTGTACGTCGAGAAATCAGATTCCCAATTTGGCAAAAAACCTGTTTTCAAAACATTTAAATTTTATGAAAAACTTCCGATACTTCGTGCGTCCCGACAAACCGGGCGACGTGGTCGTGCATAGTAAGCGTCGAAAGGCGCATACGGATATTACGGACGTGTGGGCTTTGACGAAATTCAAATTGGTCGCGTGTACGCGACGAATTTGATGCGTATCCGCCGAAAACCCCCGTATCAGCCACTTTGCACAAACTCCAATTACTTTGTGCACATTCGTCAAATTGAACAAAATTTACGCCAGCAGGACCGTGTCATTTTTTGGTCCTGTGTGCCAAGTTTGGTCCGATTCTGAGAAGGTTGACCGGAATGCTATTTTGGCAGGCCCGCGGTCCAACCAAACGGGCAAAATTATGCACGGATCATCGGAATCCAAAATTGGACATACCGTTGAGTTCGTCTCATCAAAAAAAATTTATAGACATATAGTTTGACGACTTTAGAGACCATTGACTCTGGCACACTTTTCGGTACAAAGCGGGTCCAACGGCGGACATCGTTTTGGCCCGAAATGACCATTTTGTCCTTGTGTCAAGAATTGGACTTATGGGCAGGCTATTCTAGCTAATTTGACTAATCTGGAAATGTTGGTAACATCTATTACAGCTTCTAGAAGCAGTTGTGAGACTTGGACTTTCTGACTTATTGATTGGCGATATATTGTTGGTTCTCCGTGCAACCCTCAGGCAAGTATACCTTGCCGAACATATATAATATTTACATTGTTTTTCTCTTTCTCTATTGTATTCCTTTTCATATTGTCACATGATTTCCATATTGTGATTGGTTTGTCCTTGATTATTTTAGTTGTTCTAGATTACGTGCACGTATAAGATATTCGACATTGCTTGATTATTGGTCTTTTCGTGTTACCTTGTCTCGTGATTGAGTTGTCAGTTTCTATATCTTGTTCTTGACTTGACCATTCTTGACTGGGAGTATCTTGCATTGTACTACAGTTGAGACATACTATAGATTGGGAGTATCTTGCATTGTACTACGACCTATAGCATATATTGTTTGATTGGTTGACTTGACTTACGACACTATAAATTGGGAGTATCTTGCATTGTACTACGATTTATAGGAGTCCACTTGACCTTGTATCCTTTAGGAGAGGAGATCCACTACAACAAAAAGACCTATTAATGACGCTTGATAAGTGGATTTCATGACGGTTGATAAAGAAGCATCATCAAAGTTCAACAAGACTCCATTCTATGACGGTGTCCAATATAAACGTTATTGATAGTCTTTCAGTCATACGAGCGTCATGAAAAAAAGAACCAAAATTTAAGTCAAAACCTCCACTCCCCCGCACTTCTCCCGCACTTAAGAAAAATTATAAACCAAGAAGCTCCACAGCTACTCCCTCAAGGCCTTCGAAGAAGCCCTAATTTTCCTGGCTCGCCTCCTCTCCGCCTTCCTCCTCTCCCCCTCCGTCCTCTCCCCCTCCGTAACCGACCACTCCTCCCACCCCGACTCCTCCTCCGCCTCCCTCCTCGACGGCGCCAACTCCATCTCCGCCGCCCTCGACCGCCCCACCTCCCTCTGCCTCCACCTCCGTCTCTCCCTCCGCCACGGATCCGTCCCCCTCTGGGACCCGGAACCTGCATCGCCCCCCTCACCTTCCCCCTCTCCGTCCCTCTCCCGCCATGCGGGAGAGCGGCCACCTCCGTCCGTTGCGCCGTCTACGCCGTCGAGGCGGTCTCCGCCCTCGTGGTCGGCTCCGTCCTCATGGTCGGCTCCGTCCTCGTCGGCCTCGGTCATGCCTCCCTCCCCGGAAATCCCCTAATTTTTGACCTAATTTCTATCAGTAGGTTAGGGCTTATTTTCTATTTGCCAGCTTCCTATTCATTCCTTTCCTGTAGAAAAAATTCAGCCATGGCGAGAAACGACAGCGAGCGGAGAGACGACCTCAAAGAATTGGACGACGAAGGGGAGCTCAATTTGTTGTTAGAGCTGATGCTGTGAGTGTTCATTGGATGAACTGTTTATAGTAGATTGGGCATATTCCTACAATCATTAAATAACTTCTATTTTATTTTTCTTACCAGACATATTATGTGATTTACTTTGCAGGATTTCTACTTTATTCTCGGTGTGTCAAAAAATGCAAGTAAATCTGAAATAAAAAGTGGTTATTTTCTCTTAAATCTCTTATCTTGTTATTAACTTGTCGCTATTTTTATCTATTACAGTTGCATATATCTCTACTTAGTTTGGCTGACATCCATGTTTTACTGCTTTGAAATGTTGTGATCAGTTGACCTTTCTAAGAGAGGCATTGTGTATGGTTCTATTTCCAAATTAACACCATTTCGTTTATCATTTTTGGATCCTACTATGGAGGGGGCTTGATTGACATGAGATCTCTTTCGAGTATGATGTTGCTCTCTTGTTTTGGTTGATTTGTTGGCTCTATCACTTAAGGAGAGACAATAAAGATGTGGGTCTTCGGTGTGGTGGGGAGGAGTAATTACTGGTATTATATATATATATATATATATATATATATGTCTTATAAGGCGAACAACATTTTTTATGGAATAGGTAATCCAAAATTGTTGATTCCTCTAAGGCGAACAACATTTTTTATGTCATTGTAGAAAAAGATTATTCTATGCAATATTTTGATTCTAAAACACCACCACCACACATGCAAAGATAATTGGTGCATCTAATAATGAAAGTTAAGGTACTTATTAAAGCCAAATGGTAAAATACCATGTACTTCGCGATTAGCATCAGCGTATCAAACTTGAAAAGGGACTAATTCCTGAAAACAGAGAGATGAAAATAGATAATGCTAACTAAATGATGGTAGAATGTGTTAGATTGGATATATAGAGACTAGTCATGCCCTCACCCTAGGAAAAGTGTATTTATTATGCAAAGTTGCAATGGCTCTATCAGCTTCCTTAGTAGTTGCATATTTTATGAAATAAAATCCTGTAGATGTAAAGTTGTTGTCTCTTAATTATATCAAATTATAAAATATTTAATAGAAGCTACTCATAAATAAGCAAGGAAATTGCTGGAGCTATAGTTCCTGGACTAATATGGTGCATATATATATTCCTCGACATCTAAAATGCAATAGATAAAATAAAAAATCCATTCAAAATAGTACATGAATAGTAGAAATATTCACATAACCATCTAACAAGAGCAATAAACAAAGGAAATAGGAATCATAAGTGTTTATAAAATAGGAGTATTCACACAGAATAATCATTAGAACTGGCACAAAGAACATCTGATACATGAAATTACAAGTTGTCGCTTGAATGAATAATGCAAGACAATAGAGAAAGCATAAATCAATGGTACGAGGTATTGAAACATGATCTGTACCTCCATCATTCCATGGATTCAGCCTCAATTTGTTTTAGGAAATAAAGTATTTTCTTTGCAAAGGCCCAAAAATATTACGATCCTTGTGAATCAATTCTTCACATTTCCCTATCCTAATAACACTAAAATTAGGGCATAAGAAAAAAATTAGGATTCACAAGTCTGAATCTACATCTCAAACATGAGTGCAAATCCTTGTATCAAACCTACACTCCTCATGGCAAAAGGGGATATTGGAGCTTGCTCTAGTTTACTGAATTCTAGAAAGGTAGATCTCTAAACCTGTCAAACTTACCATCTATAGAGCCAGGCAAACTTCACTTATAAATTTTTCATTTCAAGTAGGGTTTGGTAAAGGAAACCACATAGAAAAAAGGTGGGTTATAAGGGACCAAATAGCCTAGTCAACATAAAATGATCTAACTGGGAATGAAGGAGTAATATTACACCAAAATGCCAACTATAATAATGATTGTGTTCTTTCAAGTATTTGACCTCATTTGATTTTCTATGAAGTCAGGTTGAACAATATATTATAACTAACAAATATTTAGGAATGGTGTAACAATGACAATATACTATAGCCAACAAACATTTGAAGTATTTAATACAAGCAGAACATAACACTAAGCAGTTTGTACAAACCTCTTTCGTACTATTCTACAGTAACAATATATGACAATAACTTATCTGCTAACCTGCAATACAATCAGAAAAGTTGATCTTTCATCTTTCAGCTTAAGTCTCAAGCTACCCATTCCAGAATGACGATCCCTAAATCCAAAATATTGTTACAAGGGCAACAGCTTTTTCTAGGCTAACAGCCCAGCTGGGATGGAAGGATCACAAATATGATCAATAATGCATATATCAGAATCGTCCTCTATCCCAAAGTTGCCCCTTCGTAGATTCCTTAGGACAATAGGATTACCACCTTTAGGAACATCCTATTGTTTGTAACTAGATGCAACTAACTAATCCCCCATTTTATTCTGTATTTCAAACATTTAATTATTATATAAGCTCCTCTCATACCTATTTTCAAAATTGGATTAATTTCATATAAGCTTTCTTTGCAATTATTGTGGGGAGATACTTCTTAACTGTAGTTGCTGCAACAAGAATATTTATTGTTTTCTTTTATAACAGACATTCTAGACACTGGATTTTATAAAGGCTAATTTTGGATTTTATTCCAGCCTAGAGGAGTTTAAGGCTCATGTTGTCATCTTGTTACAATTGCACAAGGATTAATTTGCTCACATGTAATATGGAAACCTGTTGTACATCTAGTTACAATTGTAAGTGTCAAAAAAATTCTAGACACTGAATATTTATTATTTGCTCACATGTAATCTAGAAAATAAAGGCTAATTAGCATCTAGACACTAGATTTTATACCAGCTTAGAGGTGTTTAACCTCACATGTAAATTGAAAGTTTTGGATTTTTATTTTTAGTCTCATTTTTTCCATTATACCACCATTTTGGTTGAGAGGAGTTATCTGGATACACGAGGGATTTGATCTTAGATAGCGAGTTTCATGGCTTTGTGTGTCTTGGACTTATAGGCCTTCTTGTGCCTGGTTTAGGAAGGAGAGTACTGCTCTTCAAACATGTCAGCAGTAACATAGGTGAGAGGGTCGAAGGGAATGTCGAGTTCTGAAGGAGTAGCTTCATTTGGAGAGGTGGATGAGGAGGGCTTGTTAGTGATGGTGGTGCTGGCTATATATTGTTGAGGGATGAGATATGAAGTGGACAATGTTGTCTACAGATATAGTTGGCTCATCCGTTGTATATATGGTTAGTGAGATGACAGCATTAGAGAAACCTACAAGGGGGATATAGCTTGCTTAATTATTTGTGCAGCTGCATTTTTTTTGTAGGCTGTTAGAACGATATACTTGCTTAATTTTTGCTTGCCACAGTCATATATCCACTAGCTCACTAGAAAGTTATAGAAAAGAGTCTTTGGTCTTGCTTGTTATTATCCCATGTACTTATTGTAATTACTTATTATTAAAATATGAACTAAAAATATATTTCCTTGAGAAAATCATAAAAAATGTGCAACTTGTATTTTCATCCTTGCTTGCTAACACAATGTTGTCAGGAACTCAATGCTTTGTTCCCAATGCAACTCAGGAAGATGTTATCAATTGAAGAATAAATTGATGATATGGCTTTTATTTCAATATACAAGGCAACGACAAAGGAGATCTTATCAACTAAAACTTGTATTTTTCTTATTTGAATCTGAAATGCCATTTTTGTTGCACTTTGCAGAAGTTCACTGAATATTTGTTTAATGTGTCATTTGAATTTGAATTGTCAATGAATATTTGTTTTGACACTTGCATTTGTGTCATTTAAATTTGATGTACCCTATTTTGAGACAATGAAATGGAGAATGGTACTTTATATTACATTTCAATGTTTTGTTATGAATATGGATCAAAGTGGTTGTTTTTGAATTGAATTGAGCAGCATTTGGAATGTATAACATGCAGTATAGAGCGTTATAAATGTGATACAATGACCATATACAGATCATCTATTCATAACGCTTTCAAAATATCCTGACTTCTAAACCATATTAACTATTCATAAGGGTTTTACATAAATATCCATAACGCTTTGAAAATAAAACGTAGCAGAAATTCAACCTATTAATGACGTTTTTGGAAGAATTATCTATAACGCTTTCAAAAACATTTATAACACCCGTTTTCATAACGGTTGGATTGGAAAAAAATGTCATGGTTCTTAATTAATGACGGTTTTTAGCGTCATTAAAAGGTATTTTTGTTGTAGTGATCGATACTAGAATTGGCTAATCTCGACTGAGAGTATCCTGCTTTATACGTCAATTGAAACACTATAGATTGGGAGTATCTTGCATTGTACTACAAGCTATAGGAGTTCTGATTGATAGTTAGCCAAGTCTAGTATTACATTTCCACACGACTCATCGTCCTTAGATGTTTTTCTTGCAGT
Source organism: Iris pallida (assembly GCA_029216955.1). Classification (NCBI taxonomy): domain Eukaryota; kingdom Viridiplantae; phylum Streptophyta; class Magnoliopsida; order Asparagales; family Iridaceae; genus Iris; species Iris pallida. Next base: position 4,873,327 of record JANAVB010017196.1, on the reverse strand, counting down.
GTTCTTATCCTCCATACATGTTATTTACTGTCATATTAGTATGCATGTTTTATGTATCTTGGTAGTCCTCTGAGGACCTGATGATCTCTTCAGGTAGCTGATTGCACGGAGTTAGTTAGCTGAGCATGTGGTAGTTGACTTCATCTGCATGATTCAGGTATTTTGTTAGTGTTATTGATTTACTATCTTTCTCTTGCTTTTATGATATATCCTGCTTATCAGCTTAGCTTTATAGACTCATATTATTCTTGGAGTCTAATCGGATATATATGCTAGTGGGCTGCAGACCACGACCCATACTTGTTCATTCTTGTCTTATATATTCTTGTGGATTGAGATATACTGTAGATTACCATATTAGCCATGATACTATGATCTTGACAGCTTATACGTACTCGAGTCGGGCTGGAGTCCGCTTGATACGTAGCTGGCTTGCTCACGCTCTCGCGTCCCGAAAAGTGGGTGCGGGTCATGACAGTCTAGATGCATGGGGGTTTATCTACAATCTATCAGTCTCTTATGGTCAAGAACAAGCTTAGTGTCTCAATCTCAAGCAAGCAAATAATTATTACAAGATGTTAGATTATCAGACATATAAAGTAAGGCATCCCAAATATTACATATTCAGATGATCATTAATCTAGTCATACAAAATACGAAGACTAGCAAGAGTTAAGTCATATATGATCAACCCTAGGATTTGTTAATCATGTTACAGCCCTTAGGCAGACAGAAATTAAGTTGTAACATGAGCTAACACATTCTTGGTGGCTAAATGCCTCAAAAGAATAATTTACAATAGAGTAGAAAAGCAAAATAAGAAACCCACTCATTGCCACAGTTACTCATGGTGTTCACCATCTGGATGGAAAACTGTTAGATCCTCAGGTATCACTCCGAAATCTGGTCATACAAAACCAGCTGGATCAGATCACAAAAAAAGCAAGTACCACAAAGGAGGCTCCACTTATGAACTAAAACCAGCATAAAAATGAATAGAAGAACTGATAAAAGAACATGTTGACACAAAATCACAGTCAACCATATATTGATACAATTGACAACATGATACTTGTAATATTTCAATACGACACATGAAGTCTGAATTCGGTACAAGCCAGACGACAGCTCACACCTGCAATGCTTCACAGTTTGAGTCTGTATTTTACACTTTATTTGAGTCTAGACTTATGTAAACTGAGCTGTGCTGAGCATTTTGAGACTTAGACTATACCTATACCTCAAACCAAAAGCCCCACCAAACATCCAAACAGCCCATTGGCCTATTGGACCTATTCTGTGCTCTAGAGACAGAGTTCGGGCCGAACTCTGCCTCCACACAGAGTTCGGGCCGAACTCTGCCTCCTAAATTCCAGGACCCTAATTTTTAGGGTTGGCTGGATGCAAGTTGTCCAACGGCCAAATTTTTGAATGTTCCAACCAGAATTCTGGCCGAATTCTGCCTGTATGGTATCCTATAAATAGGCCATGAATTCTTTTATTTTCATTCATCCAATCTTCTCTTCTCTTCTCTCTAAAGCCTTATACAAGCCATACCCTTCTCATCTACTAGCCACAAGCTCCCTAAGCCTCAAAGTGCTCAGTACTTTTCAGTTAGGAGTTTGTGCAAGAGTTCAAGAAGTCGCTTGGAAAATTCCAAGCATTGCCACTGCGATCTCTGTAAGAAGTTGACGTGCTCTTCTGAAGAAAATGCACGGAATGTAACTACTATTTCACAAATAGTGGATTTAATCCTGAGCTAGAGTTCTCAGGCCTAGACTAGTCCTCCACGAGGGAAACCAGGTTAAAATCGGCTGTATTTGCGTATGCTTTCTTGTTCTTTACTATTTCTGCATTTACTCTGATTATTTTCTGCTGGTGAAAGAGTTTAATTTTTTAATTGGATATTATTGTCATAAACTCTATTCACCCCCCTTTAGAGTTGCCTATTGGTTCTTCAATTGGTATCAGAGCTCTGTTCTCTCAACAAGGACTAACATCCTAGAGCTGATCCATGGCAACCACACAATCCATGATTTCCAATCACGGTGAAGGGCAGTCCACTCATAGGCCTCCCCTATTTGATGGAACTAACTGTACCTATTGGAAAACAAGGATGAGTTTTTATCTCAAGTCGCTAGACTTCGACCTGTGGACCATTGTCAACGATGGTTACAAAAAGCCCGTCAGGATAGTTGTCAACGGTGATCTCGTTGAGAAACCCCATGACAAATATTCTGACGAGGAGAAGAAACAGGCGAGTCTAGACGCGAGAGCTATTAATGCTTTATTTTGTGCTATAGACAGGAATGAGTTCAACAGGGTCTCAACATGCACCACCGCTCATGAAGTATGAAGACTTCTAGAGGTGACACATGAAGGAACCACCTAAGTCAAGGAGTCAAAAATAAGTCATCTCACTCAAGAATATGAGGCTTTCAAGATGAAGCAAAATGAGACAATCACACAAATGATTACAAGATTCCTCGATATCATCAACCCCTTGTCTTCTCTCGACAAACAATATACAAATTACGAGAAGATCCGCAAGATACTTAGGGGGCTACCAAAGATTTAGAACCCTAAGGTGACATCCATCATAGAAGGAAATGATCTCACGACTATGTCCATAGAGACTTTGATGGGAAAGCTGATGACTCATGAGCTTGACCTCAAAGACTTCGAAGAGCCTGATCCTAAGGCAAAGAAGATTGCCCTTAAAGCTCACCGACGAAGGGCTGATCCTGAAGAGACGGATGACGACAACTCTGAAGGTGAAGATCAAGCTCTCTTTGTCCGCAACTTCAAGAAATTCCTTCGCTTCAATCGAAGAAAGAAGGAACCACAAGAAGATGACGAAGAAGAACCAACATGCTACGGTTGCAAGAAGACTGGACACGTCCGAAAAGACTGCCCATTCACAAAGAAGAGCAACCGAGATGAGAAACCATACAAGAAAGCTTCCTCAAAGAAATATGCCAATACAAGCATTTGGCATGAAAGTGAAGCTAGTGACTCCGAGGAAGAAAAGGACTCTCCTCAAAACACCGCCAATGTTTGCCTAATGGCTACATCCGACAAGGTAACTAGCGAAACTCTCGATGATTTCACTTTTGACGAACTTGGTGATGCATTCAATGATTTACTCAATGACCACAAGAAAGTCATTAGTAAATATAAACACGCCAAGGAAAAGATCAAAAGTTATGAAGTCAAGATTCAAAGACTCTCTTCATTGCTTGATAATATTAGAGACACTTCAACCACGAAAGTCACAAATGAGGTGTCTAAGCTTAAATTAAGCCTACATGATGTCGAAGCACGTATTGAAAAGCAAACACAAGAGATCACAGCACTCAACACTGAGATTGCTGAAGAAAAGAATAGACACAAGATCTCTATCACTAAGATTTATGGTTTGAATACTAAGATTGATGAACTGCAGGCTGTCTCTAAGAAATTAGAGACTAGATTGGGAAAACAAGTTGCTCAACCTCAAACCCAATCACATGAGACACACACAAAGTATGACACTACTCATACTAGTCAACCACGTCATCCACCTGCAGCACGTAATCATGCTTATATGTACACCCACTTTCATAAAGCACACAAACCACATGTACATAGAAATAATTCTCATATGACACATAATCACTATGCTACACATAGATACAATCATCACTATGTTGCACATAAACAAAATCACCATCATACTGCTAATAGATATAAACATCATCCTGCAGCCACATATAGTCATCATCATGCTCCACACCACTCTTACTATGCTACATATAGACATCATCATCATGCGACTCCCCACCACTCTACATATAGATATCATCACCATGCTACTCCATACCACTCTACATATAGACATCATCACCATGCTACTCCATACCACTCTACATATAGACATCATCAACATGCTCCTAGCATAAATAGGAATGCTATTTGTACTTATTGTGGATTACATGGACATATTTCACCACAATGTAGAGTTAGGAGATTAGTAGATAGAAACATATATGCATGGTTGCCGAAAACTAACTTTTCAGGACCCTCAATAACTTGGGTACCAAAGGTCACATTTACTCTTGATGTAGGTGGACCTTCCCTCCTCAACTAAGAGTAAGTGGATTCTCGATAGTGGATGCTCGCGACATATGACGGGAGACGCAAATCTTTTCGCATCACTATCGATGAAGAGGGAAGGGTATGTATCCTTCGGCAACAACCTTAAAGGCTATATCATTGGTAATGGTACTATAGGTCATCCTCCTTCTCCTGTAATAAAGGATGTCTGCCTAGTGACCGAGTTAAAGCATAACCTGCTCAGCATAAGTCATCTTGCTGATCATGGGTATGATATTAACTTTGGACAAAATAAATGCTTTATTTATGATAGGTCAACAGGAGATATTGTTTTTGAAGGGATAAGAGAGGATAATATTTATATTTTCTATCTATCTAGAGATACTAACAGTGCAGAAAGATGTCTCTATGCTCACAAGGATGAAAGATTACTATGGCACCAGCGTCTTGGTCATACCAATATGGATACTATATCCAGGCTATCGACCAAGAAGCTAGTCAGAGGCTTGCCCGACATCACATTCAAAAAGGACACGATATGTGCCGAATGTGAATTGAATAAGGCAACCAAGTCCTCATTTCATTCCATAAACTCTGTAAGTACTACTAGACCATTACAATTACTTCATATAGATTTATTTGGCCCTAGTAGAGTAGCCAGTCTTGGTGGAAAACTCTACGCTTTTGTTATAATTGATGACTTTTCTAGATTTACTTGGGTTTTCTTTCTTACAAATAAAAGTGATGCTTTTTCTGTTTTCAAAATATTTGCTAAAAAGATTCAAAACGTAAAAGGCTACATGATTACTCGAATCTGAAATGATCATGGAGGCAAATTCGAAAATAGTGTATAAAACCCCTAAATTTTTAATATTTTTTAATTTTAATTTGGTACTGATTTAAAAATTTTGTATTGTACGTCAAGTAGTCGTATTGTACGTCGTGCGCGAAAGTTTATTTTTCGAATTTGCTCGATGAGTGCGAATATGTGCGAGCGTACATAATTTTGAAAAATATTTTTATTTTTATGGTTTCAAAATAATATACATAATAATTATTTTGTTAGCATTCCAAAATTTTCCAAGTTTGTTATTTATTTATAAAGCCTTTCATTTATACAGCTATAATAATAAATAATTATTCTTATAAAATTTTATTTTAGAAAAATGTATTTATGTAAATATTATTTGGTCATAGATAAATATTTCGTAACTATTTATTAGTTTATTTTTAAATAATAATGTAATTTTCAAAATTTTTATTATTAGTATTTTTGGAAAATATATTTTTGAATTATTATGGCAATTTAAATCTTGATTTGATTCTATGGATTTTTTAAATAATTAAAATAATACCTATGTTTTGAAATTTGATTTACCTTATCTAATTTTAAGTTAAAGGTTGTAATTTAATTGGATTTAAATTGGATTGGATTTGGATTGGATTTGGATTTGAATTTGGATTTAATTTATTAGTAGCTAATTATCTATTTGGGTTTTAAATAAATACTAATCTTTATCTAACTAGGAATTCCCACATCCTATAAATAGGCAGGTACTCATCCGTAAATTTCTCACATCCACAAAATCCTCCACAAATGTGTCGTGCGATCGTGTCTGTGTCAATCCGTTATTATTCCACTTTTTACAACATACAGATTTTCTTTGTGTCAGACACCCCCGACACCATCAAATACCTGTCCCTAAACCTATCCTAAAATCTGTCGACAGAGCCCCGACACCGCCACCCCGCCACTGCGACCGACAGCCCGGCCATCCACGGCCTCCTCCCTGACTCCACCACCGCCAACAATAGTGCCAACACCATGACCATCCCGACACTTCCAGCCATCAACACCACCTGCCGCACGCCAACCACAGCCACCACCCGACCCCGACACCACCACAACCACCACCGCCGACGCCTCCTCCTCCCTCTGCGAGCACCGCCCGCGCCGGCGTCAGCTACTGGCCGTCCTTCGCCGCTCCCCGTTCATCGCACCTCACTCCTTCCACCCCGTTCGCCGCCGACCGACCTTCTCCTTGCTCTTCCGTCGAGTCCGCCCGCTGCGCCTGACCGCCGCGAGCCTTACCCCCTCCGGCAGCTCCGCCCCGTCGCCCCCTTTCCTTCAAGCATCCGCCGTCCCCGCGCGCCCCAGCTCTCATCTTCCTCCGCCCATGACCGCTTCCGTCCCGCTTCCAAAGCCCCTCTCCCGACCCCTCTCGAAACCCTCTCCTTCTCTCTCCCCTTCCCTAATTCCTTCTCACTCTCTCTCTCTCCTGTTTCCAAAACGAAGGGGGAGGGCAGAGTGTTTTAGTATTGTATTTAATTTATTAATTGTTTTTATTTTATTTTTACTGACTCTCACTTTCCCTGAGTAATACTAGCCCCTGAGGAAAACACCAGTACATCAGTACATTGTTACATTTTATTTATTGTTATTATTATTATTATTATTATTATTATTATTATTATTATCATCATTATTATTTTATTTTTATTATCATTATTATTATTAATTTCTGTCATTAGTTTATTAATTTTTATTTTTTCTGTTATTATTAATAAAATAATTTGTGATTATTATTAAATATTAAGATTATTATTATTGTTATAGTTATTAACAAAGATTGCTAATTTGTTATATTTATAAAATATATACTTATATAAATAGTTCTCTAAATATTTCATGTAGTTACCTAGAATATGGTATTAAGTTATTTTTATAGTATTTCTATATAATTTCCAAAAGATGATTTTGACCTAATATATATACTTGGTAAAATTGAGTTTTAGTCTAAAAAGATATTTTTAGATTTTAAAGCATTTATTTAAAATATTTTGATTAGTAAAATATAGTTTCTAAAATATTGTAATTATTTTCATAAATAGTTCTAAATATTTTTATGAATTTTCTTCGATTATCGAATCATGCCCATGATAAATCGTATAAATTCCTATTTCCTTTCGAGTTTGGACTTCTACATATCGTTCCTAGCTAAACTGAATGTTCTAGACTCAATGGCATGGTCCGTCCCATCGATTGAGATCATCTTGCATACTTTTGGCATGTACGACTATTTTGTGCCAACACGATCATACGTGCGTCAACTGCAACCATGTCAAGGACTTTTTGGATTATCATACCACACCAGGCAGCTCACCAGGCGTCGCAACAGGCAAGTATACCTTGCTAATTAACTGTCAATTATTTATTTTGTTCATATTGTTAGTTTCCTTTTTTATAAACTGCGCGTCCAAGTCACACTTGGGTGCAAGTGACTTTATTTATCATTATTTTATTTTATGCATGATGACTTAGGATTAGCGGACTACCTTCTTGTTGGGGGATATCCTTATATCTCCTTTGGCTGTGACACTCACACTACACGGGTTGAGACATGTTACTAGGGGCACAACTTATTGACTAGCTATCTCTAAGGTCGTGTGACGGTAGATATTCGTAACTGCTATGACTAGGGTTGTAGAGACTCAAGCAGTTACAAAACTGGACGAGCCATGGACATAACTTGAACAGTGTGGGAAATATTAGGAAAGGACAGTCGCTAGTGCGTATGGGATGCCAAACAGGTAACCCACAGTCTCCGGATGGAACTGTGGCAATATATTTGCAGATATCCTCTGACGTTTTGAACGTTACGGCCGGATACAGATGACTGGATGCCAGTTACGTACACATAGCCAAAAATCCCACCCATGCGCATGAAAGTTGTCCTCTAAATTGCACATTAGGCGGTTAGAATCTCCTTTGCATATTTGTGTCTAGGATAGTCATTTATATATTATTTTATTCTGACAGTTCATATTAGCTCGTTCTTCCTGTATCTTGCTACGTCCGTCTGAGGACCTGGTTTTTCCCCAGGTGTGTGTTCATGTCTTCCGCAGGTATCCTAGCCAAGGCCGTGGTCTTCTCCATTCCTTCGAAGACAATTGCGCTTGGTTCGTCTTGCCATTTTTATCGCTCGATTTATTGTACATTTCTTTCATTGAGATAGTTGGTAGTGGACTTTGTCTCCGCCCAACGATTGTATCATAAATATTCGAGTTGATATTCATATTATTATTCTTTTTCATTGTAGATGAGATTTAGTTATCTTGGATTACTATATTTTACAGCTTATGTATACATACGAGGTCCATGTATTTCGTATGTATACAGCTGGCATGTTTACGTACTTGGTCCTACGTATTTTGGGACTGGGGCGTTACATATTTTTGTGGTGGCCCATGCAGGTCGAGATAAAAATTGTTTGGTTACTTTACCGTACCAAGCAAGCCTGCGTATAGGATTAGAGTCTAGGATCTCATCCACACACTTGACTGCCTTCTCGCTTGACTCCTCAATTTGTATCTTGCTTGATTTCCTCTACCGTTAATTCTTATCCTTCTTTCGTGCTTGATAGAGATTAATAAGGTAACCCATACTAGGTGGACGTGACCCATTGTTCCATCACCCTACTAGTTTAACTCTTGTAAGTTGGGTAGAATGACTTATGACCTAGCAATTCCTTTGTCCTTGTGACCTATATTAGCAAGTTCTCTTAGGTTCTAGAATTTAGAGGACCCTAACCCATCTAGTCAACCAAAGACTTGGACAAAGAGACTATAGGACGACTGTATAGAGACCAACATAGGATATAACTTAGAGTTTTAAGGAGTTTGAACAAATTCTACTCTATTTTAATCCAAATCTCACGTGCCTATATTTTATTATCTAGACTAATGATGCTAATATAGCCTAGTATTTGCAAGCTAATTCCTTATCGAGCTTGATCAAGGCATATGCTATGGAGTGGCCACTCACTAGTATATTGTCTTATTAGAACCGGTGCATGATGGTCTGATCAACCAAGTGCACTTTGGTTCGCTTTTATTTATCGTTCTACGTGGATAGGGACATAGCTAAACTTGTCCTCCAGAGTCCCATCCACAACAGCCTTGGCAATTCTTTTGAATTACTCGCTCGCCTTTGAACCACGTATTGGTATTCGAAAACAACTTCTTTGGACTCATATTGGTTTTCGTCTTTCACCTATTTAGACGAAGGCTCGCACTTGATAGATAGACCCAAGTATCACCCTTAGTTGCCCTACCATCTAGTTAGTCATGGACCAACCAAGGTGACTATATCCTCGCTTTGAACTACTCACCGATACCATATCTATTATCGCGACCTTCCATAAAATTTGAAAATGATTCCAATCATCCTTTTATTTCGTGCCCTCAACCTAGATAATTACCATGCACCCTTCCCCGTCGAACCATCCCTCCCAAGTCCCTAGATTATTCTCTTTTGATCTACTCGACCCCTTCCTATTTCCTAAATTCATGTTATCATGATCTTATCGCCTTAACTAGTGACCCTCATTCGATTCCATATCCATGAATTATTTTCATAGATATCGAAATCACAAACTTCTTAACTGTACGTTTGTGTTAAACGTAGTCTCCTTACCACGCCTAATGACTTGATCATATTTCCTTATCAATATACCATTGTGCCTTCTTACCCCTATCTATTCTTAATTTCGAGGACAAAATTCTTGTAAGTTGGGTAGGATGTAAAACCCCTAAATTTTTAATATTTTTTAATTTTAATTTGGTACTGATTTAAAAATTTTGTATTGTACGTCGCGTAGTCGTATTGTACGTCGTGCGCGAAAGTTTATTTTTCGAATTTGCTCGACGAGTGCGAATATGTGCGAGCGTACATAATTTTGAAAAATATTTTTATTTTTATGGTTTCAAAATAATATACATAATAATTATTTTGTTAGCATTCCAAAATTTTCCAAGTTTATTATTTATTTATAAAGCCTTTCATTTATACAGCTATAATAATAAATAATTATTCTTATAAAATTTCATTTTAGAAAAATGTATTTATGTAAATATTATTTGGTCATAGATAAATATTTCGTAATTATTTATTAGTTTATTTCTAAATAATAATGTAATTTTCAAAATTTTTATTATTATTATTTTTGGAAAATATATTTTTGAATTATTATGGCAATTTAAATCTTGATTTGATTCTATGGATTTATTTAAAAAATTAAAATAATACCTATGTTTTGAAATTTGATTTACCTTATCTAATTTTAAGTTAAAGGTTGGAATTTAATTGGATTGGATTTGGATTGGATTTGGATTTGAATTTGGATTTAATTTATTAGTAGCTAATTATCTATTTGGGTTTTAAATAAATACTAATCTTTATCTAACTGGGAATTCCCACATCCTATAAATAGGCAGGTACTCCTCCATAAATTTCTCACATCCACAAAATCCTCCACAAATGTGTCGTGCGATCGTGTCTGTGTCTATCCGTTCTTATTCCACTTTTTACAACATACAGATTTTCTTTGTGTCAGACACCCCCGACACCATCAAATACCTGTCCCTAAACCTATCCTAAAATCTGTCGACAGAGCCCCGACACCGCCACCCCGCAAATGCGACCGACAGCCCGGCCATCCACGGCCTCCTCCCTGACTCCACCACCGCCAACAACAGTGCCAACACCATGACCATCCCGACACTTCCAGCCATCAACACCACCCGCCGTACGCCAACCACAGCCACCACCCGACCCCGACACCACCACAACCACCACCGTCGACGCCTCCTCCTCCCTCTGCCGAGCACCGCCCGCGCCGGCGTCAGCTACTGGCCGTCCTTCGCCGCTCCCCGTTCACCGTACCTCACTCCTTCCACCCTGTTCGCCGCCGACCGACCTTCTCATTGCTCTTCCGCCGAGTCCGCCCGCCGTGCCTGACCGCCGCGAGCCCTACCCCCTCCGGCAGCTCCGCCCCGTCGCCCCCTTTCCTTCCAGCATCCGCCGTCCCCGCGCGCCCCAGCTCTCCTCTTCCTCCGCCCATGACCGCTTCCGCCCTGCTTCTAAAGCCCCTCTCCCGACCCCTCTCGAAACCCTCTCCTTCTCTCTCCCCTTCCCCAATTCCTTCTCACTCTCTCTCTCTCTTCTGTTTCCAAAACGAAGGGGGAGGGCAGAGTGTTTTAGTATTGTATTTAATTTATTAATTGTTTTTATTTTATTTTTACTGACTCTCACTTTCCCTGAGTAATACTAGCCCCTGAGAAAAACACCAGTACATCAGTACATTGTTACATTTTATTTATTTATTATTATTATTATTATTATTATTATTATTATTATTATCATCATCATTATTATTTTATTTTTATTATCATTATTATTATTATTAATTTTTGTCATTAGTTTATTAATTTTTTTTCCTGTTATTATTAATAAAATAATTTGTGATTATTATTAAATATTAAGATTATTATTGTTATAGTTATTAACAAAGATTGCTAATTTGTTATATTTATAAAATATATACTTATATAAATAGTTCTCTAAATATTTCATGTAGTTACCTAGAATATGGTATTAAGTTATTTTTATAGTATTTCTATATAATTTCCAAAAGATGATTTTGACCTAATATATATACTTGGTAAAATTGAGTTTTAGTCTAAAAAAATATTTTTAGATTTTAAAGCATTTATTTAAAATATTTTGATTAGTAAAATATAGTTTCTAAAATATTGTAATTATTTTCATAAATAGTTCTAAATATTTTTATGAATTTTCTTCGATTATCGAATCATGCCCATGATAAATCGTATAAATTCCTATTTCCTTTCGAGTTTGGACTTCTACATATCGTTCCTAGCTAAACTGAATGTTCTAGACTCAATGGCACGGTCCGTCCTATCGATTGAGATCATCTTGCGTACTTTTGGCATGTACGACTATTTTGTGCCAACACGATCATACGCGCGTCAACTGCAACCATGTCAAGGACTTTTTGGATTATCACACCACACCAGGCAGCTCACCAGGCATCTCAACAGGCAAGTATACCTTGCTAATTAACTGTCAATTATTTATTTTCTGCATTATTTATTTTGTTCATATTGTTAGTTTCCTTTTTTATAAACTGTGCGTCCAAGTCACACTTGGGTGCAAGCGACTTTATTAGTCGTTATTTTATTTTATGCATGATGACTTAGGATTAGCGGACTACCTTCTTGTTGGGGGATATCCTTATATCTCCTTTGGCTGTGACACTCACACTACACGGGTTGAGACATGTTACTAGGGGCACGACTTATTGACTAGCTATCTCTAAGGTCGTATGACGGTAGATATTCGTAACTGCTATGATTAGGGTTGTAGAGACTCAAGCAGTTACAAAACTGGACGAGCCATGGACATGACTTGAACAGTGTGGGAAATATTGGGGAGGACAGTTGCTAGTGCGTATGGGAAGCCAAACAGGTAACCCACAGTCTCCGGATGGAACTGTGGCGATATATTTGCAGATACCCTCTGACGTTTTGGACGTTACGGCCGGATACAGATGACTGGATGCCAGTTACGTACACATAGCCAAAAATCCCACCCATGCGCATGAAAGTTGTCCTCTAAATTGCATATTAGGCAGTTAGAATCTCCTTTGCATATTTGTGTCTAGGATAGTCATTTATATATTATTTTATTCTGACAGTTCATATTAGCTCGTTCTTCCTGTATCTTGCTACGTTCGTCTGAGGACCTGGTTTTTCCCCAGGTGTGTGTTCATGTCTTCCGCAGGTATCCTAGCCAAGGCCGTGGTCTTCTCCATTCCTTCGAAGACAATTGCGCTTGGTTCGTCTTGCCATTTTTATCGCTCGATTTATTGTACATTTCTTTCATTGAGATAGTTGGTAGTGGACTTTGTCTCCGCCCAACGATTGTATCATAAATATTCGAGTTGATATTAATATTATTATTCTTTTTCATTGTGGATGAGATTTAGTTGTCTTGGATTACTACATTTTACAGCTTATGTATACATACGAGGTCCATGTATTTCGTATGTATACAGCTGGCATGTTTACGTACTTGGTCCTACGTATTTTGGGACTGGGGCATTGCATAGTGATTTTGAAAAGTTTTGTGATTTAAATGGTTTTAATCATGAGTTTTCTGGTCCAAGAACTCCTCAACAAAATGGTATTGTGGAGCGGAAGAATAGGACTCTTGGCGATATGGCTAGAGTCATGTTAAATAAATTCTCTCTTCCAAAATATTTTTGGGCTGAAGCTGTCAGTACAGCGTGCCATATTGTAAATAGGGTGCTTATTCGTCCTATTGCGAAGAAAACACCCTATGAGCTTTGGTTTGGAAGAACTCCAAACGTTTCATATTTTCGAGTTTTTGGTTATCGATGTTTTATCCTTAACACCAATGTCAACTTAGACAAATTTGATGCCAAAGCTGACGATGGTATATTCCTTGGCTATGCGGCCAAGAGCAAGGGATATAGAGTGTTCAACAAACGCTCATTAATTGTGGAAGAGTCTACAAGTGTGACTTTCGATGAAGATAACAGTACAGCAGCTACTCTTGATGATGATGTTGAGCCATCAACTTCTACTCCACTGAACACAGCCACTGAAATCAATTCTCTGGAGGGCTTGCCAAAGAAATTTTCTTTCAAGCCGTCACATCCAGAAAATTTGGTTATAGGTGATGTTTCACGTGGAGTAAGTACTAGATCATCAATAAGAGACTCCATTGCTAGTACTGCCTTCATTTCACAAATTGAGCCAAAAAACATTGTAGAAGCTTTAATGATGAATTTTGGATTTCTGCCATGCAAGAAGAACTCAACCAATTCGAGAGGAGCCAAGTTTGGGAAATTCTTCCTAGGCCGGTAAATCACTCGATTATTTTTACTAAATGGGTTTTTCGAAACAAAGTAAATGAAGATGGTTCAGTTACATGCAATAAAGCTCGTCTAGTAGCTCAAGGATACAACCAAGAGGAAGGTATCGACTACGATAAGACGTATGCTCCTGTAGCGAGATTAGAATCCATACGGATGCTTTGTATATTTGCTAATTTTCAAAATTTCAAATTGTTTCAAATGGATGTTAAAAGTGCTTTCTTGAATGGATTTATTAAGGAGGAAGTTTTTGTAAAACAACCCCCTGGTTTTGAAAATAACAAATTTTCCGACCATGTTTTCAAGCTCAAGAAAGCGCTATATGGCCTCAAACAAGCCCCTAGAGCTTGGTTTGAACGGCTAAGCAATTTCTTGCTTGAAAAAGGTTTTTCTAAAGGGAAAGTTGACACTACACTTTTTATAAAATCTTTCAAAAACACTATTCTCTTAGTACAAATTTACGTGGATGATATTATATTTGGTTCTTCTGATGAAACCCTCTGTCAAGATTTTGCCAAGTGTATGCAGACCGAGTTTGAGATGAGCATGATGGGGGAGCTCAACTACTTTTTTGGACTGCAAGTCAAACAAACGTCAAATGGAACTTTCATCTGTCAGTCAAAGTATACAAAGGACATGCTGAAGAAATTCGACCTTGACAACGTCAAACCAATCAGCACTCCAATGGCTACTACAACTAAACTAGAACCAGATGAAAGCGGCAAACCAATGGATCAACGTAAGTATCGAGGTATGATAGGCAGTCTACTTTATTTAACTGCTAGTCGCCCTGATATTATGTTTAGCGTTTACCTGTGTGCTAGATATCAAGCTAATACTAAGGAATCACACATGACTGCTGTTAAGCGTATCTTTCGATACCTTAAGGATACGGTTACAGTGGGCCTATGGTATCCCAAGTCATCATCATTTGACCTCATTGGTTAATCTGATGCTGATTTCGCCGGATACAAGGTCGACCGTAAAAGTACGAGCGGCACGTGTCATTTATTAGGAAAGGCTCTAGTCTCTTAGTTTAGCAAGAAGCAGAATTCTGTCGCACTATCCACAACAGAAGCTGCATATATTGCAGCTGGTCGTTGTTGTGCACAAATTTTGTGGATGAAGCAAACCCTTGAAGACTATAACTTATCATTTATGTACATTCCTATTTTTTGTGACAACACTAGTGCTATAAATCTCACTAAGAACCCCATATGTCACTCACGCATGAAGCACATTGAAATACGTCACCACTTTTTGTGTGATCATCAGCAAAATGGCACTATTAACTTAGAATTTATTGACACCGATCATCAGCTAGCAGATTTCTTTACCAAACCACTATCCGAAGAGCGTTTTAACTTTCTTTGTCGTGAACTAGGAATTTTGGATGAAGCTGTTATTCATTAAAGTAACCTGCGTAAATATCGATTATGTTTTGATTCTTTATGATGAACTTGCTATGGGTACAAGTCGAAAGGGTCCTTTTGACAACAAGGCATAAAAACCTAAGCGACACGGTGTACTAGTCCTCAGGACTACCGCTAGCTGGGATCCGGCCCCTGCAGCTACCCCATGGCAGCTTCAAAATATTGAATTGGGGCATATTTCCTTGTTTATTACATGGTCTACTTTTATTTATCACATGCAAAAATTCAAAATTTCAAACTTCACTTTGATTTAGCGTTAAATTTTTGCTATTCGCTACTTGGTTTTCTCATTTTATATCTTGCATCTACTTATTATCTTTTTTCTTAGTCTCACTTACTTGCTCAAATTTCTTTTCTAGCCTGATTTCTGTTCTGGTACCATAAACCAGAATTCGGGCCGAACTCTGCCTTACCCAGAGTTCGGGCCGAATTCGGTCTGGCTGTTCCAGAACCGAAAGCAGCCTCAGCCGCTGATCAGATTGTGATCCAATGGTCCACATTTGCTCCGACCATTCGAACCCCTACTCTAAAAACCGGGTTCCCCTCTTCTCTCTCCTTCATTGCCACCTTCCAAACTTCTCCAAACTATTTTTCTCCAAACCCTAACCCTAGTTATTCCTTCCTAGAGCATCATTCTTCTCAAAGCTCAAGGAGAAGGCTTCTCTCACCATTCTCCTTCATCTTTCATCATCAAATTGAGGTATATTTCCACACTTCTCTCCATCTACAATTCCTCAATTTTCTTTATTATTATTTCATGGCTCCCAAGTTGTTTAATAGGGGGAAGAGACTTCGAACCGAGGATGCGTCCTCTTCGAATGCTCCTCCTCGTGTTGAACCACCCGTTGAACAACCCAATCAACAACCCATTCACCCGTTGTTCAACCCACCTCGTCCACTCGACCCCAACACGTATGATGACCGGATATTCGTATCACTTGATGCTTCCAATGAATGGTTTAGTGATTTTCGGTCACGTCCGGTGTATGCGGGTTATCCTATAAATTTTACTATATTTTTTCAATATGATTCACTTTTTCATGATCTTTGTCTTGATGAACTTGTCACTACTAACTCGGTTATATATCTCAATGCCATACAAATGTTCTACTGCAACCTTACTCACAATGATACACATATCTTTTCACGGGTTGCGGGTATTGATATTTCGTTTGATGATTTCGACTTGGCCGAACACCTTGAACTCCCGGAGCCAAACTCATGGGAAAAACTTGTTGAAGCTCGAAAGTTTCTATTTCCCGATGGGTCATCCCTAGAAAGCTTTAAGGACGACTTGTGTACCCCTAACACACGTCCTCGTAAGCTTCTCGCCAAGTTTCTCAATCCTTACTTTTATGAACTTCATCGGATCGTCTCTAACACGATTCTTCCTAAAGTAGGATCGACCGATGAGGTTACATACTTTGAAATCTCTGCTTTGTATCACCTCCATTTTCATGTTCCTTTTAATCTTCCACGTACCATGATGGACTGGATGATTAACGCTAGGAAGAAACCAAGATCCTTGGTTTATGCTCTTTATCTTCCTATGCTCTTTTGTGCTTTTCGTGTACCTCTTGATGAGTGCCAGTTCCTACCTGCCCCTGCCTTCCTCTCTAAGGTACGACGGCTTCAGACAGCAGTTGGCTCACCTGTTGTGTCCGAGCACTCTGACGATGAGCCCGATGCCCCTCTTCTTGGACAGGATCCTCCTCCTCCTCCTGCTACTCTTGAGTCACTCCAGACTTTGCTCTGCGATCGATTCACCTTAGCGGATGATCGCTGGACTCAGCTTGACTACCGGACTACCTTGCAGATGAGTGCCATTAACAACTCACTGTACGATATTCGGTACTCTATGTCCCGACATCCTTCTATGCATATTCCCATGGAGCGGGACCCTGCTTGCGATGGATACCGTATCGATGACCCTTGTGTTATCCGGTACCTGGATCCGGATGTGGCCTTCGTGGACCCTCATCGTTCCTTCACTGATCCATCCGACGATGCTGGGCCTTCACGAGCTCGATGATAGATATGGATTTATCTTTGCTGCTGCTGCTGAGGATCGTAGTTTATGCTTTTATGTATTTTTAGTTGATGTAGTTGTTTTTATTTCTGCACTTTGGTTGTATTAGAACTCATTATATGACTCTTGTAGACATAGTTTTTCAGTTTTATGCAGTTAATTATTATTATTTTTGGTGTGCTTGCCATTCATTATTCTGGTTGTTTGATAACTGACAAAAGGGGGAGAAATATTTTGATATATCCATATTCATATTATATCATTTTTCTGGCTTTGTGTATCTGTGCTTTGGAAAAAGAATTTTTTATCAGGACTACAGGCAATGTTTACGGGGGAGCTATTGCTAGCTCTGTACTTATTACGGGGGAGCTACGCTACTGTTTTTTTTAATGTGTCCATGTATGAATATTGAATATACAAATATCATTTTGTCAATTATCAACATGGGAGAGATTGTTGACACAAAATCACAGTCAACCATATATTGATACAATTGACAACATGATACTTGTAATATTTCAATACGACACATGAAGACTGAATTCAGTACAAGCCAGACGACAGCTCGTACCTGCAATGCTTCACAGTTTGAGTCTGTATTTTACACTTTATTTGAGTCTAGACTTATATAAACTGAGCTGTGCTGACATTTTGAGACTTAGACTATACCTATACCTCAAACCAAAAGCCCCACCAAACATCCAAATAACCCATTGGCCCATTGGACCTATTCTGTGCTCTGGAGACAGAGTTCGGGCCGAACTCTGCCTCCACACAGAGTTCGGGCCGAACTCTGTCTCCACACAGAGTTCGGGCCGAACTCTGTCTCCACACAGAGTTCGGGCCGAACTCTGCCTCCTAAATTTCAGGACCCTAATTTTTAGGGTTGGCTGGATGCAAGTTGTCCAACGGCCAAATTTTTGAATGTTCCAACCAGAATTCTGGCCGAATTCTGCCTGTATGGTATCCTATAAATAGGCTATGAATTCTTTCATTTTCATTCATCCAATCTTCTCTTCTCTTCTCTCTAAAGCCTTATACAAGCCATACCCTTCTCATCTACTAGCCACAAGCTCCCTAAGCCTCAAAGTGCTCAGTATTTTTCAGTTAGGAGTTTGTGCAAGAGTTCAAGAAGTCGCTTGGAAAATTCCAAGCATCGCCACTGCGATCTCTGTAAGAAGTTGACATGCTCTTCTGAAGAAAAGGCACGAGGTGTAACTACTATTTCACAAATAGTGGATTTAATCCTGAGCTAGAGTTCTCAGGCCTGGACTAGTCCTCCACGAGGGAAACCAGGTTAAAATCGGCTGTGTTTGCGTATGCTTTCTTGCTCTTTACTATTTCTGCATTTACTTTGATTATTTTCTGCTGGTGAAAGAGTTTAATTTTTTAATTGGACATTATTGTCATAAACTCTATTCACCCCCCCTTTAGAGTTGCCTATTGGTTCTTCAGAACATATTTAAATAACATGAAAGACAGAGTTAAAAGAACACACTAGCTTGCATTAGGAAAATAAGAGGTGGAATATAATTTCCATGTTAATCATGAGACAATCATTCAGGCACGGCCAATCAAGTCCTACGACTTGCTATCATTAGCTAACTAGGGTTATCACATGCCTGACTCGGGTTGCGCCTGACTCGGGTTGCGCCTGACTCAGGTTGCGCCTGACACAGGTTGGGCCGCGCTAAGGAGCGCGTGCAACATAGTGGTGCAATCTAAAAAGCTTGCGCACACTGCTCACTGTCTTCTCCAATCAGCAGGAATTTTTATGGTTTGAACCCATAGCTTCAAAAGTCTACAACTTGGTCAAAATAAGTCAAAATCCAACTTTTTAAAGGTCAAAATTGGATAGAATGAAATTTTCTACAACATGGAACAATTAGTTTTCGAAAATACCAAGTTTTAATAGATCAAAACCAAAAAAATCATGAGAAAGGGCAAAACCTAGATCTACAAAAATCTATCCATCAAAACCAAAAATGACAAGTTCTAAAGAGACTTAGAACTAGGAGAGGAAGACATTGGAACAATAAAATTCAAGATCCATCATGAAGCAAGTTGCACTTGCCTAGAGCTCTTGGGTGTAGGTGGAGATGAGTAAATGAAGAAGATGGAGAAGTTATGAGAAATAAATGGAGGAGAGAGAGAGAGAGAGGTTGACTTATATATTAAGCCCAAACCATCTCAAACCAAACCAAGCCAACATGTTGAACCAAACCAAAATAAATCAAGCCAAGATTAAACCAAGACTAGGCTAAGCAAGACAAGTCTAACTACGATCCACCTGACAAATGTCAGAAATCCGTATACGTATCCTGAAAAATACGTATAACGGGAAACGGGAGTGACAACTCTGCCCACCTTAAAAGAATTCCGTCCTTGGAATTTAATCAAGAGGCTAGAGATGTCGGGGCAAGCTATACTAATATTGGCAATCTATGACTAGCAGTCAATCAGACAATCATTCATGCAAGCAAGGAAGTAAAAGCATAAGGCATAAGGAAGACATTATACCTTATGAGTCAAACATGTGTGGATATCGCGACCGGATATCATCCTCACGCTCCCACGTTGACTCACCCAAAGAGTGATGACCCCAAGTAACACGGACTAAACTAATAGTCTTGTTCTTGAGTATCTTCTCTCTCCGGTCCAATATGGATACGAGTCTTTCCTCATACGAAAGGTTGGTACCAACAAACAATTCCGAATAATCAAGGACATGACTCGGATTTGGGATATACCGTCGCAATTGGGATACATGGAAGACATCATGTACCTCACATAACGACGGTGGAAGAGCGAGACGATAGGACACATCACCTACCCGCTCTAGAATTTTGAACAACCCTATATACCTAGGACTAAGCTTTCCCTGTACGCCAAAACGAATAATGCCATGGGTAGGCGAGATCCTAAGGAATACGTGGTCGACGATAGAAAATTCAAGGGAACGCCGATGTGAATCGGCCCAATGACGCTGGCGATCTTGTGCAACTCGAAGATGATCTCTGACTTATCTGACCACCTCGATAGTCCGCGTAATCATCTCTGGACCAAGCATCTGCCTCTCACCTACATCGTCCCATGCTAACGGAGATCTGCACTTTCTGTCGTATAAGGCCTCAAAGGGTGCCATCTGGATACTGGCCTGGAAACTGTTGTTATAGGAGAACTCCACGAGATGCAGGTGATCTTCCCACGAACCACCGAAGTCGAGTGTACATGATCGTAACATATCTTTGAGAGTCTGGATCGTGCGTTCTGACTGACCATCTGTCTGTGGATGATAAGCTGAACTGAACTTGAGATGAGTCCCCAAGCTCTCTTGAAGACTCTGCCAAAAGTACGATATAAATCTCAAATCTCGGTCCGATACAATACTGGCTGGTACTCCGTGCAACCTGAATATCTACCTGAGGTACATCTCTGCTAGCTGATCCATCGACTGACCGATCCTGAAAGGAAGAAAATGAGCTAACTTCGTGAGACGATCAACTATAACCCAGATAGCAGCTCTTCCAACTGGGGATTTAGGTAACCTAGTTACAAAATCCATAGTGATATGCTCCAATTTCCATTCTGGGATCGGTAAAGGTTGAAGAAGTCCAACTGCTCTCTGATGTTCAGCTTTAACTTGTTGGTAAACTAAACAACGAGAGACAAACCGGGCTATCTCCCTCTTCATGCCATTCCACCAGAAATGCTGACGGATATCACGATACATCTTTGTACCGTCGGGATGAATTGAATACTGTGAATTATGAGCCTCTGCCATGATCTCCTGCCTGATATCACCACTGGGTACACAAAGACGCCTTCCGTGTCAAAGTGTACCATCCTCATGAATGCATAACTCTGCTCTTCATCCTGCTTCACATTCTGCCCTAAGCCGCTGAAGCTTAGAATCTGCTGATTGTGCCATCTTGATCCTCTCAACTATACTGGACTGAACTTGCATACCGGCCATCAATGCCACATTGGTAGGAAGAACAATTTCTATACCCATCTTCTGAAGATCTGCTAACAACTCTGGCTGTGCTGTTAGAAAATAAACTCCTGCTCTTTTGCTCAATGCATTTGCAACAACGTTGGCCTTCCCAGGATGATATTGCAAGTTGATGTCATAATCCACAAGTAGCTCTAGCCATCTCCTCTGATGCATGTTGATATCCTTCTGGGTAAACACATACTTAAGACTCTTATGGTCGGTGAAAATCTCCACCCGATCTCCATATAAATAATGCCTCAAAAGCTTAAGTGCAAAAACCACCGCTGCTAACTCCAAGTCATGGGTAGGATAATTCCTCTCATGGTCACGAAGCTGACGTGACGCATAAGCTACTACCTTACCATACTGCATCAATACGTATCCTAATCCTCTGCCGAAAGCATCACAATAAACTGAAAATCCTCCAGTCCCATCTGGAAGTGTGAGAATGGGTACCGTCATCAATCTTTACTTCAACTTCTCGAATGAACTCTGACACTCTACTGTCCAAGCAAACTGTACATCATTACGGGTCAACTGCGTCAATGGTGCTGAAATTCGAGCAAAGTTTGATACGAACCGTCGGTAATAGCTGGCCAATCCAAGGAAACTGCGAACCTCGGCGATGGTGCTGGGAACTGGCCATGACTCTATAGCCACTATCTTCTGGGGGTTTACTTCCACTCCATCTCTGGTGATGATACGACCCAAGTACGAGATACGATCCAACCAAAACTCGTACTTACTGAACTTCGCATACAACTGGTACTCTCTGAGAATCTGAAGAACTACACGAAGATGCTGCTCATGCTTCGCCTCATTCTTGCTATAGACCAAGATGTCGTCTATAAACACTATCACGAACTGGTCCAAATAGGGCATAAAGATACGATTCATGAGGTCCATGAATACGGCTGGCGCATTGGTCGCTCCAAATGGCCTAACAAGGAACTCCCAATACCCATATCTAGATCTGAATGCAGTCTTCGGGATGTCTTGCTCTCTGACTCTAATCTGATGGTACCCCGACCACAATTCAATCTTTGAGAATACTGCTGCCCCACTGAGTTAATCAAATAAATCATCTATCCTTGGTAAAGGATATCTGTTCTTGATTGTTAAAGAATTCAAGGTACGATAATCAATACATAATCTTGACGTACCATCCTTCTTTTTCACAAGAAGTATCGGGGCTCCCCACGGCGATCCACTAGCACGAATGAATTCCTTGGTTCTGAGTTCTTCAATCATCTTGTACAATACCTCCAACTCTGAAGGTGCCATTCTGTAGACTCTCTCTGACACTGGTGCCGTTCCTGGAATCAAGTCTATGGTGAACTCTATTTCTCTCTCTGGCGGCATGCCTGGAAGCTCTTCGGGAAATATATCAGGAAACTCTTCTACTACTCTGGAAAACTGAAATGCCACTGCTACTGCCATCCGCAATACTGGTGGAGAAGGTTCTACTTCGCCTCTGGAAAATAAAAACTTCGGTTCGCCGGGAATACCAAAAATAATCCTGCCAATATGGTAGTCTATTCTCGCATACTGATCCCATTCCTAGGACCACATCATAGTCGGCCATCGAAAATTCTATCAACCTAGCGAAAAACTCTCTACCGCTAACCACGATTCGACATGAGGAAAACACCATATCTACTCCTACAAGACCGTTACCAGTAAGTATATTGAGCCTTACTGATAATGACTCGGGCTCCAGTCTTATCCGTGTAGCGAATCGTACAGACATAAATGAATGCGATGTACCCGAATCAAATAATACTGATGCTGGAAAAGAGTTGAAGAGAATGGTACCTGCCACCACCTCACCTGATGCCAATTCTTCTGCTACGGTCAGAGCCATCGCTTGACCTTTTCCTCTTGGTGTTGGTCCCCTCTGCTGGTGACCTCTCTTCCTGTTCTGAATCTGAACCTGGGCATACTGTTGAGCCTGAGGTGGCTATGGCCTCGGAGACTGGTACTGCTACTGCACTGGTGCTGGACCTCTAACCGATGGACTGCTTAGGTTTGATGACGACGAACTAGCTCTATTCGGACAGGACCCTATCTTATGATCCGGTGCCCCACAAGCCAAGCACAATCCCTGTGCTCTACGACATTCCGATACTACATGTCCTGGCTTCCCGTAATGAAAGCAACCCATTGCGGAAGACTGCTTCTGTTTCTGCTGCTGAGGATACGCCGGCGTCGAGTGCTGAACCGACAAAACTGTGGTCGCTCTCCTAGGAGCTCCAATAGTAAAAGCCCTAGCTGCCGGGGCTGGTGCTGATGATTAGGACATTTACCCATGAGACCTCTTCCGTCCTCCGCTTCGATCTACAATCCTCTGCGAAGTATACTCATGCCTCTTCGCTGCTCGCAAGACGGCATCAAAAGTATGGTGCTCAAACTACTCCACTGATATAATGATCTCTAGGTGGAGCCCCTGCTGGAATCGCTGGGCTCGATCCAATTCGGTTGCCATCAAGGTGGGAGCAAACCGACTGAGTCTAAAAAACTCGGCCGCATATCCATCGATCGTCCTTCCCATCTACTTGAGATTAGTGAATCTCATCTGCAGATCATACCGAGCTACTGCGTCAAAGTACTTGGTCTGGAACTTGTTGCTGAATACCGCCCATGAGACAGGCGTCGGTAATCCAACTGCTAACATCGCCCACCAGGTACGGGCTAGGTCCAATAATTGCAGGTGCACAATGGCCACCTTCTCATTCTCAGGAATCCTAGCTGCCTCAAGGATAACTTCTATGTCCTGAAGCCATGCATCAGCAGCGATATCATCTTCACTTCCATCAAAGAAAGGAGGGTTCAAGCGCTTGAAGCTGTTGGCCGTGTTGTTCCCTGGGTAACCAACTCTGCCCATGGCATCTTGTACTGTCTGGTGCAGGGCATCGCCCCAATGATCTTAAGATGCAAGCAATTCCCTGATGAGACCCACCAAGGTTCCATTGTCAGGCTCTACAGGCTGGACGGGTTAAACTGGGGGCTCTGAATCCCCGGAATGCATGGCCCGGGAGGCTGCTCCAGTGTGTTGGGCTTGGTCTCCAGGTTGCTGCTGGTTTACTGGAGGTGCTCTGCCTTGCTGATCGGTAGGACCAGGAATAATGCCGCTGAAGAAACGACATAGGAAACAATAAGGAAGGACCATGATAGATCGAGGATATAAACATGTGATCAGGTCAAGATTTCGGAAAGATTAGAAGACACGAGTAGAGATCAAGGGCGAGTGCTGATTGAGACATCTATTTCGTGAAACCCTCACACATCTTGATTTGCAAGACCTGCATGGGCCACCACTTAAACCGTGTCACGCTCCAGAACCAGAATACTGGAGAGTAGGGGACAAACACAGCCAGCTACGTATATTAAAGTGAATCCTACCTCGATATACGGTCACGGCTATCTAGATACATGAGGGTTTAACTACAAGCCAATAGTCTCTTAAGGTCAAGAACAAGCCTAGTGTCTCAATCTCAAGCGAGCAAGTAAATATAACAAGATGGTAGATCATCAGACATACAAAGTAAGGCATCCCATACATTATATATTCAGATGATCATGAAGCTAGTCATACAAAATATGAAGACTAGCAAGAGTTTAAGTCATACATGATCAACCCTAGGATTTGTCAATCATGTTACAGCCCTTAGGCAGACAGGAGTATAAATTTAACACGAGCTAACACTTGCTCGGCGGCTAAACGCCTCAAAAGAATAATTTACAATAGAGTGGAAGAGCAAAATAAAACCCACTCGTTGCCAGGGTTGCGTCTAGTATTCACCATCTGGCTGGAAGGCTGGAAGATCCTCGGGAGCTAATCCGAAATCTGGCCATACAAAACCAGATGGGTCAGACCCCAGAAAGAGCAAGTGCCACAAGGGAGGCTTCACTTAAGAACTAAAACCAGCATGTCAGAACATAAACAAGAATAATAATAGGAAAACATGAGATGTAAATAAGGCAACAAATGACGAGAGGACGAGAAACTATTCCGGAAGCCAGGTTACAATCCTTAAACCAAACAAGGACCGGGGTTGTATCCTTGTGCCTGAACAAAACCGGGTCTCTAGCCATTTAATGCTAAAAGTAAAGCGTAAGCAAGCATGTCCTGAGATAGCCATGTACTGGATCTAGACAAGACTAGTCAAGATTGGACTCCATCCAATATTCACGGCCAAGCAAAGAGTACGGCTTGATACTTTATCTAACTAGGGTTATCACAAGCCTAGTTACTAGCAAGATGCAATGAGATGTTCCAGCAGCCACAAGCCCTGCAGACTTAATCAAGGTTATCCGGTCACAAGTTGAGAGAGTTGAATTAGGTGACTTGGGGGTGTAATACATGATAGTGTGCTGGAAATGTGCCCTACTCGACGGCAGGCTACAAGTCCAATTAGAGCACCCAGATAACGGGACTGCCTGTAGCTGGGAAATCTCTTCATGAACTACTTGATCAATCTAGTCGTTATCCTAGTCAGATTCAGTATGAATCCCTGACCGTGGTAACCAGCAATTCATGTCCTAAACATGATACAAGACGAGACATGTAGCTTGTACAGGCACAACCAAGAAAATCAACCACGGTGTCAAGACGAGAGTTACTTAGCAAGTCCAGGTAGCTGTCGCAACAACGTTCAAGATTATCATGTCAAGTTAGGTTACTTGTCAAGATTGCTTGTCAGAAGTGCGCCTCGACGAGCCACTATCATGATTATACATATCTTATCAAGTTACTTATCATGTCGTGTCAGATTATCATATCAATATTGCTTGTCAAGGGTGCGCCACAAAGGACCACCATCAAGAATTTATCATGTCAATTAACATGTCAGGCTCACATCGTGTTCATATCGAGTTCATATCAAAAAGACTTAAGGATATAAAATGGGTGCAAAAATCATAAAAAAGGGAAACTGGGGACATCATGCGCCTAAGGGGGAGGGGCAAGGGGTACCATGGCCAACAAGTGGCATTAGCCAAGTTGCGCCAGGGTAATTGCTTGTGCCAGGCACTAGGGGTGCCAAGGGTACAGGTTGCGCCCAAACATCAGGTTGCGCCTAGGTACTAGGGAGCCAGGCACTAGAATGCACAATGTCGGGTCAAGTTGCGCCAGAACGAGTCAGGCCAAGTCATGTTGCGCCAGGTACTAGACTGCGCGAGGCTAGGTTGCGCCTGACTCGGGTTGCGCCTGACTCAGTTTGCGCCTGACTCAGGTTGCACCTGACACAGGTTGCACCTGACTCAGGTTGTGCCTGACACAGGTTGGGCCGCGCTAAGGAGCACGCACAACACAGTGGCGCAATCTAAAAAGCTTGCGCACACTGCTCACTGTCTTCTCCAATCAACAGGAATTTCCATGGTTTGAAATCATAGCTTCAAAAGTCTACAACTTGGTCAAAACAAGTCCAAATCCAAATTTTCATAGGTCATAATTGGATAGAATGAAATTTTCTACAACATGGAACAATTAGTTTTCGAAAATACCAAGTTCTCATAGATCAAAACCAAGAAAATCATGAAAAAGGGCAAAACCTAGATCTACAAAAATCTATCCATCAAAACAAAAAATGACAAGGTCTAAAGAGGCTTAGAACTAGGAGAGGAAGACATTGGAACAATAAAATCCGAGATCCATCATGAAGCAAGTTGCACTTTCCTAGAGCTCTTGGGTGTAGGTGGAGAGGAGTAAATGAAGAAGATGGAGAAGTTATGAGAAATAAATGGAGGAGAGAGAGAGAGAGGTTGACTTATATATTAAGCCCAAACCATCTCAAACCAAACCAAGCCAACATGTTGAACCAAACCAAAATAAACCAAGCCAAGATTAAATCAAGACTAGGCTAAGCAATTCAAGTCTAACTACGATCCACCTGACAAATGTCAGAAATCTGTATACGTATCCTGAAAAATACTTATAACGAAAAACGGGAGTGACACCCAATGACCATGCAAGACTCAACTCGATCTACCAAGTCCTTCCTTAATCATGACCATGCTTTCCAACTTTCTATCTAGACTCCCAAGTAGCGGAACCGATCTCGTGAACTTCCGTATTGAGACTCCCAAGTAGCGGAACTGATCTCGTGAACTTCCTTATTGAGACTCCCAAGTAGCGGGACCGATCTCGTGTACTTCCTTATTGAGACTCCCAAGTAACGGGACCGATCTCGGAGACAACCAGTCGCGTGAACTTCTATCCTTTGAAATTCAGGGAACGACTACTAAGTAGTCTTCCATCTTAACTTGAACATAACGTGTTCCTTTGTCCGTGGCATATTTTTTCCTAAACCAACCGTGGCTCGTGCCTTAGACTGACTTGCTCGCTAGGTGACACTATCGCTAAAGTCACATACTTTGTATGACGAGGCTTGAGATTGTGGGACTATGTGACTTGACAACCACAGACAACAGGGGACAGTGCTTGCTATGACTTCGATAGCCCAGTAAAACTCTTATCTAACTTATTCGGGCAACGACTGTCACGACCCGCACCCGCTTTTCGGGCGCGAGAGCATGAACAAGCCAGCTACGTATCAAGCGGACTCTAGCCCGACTCGAGTACGTATAAGCTGTCAAGATCATGGTATCATGGCTAATATGGTAATCTACAGTGTATCTCAATCCACAAGAATATATAAGACAAGAATGAACAAGTATGGGTCGTGGTCTGCAGTCCACTAACATATATGTCCGATTAGACTCCAAGGATAATATGAGTCTATAAAGCTAAGCTGATAAGCAGGATATATCATAAAAGCACGAGAAAGATAGTAAATCAATAACACTAACAAAATACCTGAATTATGCAATTGAAGTCAACTACCACATGCTCAGCTAACTAACTCCGTGCAATCAGCTACCTGAAGTGATCATCAGGTCCTCAGAGGACTAGCAAGATACATAAAATATGCCTACTAATATGACAGTAAATAATATGTATGGAGGATAAGAACACTGTAAGAAAAACATCTAAGGACGACAAGTCGTATAGAAATGTAATACTAGACTTGGATAACTATCAATCAGAACTTCTATAGCTTGTAGTACAATGCAAGATACTCCTAATCTATATTGTTTCAATTGACATACATAGCAGGATACTCTTAGTCGAGATTAGCCAATTCTAGTATCGATCTCCTTTCCTAAAGAATACAAGGTCAAGTAGACTCATATAAATCGTAGTACAATACAAGATACTCCCAATTCATAGTGTCGCAATTCAAGTCAATCAATCAATCAATATATGCTATAGGTCATAGTACAATGCAAGATACTCCCAATCTATAGTATATCTCAAGTCAAGTCAATCAAGCAATATCAAGATAAAAGAATCGGCTATAGGTCGTAGTACAATGTAAGATACTCCCAATCTATAGTATATATCAACTGTAGTACAATGCAAGATACTTCCAGTCAAGAATGGTCAAGTCAAGAATAAGATATAGAAACTAAAAACTCAATCACGAGACAAGGTAACACGAAAAGACTAATAATCTAGCAATGTCGAATATCCTATACGTGCACGTAAATCTAGAAACAAGTAAAACAGTCGATGACAAACCAATCACAAAATGGAAAACAGGTAACCATATAAAAGAAGTACAATAAAAAGAAAATAATATAAATACTGCATATGTTCAGCAAGGTATACTTGCCTGAGGGTTGCACGGAGAACCAACAATATATCGCCAATCAACAAGTCAGAAAGTCCAAGTCTCACAACTGCCTCCAGAAGCTGAAATAGATATTGCAAACATTCTCAGAATAGTCAAATTAGCTAGGATTGCCAGTCCTTAAGTCCAATTCTGGACACAGGGGCAAAACGGTAATTTTGAGTCAAAACGGTATCCGCCGTTGGACCCACTTTGCACCAAAAAGTGTACCAGAGTCAGTGGTCTCTAAAGTCATCAAACTATATGTCTATGAATTTTTTTTGATGATACGAACCCAACCGTATGTCCAAAGTTGGATTCCGGCAGGCCGTGCACAAAATCGTCCGTTGAATCGGATCGTGGGGCCCGCAAAACTGCGATCCGATCAACTGTCTCAGAATCGGACCAAACTTGGCATACAGGACCAAAAAAATGATACAGTCCTGTTGACGTAAGTTTTGTCTCGATTTGATGAACGTGCACAAAGTAATTAGGAAATTTGCAAAGAGGCCGATATGGTAAATTTCGACGGATACGCATCAAATTCGTCGCGTACACGCAACCAATTTGAATTCCGTCAAAGCCCACACGTCCACGAAGTTGATACGCACCTTTCGATATTTTCGATTCCAGACCACGTCGCCCGGTTTGGCGGGACGCACCCCGTATCGTAAAATTTTATAATTTCAAAAACAGATTTTTTTTGGTTTTGGAAATCTTATTTCTTTGTGTTCTGTTAATTAAAATCGAAACTACAAGATAGGTTCTGATCTCCTACATATTGTCTAAAAGTGCCTTTAATCATATTCTTGAAATTCTAAATATCTAGCCCTAAATCTGTCTTCCAAATAGGACTCGTGGGAGGTTTCTAAACTATTTTGAAGCAGTTTTTCGACAATATTTACGTCGATTTATCGAGCAACATAGGGTACCTAAATTCAAACTAATTAAAGTGGTGGAAAGCCGTATAGGTTGTCTTCCTATCGAACTAATTGGTTCGAGAAACGATGATGAGACGAGGGAGTGTGATACCTGCGAAGTTGGGGGTTCGGGGCGGTTGCTACTGCTACTGTTGTCTGTTCTCCGGCGCGACGCGCGCGCTCCGGCATGGCCGTGGTAGGCCTGCGGCTGCACGCGGCGACGCCAGGATGGGGAAAGCCCGCCAGGTGGCTGGGCATGGGTTAGGATTAAGGATTAGGGTTTTCCTCACGTTTCTCTCTCTCGATCCCTCTTATTGCCGCTCGGTTTGGCACAGGGTCGTTGAGGGGAGTTGGTTTGCTCGGGCTGGGCTCGGCCCATTGGGGAGGACTGGCTGGGATGGGTTTTTGGGTTTTTTTTGTGTTTTTTTGTTTTCTTTTTATTTTTTTTATATAAGTATATATGTATCTAAGGGGTATGTACATATATATATATATATTTTATATATATATATATATATATATATATATATATATATATATATATATATATATATATATATATACAATGCATGTATACGATAATTAGTATGTATACAAAAAATATATATATATATATATACAATGCATGTATACGATAATTAGTATATAGATATACATATTCAATACAACCTACTTAATATTCATGTATATAAAATAATATAGACTATAGTTTTTCAAGAGAAAATATTTATAATTATCCTATACTTATTTATGGAAATATATAGTCTAGAACACATCCCAAATGCACATTAGTATCTAAGAAATTATTATTTTTTTGTATTTATTAAATAACATTATTTTCTTTTTAATAGCAATAACATTTAATATGTTTAATTAGGAAATAATTATTAGACCATTACACAAAGTACGAAGTATATATAACAATGTAAAAATATATCCACGTGGGCATCTTTGGACGTACTACCTGTCCACCTGAGTTTGTGCTCGGTTCGGGTCCAGTCCGGGCTGGCCGGGTCTCCTAAAACGTCATAATCATACTAAACTTAATTAAATCCTTTCATAAGGTCAAGTCATAACTTGGCCTGGTTTTCTTAATTAGAACACTCCTATGGCTCAGCCTTCCCTATTATGGCTAAAACACTAGTCAAAGTATGCCACTGCACTATCCATACCATGATTTCTAGTCGTCTTGTACTTCAAAACTCAACCATGGCTAAAGTCATCTACTGTAATAATTAACTAATTAACTATTTATAAAATCAAAAAAATCACCATTCAAATAAAATAAATAATAATAAAAATATTTCAAAATTTCTGGAAAGGGAAGCTACAATGACTTGACGAACAAAGGCTACGCCAAGCTTCGCATCATGGAAACGTGCCGTGCACGCGTTCAACTTGAACAACCAGGCTCTTTGGGTGCCTAGACTTATGCCACAAGTCGTGCTATTCAACTGAATCCGTGGGGCAAGCCAAGGCTATGCCAACCTTGGACGACGGGACCGTGCATACTTTATGAAGCGTTTATGCGAGCGACACTATGACTTAGGCTAATTCTTAGCTTTGTGGAAAATACCAACTTTTCTTTCTCCCAAGCCACGGGATGAAGGACCGAGTGTCATTTTGAAAGCCATCGTGCAACGATTCTAAGCGGACCGTAGGACCATTTTTCCATGTTCTAACTCAATCCGACCCGTCGGGATTATTCCCTTAGCTATGTGGATGCGTCTCTTTTATTATCAAGCCTAACTAGTGCAAGTTGAAAACATACGATTTGTTATGTGAAGGCTAAGATGAGGCAAGTTCACCGAAACTACCCCACCTGAGCGAGGAGTCGCTTCGAACGAGCGAGTCTTCGAGCAAGCTGTTGCATGGCTAAGTCCGAAAGCCGTCAACATTTCGATTCCTCCGATTGATTGAGAGGAATGGGGCACTATAGGCAAGATCCTAAGGAACACATGGTCGTTGATAAAAAACTCAAGAGGATGCCGATGAGAATCGGCCCAATGGCGCTGACGATCTTGTGCAACTCGAAGATGATCTCTAACTTGTCTGACTACCTCGATAGTCTGAGTAACCATTTTTGGACCAAGTATCTGCCTCTTGCCTATATCGTCCCAGGCTAAAGGTGATATGTACTTCCTGCCATACAGTGCCTCAAATGGTGCCATCTGGATACTGGCCTGGAAACTGTTATTATAGGAGAACTCCACTAGATGTAGGTGATCTTCCTACGAACCACCGAAGTCAAGTGTACATGATCGTAACATATCCTCAAGAGTTTGAATCGTGCGCTCCGACTGACCATCTGTCTGCGGATGACAAGCTGAACTAAACTTGAGACGAGTTCCTAAACTCTCTTGAATACTCCGCCAAAATTGTGATGTAAACCTCGAATCTCTTTCGGATATGATCCTGACTGGCACTCCATACAATCTGACTATCTATCCTAGGTACATCTCTGCTAGCTGATCCATTGACTGACCAATTCTGAAAGAAAGAAAATGAGGTACTTTTGTGAGCCGATCAACTATAACCCATATAACATCTGTCCCAACTGAGAATTTAGGTAACCCTGTCACAAAATCTATGGTAATGTATTTCCATTTCTAGTCTGGGATCGATAAAGGTTGAAGAAGTCTAGCTGGTCTCTGATATTCAGCTTTAACTTACTGACAAACTAAACAATGAGAGACAAACTGGGCTATCTCCCTTTTCATGTCATTTCACCAAAAATGCTGACGAATATCACGATACATCTTTGTACCACCGGAATGAATTGAATACTGCGAACTGTGGGCCTCTGTCAAAATCTCTTGCCTGATGTCACTACTGGATACACAAAGACTCCTTCCATGTCGGAGTGTACCATCTTCATGAATGTATAACTCTGCTCTTTGCCCTGCTTCACATTCTGTCCTAAGTCGCTGAAGCTTAGAATCCGTTGATTGAGCTATCTTGATTCTTTCAACTATGCTAGACTGAACTTACATACTGGCCATCAATGCCACATTGGTAGGGAGAACTACCTCTATCTCCATCTTTTGAAGATTTGATAATAACTCAGATTGTGCTGTTAGAAAATAAGCTCCTGCTCTTCTGTTCAATGCATCTGTAACTACGTTGGCCTTTCCAGGATGATATTATAGGTTGATGTCGTAATCCACTAGTAACTCTAGCCATCTTCTCTGACGCATGTTGAGATCCTTCTGGGTAAACACATACTTGAGACTCTTGTGATCGGTAAAAATTTCTACCCGATCTCCATACAAGTAATGCCTCCAAAGCTTGAGTGCGAAAACCATCGCTGCTAACTCCAAGTCATGTGTTGGATAATTCTTCTCGTGGTCATGAAGCTGACGTGATGCATAAGCTACTACCTTGCTATGTTGCATTAGGACACATCCTAATCCCTTACCCGAAGCGTCACAATAAACTGAAAATCCTCCAGTCCCATCTAGAAGCATGAGAATGGGTGCCGTCATTAATCCTTGCTTCAACTTCTCGAATAAAATCTGATATTCCGATGTCCAAGTAAAATGCACATCCTTCCGGGTCAACTGCATGAAGGGCACTGAAATTCGAGCGAAGTCTGATACAAATCGCCGGTAATAGCCCACCAATCCTAGAAAATTATAAACTTCTACAACGGTGCTAGGTACTGGCCATATCTCTATAGCCACTATCTTCTGGGGGTCCACTTCCACTCCACCTCTGGTGATGATATGACCTAAGTACAAAATACGATCATGCCAAAATTTGTACTTACTTAACTTCGCATACAACTGGTGCTCTCTGAGAATCTGAAGGACTATCTGGAGATGTTCTTATGCTCTGTTTCATTCTTGCTATAGACTAAGATGTCATCTATAAACACTATCATGAACTGATCCAAATAGGGCATGAATATGCGATTCATGAGATCCATGAATACTGCTGGCATATTGGTCGCTCCGAATGGCATAACGAAAAACTTCCAATGTCCATATCTAGATCTGAATGCCATCTTCGGTATATCTTACTCTCTGACTCTGATCTGATGGTACCTTGACCGTAAGTCAACCTTCGAGAAGACTGTTGTCCCACTGAGTTGATCGAATAAATCATCTATCCTTGGTTGGGAGTATCTGTTCTTGATTGTTACAGAATTCAAGGTACTATAGATAACACATAATCTTGATGTACCATCCTTCTTCTTCACAAGAAGCATCAGGGCTCCCCAAGTTGATCCGCTAGCACAAATAAATCTCTTTGTTCTGAGTTCTTCAGTCATCTTGTACAAGATCTCTAATTCTGATGGTATCATTCTGTAGACTCTCTCTGATACCAGTTCTATCCCTAGAATCAAATCAATAGTGAACTCTATCTCTCTCTCTGGTGGCATGCCTGGAAGCTCTTCAGGAAATACGTCAGAAAATTCTTCTACTACTTTCGGAAACTGAACTTCCTATGCTACTGCCATTCACAAGACTGGTAGAGAAGGTTCTACTTTACCTCTGGAAAATAAAAACTCTTCTTCGTCGAGAATACCAAAAATAATCCTGCCAACATGGCAGTCTATTCTTGCATACTGATCCTTCAACCAATCCATTTCTAGGACCACATCATAGTCGACCATCGAAAATTCTATCAATCTAGCGGAGAAATCTCTACCGTTAACTACGATTCGATACGAGAAAAAGACTCTATCTACTCCCACAAGACCGTTACCAGTAAGGATGTTAAGTCTTACTGATAATGACTCGGGCTCCAATCCTATTTGTGTTGCGAATCGTATAGACATAAATGAATGCGATGCACCTGAATCAAATAATACTGTTGCTAAAAAAGAGTTGACGAGAATGGTACCTGCCATCACCTCATCTGATGCTAATTTTTCTGCTACTGTCAGAGCCATAGCTTGATCCTGTCCTCTTAGTGCTGGTTTTCTTTACTGGTTACCTCTCTGCCTGTTCTGAATCTGAGCTTGGGCCTGAACATACTGCTACGGCCTATGCTGCTGGAATGCTTGAGCATGAGGCGGCAATGGTGCTGGTCCCCTAACTGATGGACTGGTTAGGGTTGACGAAGATGAACTGGCTCTATGCGGGCAGGACCCTATCATGTGATCCGGTGCCCCACAAGCTAAGCACAATCCCTGTGCTCTGTGACATTCTGAAATCACGTGCCCAGGCTTCCCACAATGATAGCAGCCCATTACGGAAGATTGGTTCTGCTTCTGTTGCTGAGGGTACGTCGAAGTCGAGTGCTGAACCGACGAAACTGTGGTCGCCCTCCTAGGAGCTCCAATGGTCAAGGCCCTAGCTGTCGGGGCTGGTACTGACGACTGAGATAACTGTCCATGGGGCCTCTTCCGTCCTCCAGTTCTGTAAACTCTCAAATTTTCATGGAATTTTTTTTTATATTTTGCTTAAATAAAATAGTTTTGATTATTATTATTTTCTTTAAGAATATAGTCTTAGTCATGGCTAAGTTTTGCTGTATAGGTTGACTAGAAAGCATGACACGGCTATTGCGACCGTGTGCCATGACTAGTATATTAGCTAAAGATATGTCTAAATTTATTTATTTTAATATTTAGTTGGCTACAAATTATTAAGTCATACTATGGTTAGCTTTTAATGTTTTAATATATATATATATATATATATATATATATATATATATATATATATATATATATATATATTATTTATTTATTTATTTAGTTTTAGAAAGGTTTTTAAAAATTAAATATTGTTTGTAAAATAAAAAAATAAAAATAATAGTATTGATATATGTACTCACCCAAATACCCATATTATTTGTTGGTTGTTTTATGATTATAATTATTTTCATTATCATCATCATTGTTATTAGTATTCTTTTTATTATTATTATTATTGTTATTAATATTAACATTATTTTGTTTAATAAATTCTTAGAAAGGACCCTCAAAATATATCTATATGTATTCTACACTAGGAAAATATGTTACAACAAAGTTTAAAAATTTTAGAATTTTTTTTAAAATATTTTTAGAATATGTTTTTATATGTATTTAGATGTGTACTTTATATATATATATATATATATATATATATATATAGCTTGTGGAAAAGAGAGAGAGAGAGAGCATGGAACAGTGCAAAGCACTGTTCCTTCATCCTCTGCCTCCAAACCAGGGCCCAGCCCAACCCCCCTTTTTCGCGAGAAAAAATAAACTGGATTAAAATCAAACTCTCTAAATCCTTAACCAAATCATCTCAAATCTTTTCCATTCGAATCCCTATTGGATTCTCTACGGAATAGATCAAATATTTAATCTAAAATCTATTCGATTCCTATCAGAAATCGAAATCAAAATCTATATATACATGTAACCGAAATATTCCAGATGAATTCTTCAAATCTCGCGAGCAACCCCAACATCTTCCCATAGCCACCTCCCAACCCAGAGCCTCGTCGACCAATTCTCGACACCGAGCACCTCCTTCTGACTGCCGGAGCGCTGCCGACAACTGCGCAGTCGTCGAAAAACTCAGTAGGAACAGGGTCCCCTGTTCTTAGTCGAACAGTGAGGTATGCATTTTCGCACACCAAATTCTTTAATTCAGTTCAATAAATTTTTGATCTATAAATTGCTTTAGGAAGTCTACCTAACCACCTAGCAATCCATGTAATTATTTTAGGTTAAATCGTGTAGTAATCAATATTAATCCTGACCCAAAGTTTCAAAAAAAAAAACTATTTTATAAACAGTTTGCAGACAAGCCAACAACCCCAGTTTGAGGATTGATTCCTATCAATCGGTTAACATTTTAGCAAAACCACTTGAACAATCCTATAAAAAACCTGTAGCACTCAAAAACCCTTTTTATAGTTACTGTTTTAATTAAGTATATACGAAGTTATTCGTTTTCAAAAATTCACAAAAAATAGTTTTCAAAATAGGATTTTTTTAGAAAATTTCTCCGATACCGAGTCCGTCCCAAAAAATTGTACGACTCCATCACAAACCGAGGGCATCGAAAGGTGCGTACGAACTTTGCGGACATGTAGACTTTGACGGAATTCGAATTGGTTGCGTGTGCGCAACAAATTCGACCCGTATCCGTCGATGAACGTCGTATCGGCCTTTTCCAAAATTTACTAATTACTTTGTGTATGATCGTCATCTCGAGACAAAACTTGCGCCATTGGACTCAAATCATTTTTTGGTCCTGTGAGCCAAGTTTGGTCCAATTCTGAGACAGTTGACCGGATCGCCATTTTGCGGGCCCCACGATCCGATTCAACGGACGATTTTGTGCACGGCTCATCAGAATCTAAAATTGGACATACCATTGAGTTTGTCTAAAATCGGACCCGTGGACATATAGTTTGACAACTTTAGAGACCATAGGATTTGGCACACATTTTGGTGCAAAATGGTTCCAACGGCGGACATCGTTTTGACCCAAAATTATGATTTTTCTCCTGTGTCTAGATTGGACTTTTGGGTAGACATATCTAGACATTTCTTTTATTCCAAAAACTTTAGTGATGTTTGTTTCAGCATCTGGGGACGTTTACGGAAGTTCCATTATTGCAGCCTCTTCTGATTTGTTGATTTCCTCTACTGGACGTCGTCAAAACACCCAACAACCACCAGACAAGTGTACCTTGCTATATCTACTATCATATTATTTATTTTTAGCATTTATTTGTTTTATTTTATATTTGTTAGTTTCTTATGTTATAAACTGTGCGTCCAAGTCATACTTGGGTGCAAGCGACTCCATTAGTCGTTTTTCGTTGCTTTCTTTTATTGTATGCATGTTGACATAGTTTTAGCAGACTACCTTGTTGTTGTGGAGTATCATTATATCTCCTTTAGCCATGACACTCACATGCCACGGTTTGAGACATTTTGCTAAGGACAAGACCTACGTATTTGACTGATCATCGGTACGTAAGAGTCGTGTGACGGTTAGATGATCGTAACTGCTATGATTAGCATATAGAGACTCAAGCAGTTACAAAACTGGACGAGTTATGGAAAAGACTTGGTCAGTGTAGGAAATCTTGGGGGAGGACAATCACTAGTGCGTATGGAAAGCTAAACAGGTAAACCATAGTCTCTGGATAGAACTATAGCGAGATACATTTGCAGTTACCCTCTGACGTTTTGGACGTTACGGCCGGATACAGATGACTGGATGACAGTTATGTACACATAGCCTAAATCCCACCCATGCGTGTGAAAGTTGTCCTCTAATTGCACAATAGATGGCTAGGATACCCTTTTGCATATTTTTTGTCTAGGATAGTCTTTGCACCTTTATTTATATATACCATGACAGTTCATATAGCATGATATTATGTATCTTGTTACATCCCTCTGAGGACCTGGTGATCTCTCCAGGTGCATGTTTTCGTGATTTTCCGCAGGTATTCTAGCCAAGGCCGCGATCTTCTCTATTCCTTCGAGGATGGCTCGCTCTTGGATCGTGCTTGCTACTTTGACACATCCTTTTATTTGTCATGTATTACTTCTCTTTTAAATAATTGGTAGTGGATTTGTCTCCGCCCAACAAACTTGTAAAATGACAATTCATAGTTGATTTATGATATATTTTATTCTTTATTTTGTGGATGAGATTAGTTTGCCATGGTTAAACTACATTTACAGCTTACGTATATTTATTATACGGCTGGCATGTCTACGTACCTAGTCGTTACATGTTCGATCTAATATCCTCTGTGAAGCATATTCATGCCTTCTAGCTGCTCGCGAAAGTGCATCAAATGTTTTGTGCTCAAACTGCTCCACTGTTAGAATGATCTCTAGGTGGAGTCCCTGCTGGAATCGCTGTGCTCTGTCTAATTATGTCACCACCAAGGTGGGAGCAAACCGACTAAGCCTAGAAAACTTGGCCGCATATCCATCGACCGTCCTTTCCATCTACTTGAGATTGCTGAACCGTATCTGTAGATTATAGCGAGCCATTGCATCAAATACTTCGTCTAAAATCTATCGCTGAATACTGCCCACATAATAGGCGTCACCAAGTTAACTGTTTGCATCGCCCATCAGCTACGGGCTAAGTCCAATAACTGCAGGCGCACAACGGCCACCTTCTCTTCCTCTGGAATTCGAGCTGCCTCTAGAATAACCTCTATATGCTGAAGCCAAGCATCAATAGCAATAACATTTTCACCACCGTCAAAGAAAGGAGAGTTCAGACGCTTGAAGCTGTTAGCCGTATTATTCCCCTGATAACTAACTCTGCCCATATCTTCTTATACTGTTTGCTGCAGAGCATCATCCCGACAATTTTATGATGCAAGCAAGTCCCAGATGAATCCCATCAGGGTTCTAGTGTCAGGATCTACAAGCTGGGCTAGTAGCTCTGGATCCCGAATGGCATGCTCGGGAGGTTGCCCCTGAGTGCTTGGCTTGGTCCCCAGGTTGCTGCTGGTTAACATAAGGTGCTCCATCCAGTTGGTCGGTAGGACCAGGGACAATGCCACTGACGAAAATGACATGAGGAATAATAAGGAAGGACAAAGATAGATCAAGGATAAAGCAATTTATCAGGTCAAGATTCAAGAAAATTAGAAAGCACGAGAAGAGATCAAGGGCTGATTGAGACATCTATTTAGTAAAACCCTCACACATCTTGATTTACAAGACCTGCATGGGCCACCACTTAAACCGTGTCACATTCCATAATCATAATACTGGAGAGCGGAGGACAGACACAGTCAGCTACGTACATTAGAGTGCAACACACTTCACAATACGGTCACGTCTGTCTAGATGTATGAGGGTTTATCTACAATCTATCAGTCTCTTATGGTCAAGAATAAGTCTAGTGTCTCAATCTCAAGCAAGCAAATAATTGTTACAAGATGTTAGATCATCAGACATACAAAGTAAGGGGTCCCAAACTGTCACGACCCGTACCCTAGAGTAAGGGCACGAGAAGTGGGTACATCCAGCCTACGCCGCAGTGTCGGCGGAAGAACGCTGTCCTAGGTCAATCATCTAACAATATATAAGGTACCTGTACAGTATATACACTCCGAATGGAGGTGACATAGCAAATACAGTCTCAAACACATCTAAGGTAGAATACGATAAAAAGATAGATAGATATGAAAAGAAATGAATACACAGAGATACAATCAGATAGAAGTCTAAGTGTCTAAGATAACACAAATCCAGATAACATCTCAAAATCCCATATACAGTAATCCTGAATAAATACAATGAAAGACATCCTAGACTAAGGGAGTGTCATCCACTGCTAAGGGGTCCTGCGGCTGGTCCGAGTCACAACAGTCCTCTAGGGTAGTCCCATAATATGTGGAACAGAACGCCTCATCCTCGTCCTCTGTAATATTTTCAACAGGTCCAGTCAGGACAGGAGCGAGTACAGTACATCTCAACAAATCATAACAGGTTAGGAAATATAAACATGCTAGAGAGTAAGATACAAGAAACTGAAAGAACAATATGATGTAAAAGAGAGACTGTAAGTAAATAGCTACAATATATAAGAGAACTATCTATGCTAGTGATTCAGAGTACAAGACGGTTATGTAAACGGCACGATGTTGTACACGAGTAATCTACAGAGGTTGTACACGAGTAATCTACAAGATTGAATACATAACCACTTCTAGTCCCCCGCCCCAATCAATACACAATGATCCAGTCAAGTTATGTTATTACACACGAAGTATAGTTGTACATGATGATCATGTGAGCACATGAGTATACACGATTTCATACGATTTGTACACGAATAACACCAACACAAGGAGTACATGATGCTCATGATAAAGTACACGAACATGAAATACCCGATGTATCCGCTAAGGGGATAACATCACACGACAAGATCCATATAGTACTAATCCGTGTTACCAACGTATCGACATCAAGTAAAGTAATCTAAAGCAGGAAATATACACCTAAACAAGATATGAAATGATCAAAGAATGTACTCGCCTGGTATCCTGAATATCTGAAGAGGATATACTGTCCGAGGAGTGGTGTCTGTCTCCTATAGAACAGTACAAGTCACTACATGTCCAAAATAATATAACAAATTGCTACAATGCATCTACATGATGTTTGGGGTCAATCTAGGCTAAAGTCAACCCTTGGTCAACTCTAGTCAACTACACTAGTCAAACTAGGTCAAGCCTAACCCAAACAAGTCTCACTAGGCCTAACCATGTCTATCCTAGCAAACACACGCAATACAAGGCCACATAAGTCATCAACACACATCATAGGTGTATACATGCCATACACATAGGCTATGTGCTATATATATAGCCTATAGGCCATATAGGCTATATCACACATTTCACACATATTGTATATTTACTAATTTAATATAAATTATCATACACATATATATGTCACATAATTATTATCAATCATATAGATAATATATATATATATATATATATATA
Source organism: Iris pallida (assembly GCA_029216955.1). Taxonomy (NCBI): domain Eukaryota; kingdom Viridiplantae; phylum Streptophyta; class Magnoliopsida; order Asparagales; family Iridaceae; genus Iris; species Iris pallida. The sequence continues at coordinate 4,831,965 of JANAVB010017196.1, read as the reverse complement.
TATATATATATATATATATATATATATATATATATATATATATATATATACATAGAGTGATAGACATGGGCATGTGTGTGATAAAATGTGTACATAGCTATAGCTAATAGGGTATCCCAGTTATAGCTAATCAGTATACAGTGTAATATAATGTGTATGTGTGTATGTGATAGGAGATCAATTTTCCAGTTTTGTGTGTGTGTGTGTATAGAATCTGTAGATAGGTTATCAACTCATGAATCAGTGATGTGTGTGGGCATATTGGCTAGGGTGTAATGTGACAGCAGTAGCTAGGTTGTGTGAAGAGTGTGTATAGGAATATGAAAACATGAGAAATGTGACAGTGCATTGAATGAGTGTGAACATATTGGCTAGGCTACCTGTGTTCTCAGGAAACAGTGGTGAATTGCCAATGTGTGTGTATTATATAGAAAATAGTGAAACAGTGATGTGTATAACAGTGAGTGTATCATGTGAGGGTGTTAGCTAAGTTGTGAGTGAACTGTAGGGAAATGTGATAACCCATGTGTGTGTGTGTGGTTGAATGTGATACAATAGCTATAGTTAATAGGTGCAGGAATTTGTGAAGTGTGTGGATAGGGTGTAGTGAAACAATGTGATACAACATGTTCTCAGGAATTTCAGTAAGGAACAATTGGACTCAGGAATGTTCTCAGGTTTGTGATATGGAGAAGTGTCCATATGTTGTAATATAATTCAGGAATCAATAGCCTTGACAGTTTACAGAAATTATAAAGTGTGTGTGTACTGGACAGAACACAGGAAATGGCAACATGACAGTTAGTAAATAGGGTTTTTCAGATTTATAGCTAACAGTGTATAGGAACCTGTGTACAAATCTCAGGAAAACAATGTATTTAATCTCAAGAATTTAGCTAACAGTGTATAGGAACCTGTGTACAAATCTCAGGAATTTAGCTAACAGTGTAGAAAATCAGGAAGTATCAGTTGACAGTTTACATAGCAGTCCTACAGTTAACCCATTAGTCCCAAACACCAATTCGAACCCAAATTTCTAATACAATCATAAACCCCACGCAGTAAACTAACACATGTGTAAGTGAATTAAACATGGTGATTTAGACATCAAGAACTCAGTTTTAAATGGAAATCTAATTTCAGGAATTCAACACTGAAAACGTGTATCAGTGAGAATGGGAATTGTTAATCGACATCTAAAATCATGTTAATAATACAAATTAATGGTTGGTAATTAACTACACACATGTGCACATGTCAAACAATGTGTATGTGTCCAACCAAGTGGACACATTCGTGTCCAAGACACTGAAACACACACGATTCACTGTGACTGGACACAGCGTCGTGCACGCGTGCACACGTGTCCAGCACACGACACAAGCCACGTGGGGACCCGTGGCCGTGCACACGTGTACGCCAGGGGTAGGGCTACAATACTGACACCCTGCACCGTATCCTAAATGCGTGTCCAGCCCTGTCCAACCGCGTGTCAGTGCCTAATTGTACGCGCATACAGCAGCTCGTATGACCAGTGCGGGGAGGAGAACTCCTCGCACACTCAACCATTCGAGCCCAGATTTTGGAAGACCCATTTCAGTCAGTGCCCTGACATCCTCCCAAAATTTGGCCTGTCCTCGTGTCCTATACAGTGTACAATTGAGCCCGAGTAGCAGGACACTGCACACGGTTCAGCCATAGCGTGTTCGTGTCCTCGTGTGGACACGACACGACTCCAAAATTAGTGAGCAAGGACACGAATCAATAAGCAAACCCTAGATCTAGGATTTCATTTAAAAATATATACAAAAATTGCAAAAGCAATCGGTTGTGGCATTTCCACAAACACCTAGCCAATGGGTTTAATACGTGTCCGATACGGACACGAAACCTAATACAAATGACACCAAACTACCACTATAGCTAGGGGACACCTAGATCTAGGCTACCATGTAATAAAATCAGAATAAAAATAGAATTAGGAGGGTTTACCTATAGGTTGCAAGAATCAAGAAAAAGCCCCAAATCAAACGGTTTTCGTTGCTAGCCAAATCCTCCCAATTGCTCTAAAACTGAAATTACTTCTCAAAATCAGCAAGTAGAGATTGATTAGAATCATATGCAAAAGATTTGGGTAAAAAAGGATTAAAAATAAATTTAATAGGAATTTAGGAAAGTGGAGATTTACCTTTCCTTCTAAAAATTGGATGAGCACAAAAGAGGCAAGAACAAGTCAATAGGACATTAAATAGGGAGGATCCTCTTGTAGCCGGCCACTAGGGTTTAGTTAGGGTTAGGGTTTCATACTATGGGCCTATGGGCTTAAGTCATAAGTCATTGAATGGAAAATCACAAGTCATTGAATTAAATCATAAGTCATGAATCAATTCATCTATTCTTAATTCTCCTATTTCAAAACTAGATTCTAAGTGACTAGAATGGGGTTAACTTAAGTTAGACTAGGGTCACCATAGCTAGGGTTAGCTTCTAGGCTAGTCTACTAAGTCTCAATAAGTCAAAGTCAAAGATAGGAATCACCAATTCAAAAAACTAATAAAAATTCAAAAATTCACCAAATCACCAAAATACCCTCAAGCTAAAATATGGTAGTGACAAATCTACCCTCCTTAAAATAATTTCGTCCTCGAAATTAAAAGGTGAAACTAAACTGATGAGAAGGATAGACAATCATACCTCAGGGTCCAAAAAGATAAGGGTATCGCTCGCGCATCTCATCCTTCCGCTCCCAGGTAGACTCTCCTGGAGAATGATGCCTCCATGCGACGCGAACCAAGGGTATCACCTGGTTTCTCAGCACCTTCTCTCGACGATCCAGAATCTCTCTCGACATGCTATGATACCCCGGGGGTGGGTAGGAGCGAGTCGAGTCCGTATCGCCGCGGAGCAACTGCAGCGTCCGGATCTGATCTATCTACTCGGCAATTCATCCGGTGACTTCATAGGCTGTTATGGATAACTGAGAGTAGGTCCCACCTTAATATCCGAATAATCAAGTACATGGCTAGGGTCAGCAACGTACCGTCTCAACTGTGATACGTGGAATACATTGTGGACACCCACTAGTGCAGGTGGCAAGTCTAGCCTGTAAGCCACGTCACCGACCCTTCCGCTGATCACGAAAGGTCCGATGAAGCGCGGGCTAAGCTTCCCACCTCTACCAAAACGTATGGTACCACGAGTCAGAGATATCCGCAAAAAAACCATATCTCCAACCTAATCACAAACAAGGCCTCTAATTACTAAATAATCAAACATGATCAATCAAACACAACAACAACCTGCTTCTAATCCTATCTCCAGTCAACTAAGTCAAATATAGTCAATGGTCAACTACTAGTCAACAACTAGTCAATTTGTCAATATCCAAGCATTTGGTCAACAACTGGTCAACTAAGTCAACTTGGACTACTGGGTCAATGGCTAATCTAGGGTTTAGACTAAAATAGACTATAATGCTAAAAATAATAATATCAAGACCAACTAAATCCTAAGTTCAAAATATACACATGTATACTCTATATTAAACTAGACTCATAACTTCTAACCCTTAACCATAACACATACTCTAAAATACCTCACATAACCCCATATATCTTATCATCTAATACCCATATATCCCTAATGTAACCCATAGAACCCATATTATTCTAAGTGTATCATCTATGCATATATATAGACATAACCATTTTATATGCCTAATCTATATAATATATGCAGAACCCTTTAACCCATATCACTTATCACATATATCCCTATAATATATACAATGCATAGCATTAGCCTAACATGGAGGTTTACTAGCACAAGCAGCAATTTAATCAAAACAAAAGGGGCAGGACATGCAATAGTTAATATGATATACTGCAGGATATGCAATAAATATTATATGAAGTGTAGGGCCAATTTGTGTGGACATTCCAGTTATACAGGATACTAAGGTAGTGCAGTAGTGCATCTATATGTAAGACATGGTCAAATTTATAGGTTATATGCCTAAGTAGCAGGGAATGAAGTGTCAATTGCAAGAGAGTGAAGTGTGAATTGTGTATCTGAGTCTAATGTGTCAGAAAAGTCGTGTGATATGATGAAGCACAGATAGCGTGTCCGAGTAGGACAGGAATGTCATGGGTATAGGGTGTCATGTATAGGTCATGCATGTAAAGTTGGTTTTGAGAAAACAACTAATCTTGTGCTCCTAATTTAAAAGTCATGGCAACGTGCATATGATAATCATAATTAAAGTGGGAATGGTCAATGGCCTAAATTGGACCGAAAGCTGTGATACGAAAGTAGCACAAGGGAACAAGGTTGAGCGGGACATAATACATCAAGATGAAGATAATCTCGTCTACTACAACTCATGAAGGAAGTTTCCAAAGGTTTACATCTCTGACGTTCCAGAATCAAAGTCACAGAAAGAATATTCGTCTACCTAGAATACTCTCTCTAGGGTTCCCTTCTAGTCATTCTAGTCATACTACCGCACAAAGCAATCACAAGGTATCAAAACATACAAGCAATGTGGGTCAATTATCTCAAAAGACATGCTAAGGTCAAGGATGAAATCTGGGTACTTCTGAGGCTCTAGGTGGAACTGGATACGGCTCCCTCAAGGTCTCAGCCTGGACTCTCTGTGCCTCCAACACATCCCGGAGAGTCCGTATATCTGAGCTCCATCAGGAAACAACCCTTCCGAGAATAAGGTATGGGTACCACTATAGGAGGCAGAGGAAAACCCTCAATCTCAGATGAAGCTACAACTACACTCAAGGACAGGCTCTGGTCATGGGTGCCCTACTGGAAAAGGTAAGGGAAATAATAAGAAATTATCAAAGCTGTAAGGCAGACTAGCATCCTATATGAAAACTGGTAGGTATTATAAATAATAGGAGAATCATCTACGATGGGTTATTATTCTAATATCAATGCTAACTATCATCTCTAGAGTACAAACACTCTACAAATCATCATATTATTACACTATAAAAGAACTACATATGAATAAGCTCTACAAACTAAATATCTTTACTTCTAAGTTATTTGATGATGGAATACAATTTATAACAACGGAAGGGTACGATAGAGATGATATATTTAAAATCTTCTCAAGATACAATCTGATAATCATATGCGTCTATCCAAAATCATGTTACTCAGAGTCCTCGCCATGCCAGTAAGCAAGGCTGCGATAAACGATAGATTCCATAACTGGGGTATGCACCTCTATAATCATGTCGTCTGGAAATCTCGCTATGTCGACTAGTATAGCTACGAAAAATTCCAAATCTCATAACCAAGATACGTACATCCGAAGTCAGGTCTCTATGTTTCCGCCATGCCAGCTAATATGGCTGCGATAAACTACAGATTCCATAATCAAGTAGACGTTTTACCATCCCTGTTATTCCCGTCAACATATGTTATCCGAAAATATCGTAACTCAGGTTATAAAATTCATCTCGATAGGAAAATCAAAGTCAACAACGATCCATCAAAATCAAATTCAATAATCAAGGAGGGAGAGCAAACAAAACAAGGGAAATGATTTCAAATTGAAGTTTAATAAGATTCTCAAGGGTCATCCCAGGAATCTCTCAAGGAATCCTAACTGTGATTGAGTACCTTCAAAAATATCCTAATCCTACTGCAGACTGTAGTGATACTCTAGTTTGAATACCACTATATTTCTAAATTGGACCTGCATGGGCCACCACTTAAAACGTGTCACGATCCGCACCCTAGAGTAAGGGCACGAGAAGTGGGTACGTCCAGCCTACGCCGCAGTGTCGACGGTAAAACGCTGTCCTAGGTCAATCATCTAACAATATATAAGGTACCTGTACAGTATGTAACTACCACTTTTCTAAAATGAGGGTAATTTTGAACTTTTGTAAAATTGACCATGTTATTGATTTATTGGTAAATTTTGATTATTTTTAATATCATTAAATTAGTGTATTGTGATTTTGTCCTTTTGCTAGTGTAACCTTAGAGATACTTAGCATAGAGACTAACCATAACCTTGGAGGCCTAACCCATGTGATTAGATTAGCTAATTACCACTTTTTAGGCTAAGGGTATTTTGGTCATTTTGTGACTTTTGAATTATTTAGGATTTTGATTAATTGGTGAATTTTAGATTATTTTAATAATATTTAAATTAATGTATTATGATTTTGGTCATTTTTCATATTTTAATATTTTGGGAATTTTTATACTTTAATATTGATTTTATGGGATTTGTTAAGTCGTGTTCGATTTTCATCTCGTTTCGACTTGTGTTAGTGACCCGGGTAGCTTAGACTCTAGTCGGGACCCCAAGATTAGTTAGGCATGACCCGCAAACTGCACTAATTAAGTTAGTATCATTAGACTAATCCTACTTGCTTAGAATGGTTAAATTAGAGACTTAAACTTGACCTTTTTGACCACAAACCTTGTCATGACTTAAGTTGACCCAAAGGAGACTTATAGGGGCATCTTGGATATTTCACATAGGCCCATTAGGGCATGTTTGGCCAGCCACCTATAGGGGGAGAGGTGTCCCTCTCTTTCATTTCACACTTGCCTCTTTTTCCCCAAATTTGTTCTTTCCCAAACTTGAGAGCTTCCCTCTTGATTTTGATCTCCAAATCCCTCCATTCTTCTTCCAATATTCCATTATTTCTTCTCATTCAACCAAGGAGGAGGTGCTAGCAAGGATTGGGAGCAAGGAGCAAGGAAGGGTGTCCATTTTAGAGGAGCTTTCGTGTCGGAATCGTGTCCTTTGAGTGTATCATTGGGATCCTACTTCCAATAGGTATAACCATCTCTCTATTTCAATTTTCCTTGCATTTTAGTTAGATTTGAATCCATAGGATCCACCCCCATGCATGTACAACCATTAGATTTTAATTTGAGGCTCTTTGGAGTCCTCTTTAGGAAGTTTGAATAGGTTTGGTGTCCTACTTGTGGAGTTTCTAATATAGGACACCCCATGTGTTTGTGTTTATGCAAATAGGCTATTTTGTGGTTTAATTTCAGTTTTAGGATGGTTAGAGAGTGGATTGATCTTAGTTAGGATGGTTAGAATAAGTTTTATTTAGATAGCTATGTTGGTATCCAAGTATCTTGGCCTATATGTGTTTCTTTTGTCCAAAACAACCCAAATTCGTCATAATTTTTATCTACGTTTTTAGTAGCCTGAGCAACTTAGAAATGCCATAACTCCTAGCTCAAGACTCCGATTAATCTCCCATTTTTTAAAAAGAAGCATATCGAAGTTAGCTTTCCAAATATATATTTTAATAAGCCAATTTCGTTCTAGAACTTTCTGTAGAATTATTTGAGTGTCAGCTGTACAAAAGACGAACGTGTTTCGGTATTTTCGCGATTTCGGGAGCTTTCGGACACAAAAATGCGATCCGTTTGAAGTTTCGGAAAGCTAATACGAAGGGCTACAACATACTTTAATCCTAGAATTTAGTGAAGGTTCAATTGGTACAGTATTTATTTTAAGTAGAAGAGTGACTATGCGACATAGGTATTTTGTGTAACCTATGAGCCTAGTATGGATATCATATGACTATAGGTATCATAGATTGTCAAGAATATGTATGATATAGTACATATATTTATATATATATATATTTATTGTTATGTAATATATGTTAGTATAGTGTGTGTGTTTGAATGAGATAAGGATGTGTGTGGTTAGTGGAGAGAAGTGAGATTGATAGAGGATATGTGCTAGTGTGTGTTTGATGTTGTATAGATGGTAGTGTAGTGTGTTTGTTTTGAAGGTGAGAGAGTTGGGAGGATCATGGCATCCTATTTGACTTGAGACTAGTGTGGTTTGTTGAGTGATTTGTGTTTTGGTTGAGTGGTAGTTGTTTGTATATAGATGTGTGTAGGCGTGTTAGAAGAGAGGGGGGTGGATTTGGTATATGTGTTTGTGTGTGTGTTAGTATTGGAGTGGAGAGGAATTTAAATGTTGTATGTATAGATATGTTAGTATGTTAGTGGTTATGTTAGAATCTATGTAGAGGTTAGAGATATTTTAGAAGTTAGATAGTGATATCTTGTATAAGTTAGATAATTAGTTGTGTTAGTCTATGTTATTGTTAGTTAGAGATGACATATGTTAGTTGGTTAGAGTTAGAGATGGATATATATACATATATGTTATGGTTAGATATTAGTTAGTGGATGTTAGTTGTGTTAGGTTTCTAAGTTAGAATAGATGGTTAGAAGTTATATGTTAGAGTTGGTTAGTATCTTGTATTAGAGGTATAAGTTAGGATATAGAGTGATATCTTGAGATACCATAGTGGTATCTTAGGATATTTTGGATATTTGTCTAGTACCTTAAGGTAATGTATTTACCTACAAGGTAAAGGGGACTTACCTACAAGGTAGAGGGGCTTTACTTTATACTAAGGTATTAGCTACTAAGGTATTGTCTATCTAATATTTAGGGTGAATGGTTAGAGACTAGATATTTAAGGTATTAGTATTAGAGGTTAAGTTTTAGTTTCCAACCAAGGTAATGGTTTATCTTACCTTAAGGTAATGGGTTTACCTTATTACAAGGTAAGGTATTAGGTTTACCTAGATAACTAAGGTTAGATATCTAAGTTATTGGTTAGCTAGTAGCTTATGATAGATATTAGATATCTAAGATTGGTATCTTGGTAGTTAAGGTATTTATACCTAGACTAAGGTATTGGATTTTCAACTAAGGTATTGATATTAGGATATCAATAGGGCTAAGGTATATGGTATATTGGGGTAAGATATAGGTTGGTATCTTACTAGTATCTAGTATCGACGTTAGTTGTCTTAGGATGTAGATGAGTGGGTATCCTAAGATACAAATCAGTATCTTAGAGGGTAAAAGTAGGATTTTGGGGTAAAGTCTAAGAAGGGGTTTTGATTGTTAAGATGGGGTTAGAAATAACTTGTCTTGGTAGGTAATGGTTAGATAAGGGTAGTTTAGTCTAGTTTTGACCCCCGTTGACCAAGAGTTGACTTTTTGACCAAAGTCAACTACGAGTCAACACTTTACCTAGAATTGACCCAAAACCAAACCAGAGTTGACCAGTTGACTGAAAGTCAACTGTTAGTCAATATTTACCTAGTTTGACCTAGGGTTGACCTAGAGTTGACCAGAGTTGACCAGTTGACCAAAAGTCAACTGTAAGTCAACCCTTGACCAAGATTGATCTAGTTTGACTTGGTTTGACTTCCTGTGACCTTGTTTGTTCTAGTGTGACTGTGTGTGACCTAGTTGGTTCAGTATGACCTAGTTTAGCCTGATGTGACCTAGTTTGACCTACTTTTGACTTAGACTTGCATATCATAACTTGATTAGCATTTTTTTTATTTCTAAACCCTTTTTTGACTCATGGTATCTCATCTTTAGGTTTGTGATTACTCTGAGCATCTGTTCACCTTATTAGCTTAGGACCACAGGCGAGTATATATTCACTGATAGTTTTCATTGTCTTGATATCTGCTATATCCGATTTAGTTGTAGTGTCTTACTTGATTTTCAGACACGATAGTTCATGGACTAGTATATGTTGGATCATGATATGAGATGTTGTTCCTAGATTTTCTTGGTATATTGGTACATTTCCTGTCGTGTTCCATGTACTTGTATAAACACCGATTCCTAAGGGGACTTGCTACCCTCTTATGGAATCCCGTGTCATGACATGTCATGTCCGGATCTATTATACTATTCGGGAAGGGGGAATTATTAGGGGCTATGTGATCAAAGCCACCCTGTCACTATATTCTTGTGATTGTGCCACTCTCATCACCTCACGTAGGGTGTAGCGAGATCTTATTTCATGTGCTCGTTATCCAGGTTGGCCGGCATGACCATTTCCAGTGATTTTCATGTGATTGTCGGGCCAAGTGGATAGCCTGTCCTGTAACTTTCCCAAGCCGATCACATAACGCTCTAATAATTCATGACACATTTTATATTTATTTTATCACATCATATATCCTGCTCAGTTCTACATTCAGTACTTATCTCACTATGTTATGATATTCAGTACTCACATGTTCTACATTATCTCATGCTAAACCTTGATTGGAGGCTAAGTTCTGTTCGGGAGAAAGATTACAACCCCGGTCCTTGTTTGGTTTATGGGTTGTAATTCGGCTTCCGAATAGTTCCCAAGTCATCCTATATCTTTGTCTTGTATTTCATTATAATTATCTTTTATAGAATTTGTCAATTCATATGGAACTGCTGTTAGTGTTTTTACTTGCTCATTTTCCTAACAGGATAACCGTTGATGTTTACAGAGTACATGTTTGCTGACTGCTATACCTTTTACGGGTATAGCCATGATAGAGTTTGATGAGAGATTACTCCTGGAGCCCGTAGATGATATAGTCCCTGTTTAGACTGTTAGATAGGTTTGCCTGGACTACGATCCAGCTAGTGTTTTCAGACTGTAGTTTTTATATTATATTTTGAGTTTCTGTGATGTGTTTATATCTCTGAGCTTGTGTTGGATCTTGAACTCCTTTCCAGTTTTCCTTTCTATCATATTTCCATTTCGTGCTATCTATCCTAGTTTATCTTGTGATTGAGTTATGCCATATTATACCTCCATACGGAGATGACATGTACCCTTATATTTTGTCTAGTTGTAGTATTTATAGATGACCTATACAGCGTTCTACCGCCGATTCTGCGGCGTAGGCTGGATGTAACCACGTACTCATGCCCCTAATCAGGGTGCGGGTCGTGACACAGAATATACACTCTGAATGGAGGTGACATAGCAAATACAGTCTCAATCACATCTAAGGTAGAATACGATAAAAAGATAGATAGATATGAAAAGAAATGAATTCACAGAGATACAACCAGATAGAAGTCTAAGTGTCTAAGATAACACAAATCCAGATAACATCTCAAAATCCTATATACAGTAATCCTGAATAAATACAATGAAAGACATCCTAGACTAAGGGAGTGTCATCCACAGCTAAGGGATCCTGCTGCTGGTCCGGGTCACAACAGTCCTCTAGGGTAGTCCCGTAATATGTGGAACAGAATGCCTCAGCCTCGTCCTCTGTAATATTTTCAACAGGTCCAATCAGGACAAAAGCGAGTACAGTACATCTCAACAAATTATAACAGGTTAGAAAATATAAACATGCTAGAGAGTACGATACAAGAAACTGAATAACATGATGTAAAAGAGAGACTGTAAGTAAATAGCTACAATATATAAGAGAAATATCAGTGCTAGTGATTTAGAGTACAAGACGGTTATATAAACGGCACGATATTGTACACAAGTAATCTACAGAGGTTGTACTCTAGTAATCTACAAGATTGAATACATAACCACTTCTACTTCCCCGCCCCAATCAATACACAAGGATCCAGTCATGTTATTGCACTCGTAGTATAGTTGTACACGATGATCATGTGAGCACATGAGTATACACGATTTCACACAATTTGTACACGAATAATACGAACACAAGGAGTACACGATGCTCATGATAAAGTACACGAACATGAAATATCCGATGTATCCGCTAAGGGGATAACATCGCACGACAAGATCCATATAGTACTAATCCGTGTTACCAACGTGTCAGCATCAAGTAAAGTAATCTAAAACATGAAATATACTCCTAAACAAGATATGAATCATAGAATGTACTCGCCTGGTATCCTGAATATCTGAAGAGGATATACTGTCCGAGGAGTGGTGTCTGTCTCCTATAGAACAGTACAAGTCACTACATGTCCAAAATAATGTAACAGACTGCTATAATGCATCTACATGATGTTTGGGGCAATCTAGGCTAAAGTCAACCCTTAGTCAACTCTAGTCAACTACACTAGTCAAACTAGGTCAAGCCTAACCCAAACAAGTCTCACTAGGCCTAACCATGTCTATCCTAGCATACACACAATACAAGGCCACACAAGTCATCAACACTCATCATAGGTGTATACATGCCATACACATAGGCTATGTGCTATATATATAGCCTATAGGCCATATAGGCTATATCACATATTTCACACATATTGTATATTTACTAATTTAATATAAATTATCATACACATATATATGTCACATAATTATTATCAATCATATAGATAATATATATATATATATATATATATATATATATATATATATATATATATATATATATATATATATATATATATATATATATTTTATGCATAGAGTGATAGACATGAGCGTGTGTGTGATAAAATTTGTACATAGCTATAGCTAATAGGGTGTCCCTGTTATAGCTAATCAGTGTACAGTATAATATAATGTGTATGTGTGTATGTGATAGGAGATCAATTTACCAGTTTTGTGTGTGTGTATAGAATCTGTAGATAGGTTATCAACTCAGGAATCAGTGATGCGTGTGGGCATATTGGCTAGGGTATAATGTGACAGCAGTAGCTAGGTTGTGTGAAGAGTGTGTACAGGAATATGAAAACAAGAGAAATGTGACAGTGTATTGAATGAGTGTGAACATATTGGCTAGGCTACCTGTGTTCTCAGGAAACAGTGGTGAATTGCCAATGTCTGTGTGTGTGTATTATATAGAAAACAGTGAAACAGTGATGTGTATAACAGTGAGTGTATCATGTGAGGGTGTTAGCTAAGTTGTGAGTGAACTGTAGGGCAATGTGATAACCCATGTGTGTGTATGTGTGGTTAAATGTGATACAATAGCTATAGTTAATAGGTGTAGGAATTTGTGAAGTGTGTGGATAGGGTGTAGTGAAACAATATGATACAACATGTTCTCAGGAATTTCAGTAAGGAACAATTGGACTCATGAATGTTCTCAGGTTTGTGATATAGGGAAGTGTCCATATGTTGTAATATAATTCAGGAATCAATAGCCTTGACAGTTTACATAAATTATAAAGTACGTGTGTACTTGACAGTACACAGGAAATGACAACATGACAGTTAGTAAATAGGGTTTTTCAGATTTATAGCTAACAGTGTATAGGAACCTGTGTACAAATCTCAGGAAAACAATGTATTTAATCTCAGGAATTTTGCTAACAATGTAGAAAATCAGGAAGTATCAGTTGACAGTTTACATAGCAGTCCTACAGTTAACCCATTAGTCCCAAACTCCAATTCGAACGCAAATTTCCAATACAATCATAAACCCCATATTGCAGTAAACTAACACATGTGTAAGTGAATTAAACATGGTGATTTAGACATCAAGAACTCAGTTTTAAATGGGAATCTAATTTCAGGAATTCAACACTGAAAACGTGTATCAGTGAGAATGGGAATTGCTAATCGACATCTAAAATCATGTTAATAATACAAATTAATGGTTGGTAATTAACTACACACATGTGCACGTGTCAAACAACGTATATGTGTCCAACCAAGTGGACACATTCGTGTCCAAGACACTGAAACACACACGATTCACTGTGACTGGACACAGCGTCGTGCACGCGTGCACACGTGTCCAGCACACGACACAGGCCACGTGGGGACCCGTGGCCGTGCACACGTGTACGCCAGGGGTAGGGCTACCCTACTGACACCCTGTACCGTATCCTGAATGCGTGTCCAGCCCTGTCCAACCGCGTGTCAGTGCCTAATTGTACGCGCATACAGCAGCTCGTATGACCAGTGCGGGGAGGAGAACTCCTCGCACACTCAACCATTCGAGCCCAGATTTTGGGAAACCCATGTCAGTCAGTGTCCTGACATCCTCCCAAAATGTAGCATGTTCTCGTGTCCTATACAGTGTGAAATTGAGCCCGAGTAGCAGGACACTGCGCACGGTTCAGCCATAACGTGTTCGTGTCCTCGTGTGGACACGACACGACTCCAAAATTAGTGAGCAAGGACACAAATCAGTAAGCAAACCCTAGATCTAGGATTTCATTCAAAAATATATGCAAAAATAGCAAAAGCAATCGGTTGTGGCATTTCCACAAACACCTAGCCTATGGATTTCATACGTGTCCGATACGGACACGAAACCTAATGCAAATGACACCAAACTACCACTATAGATAGGAGACACCTAGATCTAGGCTACCATGCTATAAAATTAGAATAAAAATAGAATTAGGAGGGTTTACCTATAGGTTGCAAGAATCAAGAAAAAGCCCCAAATCAAACGGTTCCCGTTGCTAGCCAAATCCTCCAAATTGTTCTAAAACTGAAATTGCTCCTCAAAATCAGCAAGTAGAGGTTGATTAGAATCATATACAAAAGATTTGGATCAAAAAGGATTAAAAATGAATTTAATAGGAATTTAGGAAAGTGGAGATTTACCTTTCCTTCTAAAAATTGGATGAGCACAAAAGAGGCAAGAACAAGTCAATAGGACATTAAATAGGGGGGATCCTCTTATGGCCGGCCACTAGGGTTAGTTAGGGTTAGGGTTTCATACTATAGGCCTATGGGCTTAAGTCATAAGCCATTGAATGGAAAATCACAAGTCATTGAATTAAATTATAAGTCATGAATCAATTCACCTATTCTTAATTCTCCTATTTCAAAACTAGATTCTAAGTGACTAGAATGGGATTAACTTAAGTTAGACTAGGGTCACCATAGTTAGGGTTAGCTTCTAGGCTAGTCTACTAAGTCTCAATAAGTCAAAGTCAAAGATAGGAATCACCAATTCAATAAATTAATAAAAATTCAAAAATTCACCAAATTACCAAAATACCCTCAAGCTAAAATGTGGTAGTGACACAAACATTACATATTTAGATGATCATGAAGCTAGTCATACAAAATGCGAAAACTAGCAAGAGTTAAGTCATACATGATCAACCTTAGGATTTGTTAATCATGTTGCAGCCCTTAGGTAGACATAAATTAAGTTGCAATACGAGCTAACACATGTTCGGCAGCTAAATACCTCAAAAGAATAACTTACAATAGAGTGGAAGAGCAAAATAAGAAATCCACTCGTTGCCACGGTTACTCCTGGTATTCACCATCTAGCTGGAAAGCAGTTAGATACTCGGGTATCACTCCAAAATCTGACCATACAAGACCAGCTGGGTCATACCCCAGAAAGAGTAAGTAACACAAGGAAGGCTCCACTTATAAATTAAACCAACATAAAAATGAATAGAAGAACTGATAAAAGAACATAATTAAATAACATGAAAGACAGAGTTAAAAGAACACACTAGTTTACATTAGGAAAACAAGAGGTGGAATATAATTCCATATTAATCATGAGACAATCATTCAGGCACGACAAATCAAGTCCTACGACTTGCTATCATTAGCTAACTAGGGTTATCACATGCCTAGTTACTAATAAGATGCAGTTGAGATGTTTCCACAGTCACAAGCCCTGCAGACTATCCAGGTTATCCATACGGGGGTTACAAGAGTTTATCAAGATTTAGGAGTACTTTTAGTTTACAAGGAGTGCAACACATAACAGTGTACTGGAAATGTGCCATACTCGACGGCAGGCTACAAGTCCATAGGTATGGCCGGGATAACATGATCGCCATGATCACTTGTAACTGGAAACCTCTCTATATGAACTATTTGATCAATCTAGTCGTTAACCTAGTCAGATTCATTATGAATTCCTGACCGTGGTAATCAGGAATCCATGTCCTAGACATGATGCAAGATGAGACAATTAGCTTGTACAGTCAAAATCAAGGAAAATCAACCACGGGGTCAAGACAAGGGTTACACTTAGCAAGACAGGGATAATTGTCGCAACAACAATCAAGATTTTACTTGTCACGTCAGGTTTATTTGTTATGTCAAAAGCACTTGTCAAGAGTGCGCCTCGATGGACCACTATCAAGATTATCAAGACGGGATCATGTTATCAAGTTCAAGTTTATCAAGTCGGGTCGTCGCAAATTAGGCCAAGTACAAAAAAATGCAAAGAAGACTAAAAACTATGATTAAAACTATCATTCGCATATAAACTCTAGTTAAAGTGAGACAAAAAGATTCTTGAATCCAAGACGGAGATCTACAACTTTTATGTTTTGAATTTTACAAGAATTTAGCTACAAAACAGCTTAAACAGGCAAAAATAGTCATTTAGATGTATTCACGTGAGGGCGTACGAGCAAAACTGATCGCGGTGTGAGGAGCGCAAGAGCACGGCACGTAGGCATACGGCAAGCAAAATGTGCGGGCGTGTGACACACGGAACGCAAAGCGCATGCAGGCCAAATTGGCCACAGCGTACAGAGCGCGAGAGCACGACATGTAGGTGTACGACAAACGAAACGCACGGGCACGCGGCACACGAAATGCACAGCGCTTGCGAACCAAATTGGCCACGGCAGGCGGAGCATGAAAGTATGGCGCACGACGCATAAAACATGAAGTTCGTACAAACCAAATTGGCTATGATACACGGAGTGCGTGTGCAAGATGCACAGGCACACGATGAACGAATCATGTGGACGCACGACGCACGAAATGCGCAGTGCGCTCGAACCAAATTGGCCACGACATACGAAGCGCAAGAGCACGATGCATGTCCAACGAATCACACGGGCGCGCAGTACACGAAACGTACGCAGACGAAACTGCCCACAGAGCACGGGACGCGGATGCACGGCGCACGGATGAGCGGCACTGTTAATTGTCCCAGCAGCACCGAAGATGTACGGAAGCTCATGAACACAAAAATGTAACTTCTTCAAAATAAGTCAAAATTAAGCGGTTCAAAAGTCAAATTGGGTAGAATTAAATTCCCCACAACATGGAACCCTTAGTTTTTGGAAATAAAAAGTTTTTAGAGATCAAAAGCGAAGAAAAACAAGAAAAAGTTAACTTAGATCTACACTAATCTATCCATCAAAACCAAGAATTTCAAGTTCTAAAGATGCTTAGAATCATGTAGGGAAGAAGACAGAACAATAAAAATAAAGATCCTTCGTGGAGCAAGTTGCACTTGCCTAGGGTTTGGTGGGAGGAGTAATAGAGAAGAAGAAGAAGGTGGAGAAGTAAATAATAATAATAATAGAGGAGAGAGAGAAAAGTTGGTTTATATACTAACCCTTCGTATCTCAAACCAACCAAACCAAACCAAGCCAAGCCAAGCCAAGCCAAAGTGAACCAAACCAAAACTAAACCAAGTCAAGATTAAATTAAGATAATGTTAAGCAAGACAAGTCAAAGCATGGATCACCTGACAAATGTCAGAATTTTGTACACGTATATTGAAAATACGTATGACAGAATACGGGAGTGATAATTCTTTAGGCCTTCTAAGTATGGAAGACTCATTAAAATGTACTATAGCAAAATACTGTTAGTATGAATTCTCAACTCTGTATTTTAGACTCTAAAATTAAAATATAAAATAATATTCTAACCGAGATCGAGTCTTGAACTTGGTTCAATGTCCTTAAGAAAATATTCTGTAACTCCACTTTTCCATATTTGAGAATTATTAAATTTTAATAATAATGTTTCATTTACAGATATATATAAATATATTCTGGAGGGAATTGAATTAGGAGCAGGAATTTAAATTTGAAAGTTTGTTGTAACAAACTAATTATGGTCCCCACCACTTGTAACCTCTTAACTTTCTTCCTAAATAATTTTTTGATGCTCTTCAATTAATAAAAAAGAAGGGGGCTTTTCTGCTTATAAGCCAACTGCGAGAGGACTTATTTACAAATGTGCAAAGTCTATTTAATGAGATTTGGAGAGAGAAATGCTCAGCCATCTCATTTTACTCTGGCCACTTCATTCTTACTCCCGAGAGCTCTCCTTCTTCCCCCAAATCCTCGGCTAACCCTAACCCTAATCATTTCGTCTCCGGCGATCGAAGATGGCGACGATGGCGGTAATCTCCACCCCTCCGGCGGCCTAGACAGTGGCAGCGACTCCTCACGGTGACTTCCGATCTCTCTGGTAGCGACGACATCACTTTGTCTCCAGTGATCCTCACGGCGACAACCGGAAGCTCCGTAACTTTATCGAGATTTGGAAGCGGCGACCAGATTATAGTAAGTGCTTCGATTCCACGGCTACTTTCGAAGTTTCTGTTCGGATCTATTCTTCGATCGAGTCCTTGATCGATCCTTCTCCTTGGATGTTCAATTTGCATAGGAACTCCTTTCTGCGAGATCATTTTGACCTAGATTTCCTTCACAGAGTAACGATTGGTCACCTTCAAGGATTAATCGACATTTCGGTAAGTAAATCTCCATTTCAGTTTATTTAAATCTATTGTGTGGGAGGGTGATTTGATCGAGTTCTTGATCGGTCCTTTTTCTCGATTGCTTAAATTCTACACAGGAGAGACTCTGTTAGCATCAATCGATCAAGATTTCTTGCTGGCGTTTAGAATGATGTATGATCATTATTGAATCTAGGATCATTGCTTCCTTGGGAGATCAATTTTGATTTTGATACTGGAAATCTCTACATCCATTTTTTCTCGTTCGAGATCGGACTCATCAGTTTCAGGTATTGACCTATCATCCTTTATTATAAGTTTTTATTGTTACAACTAGAAATTATAGAAGTAGTTGGAGTTGTGGTTAGAATGCAGGAAGTAGAGTAGTTCGTGTCCAGTTTAACGTGTCTGAGTTCGGTTCATTTGATTTTGTGTCAGCTAGCTTTGTTGCACTCGTGTCTCGTGTGCGTGGTTGAAGAATACAGAGTAGCAGTGCTTGTGTTCGTGCGTATGCAGACCAGTAGCTCGTGTCCAGGTTGACCGTGTCCAATTTCGATGTGGATGTGAACTGAATCCTGTATACAGGCTTGAAGACTGATAGTTAGTTAAACTCATAGATTTTATCAAGTTTCTATACTTGATTTTGTGTTGTATTTTGATCGTATGTATGATATTTTTGGATCTTTAAGTTTGATGTTATTAAAGCTCGGTTTGAGCATCAGTGTTAGCATTGAAATTTATCAAGAATGGCTTGGTCGATTTTTGTACTAAGTTTGAGCTTGCTGTTCTGGACTGTTTGGGATTTTTCTATTGTAAGCTTGGATGATACATAACAGGGCCAGTTTGAATGTTCCTTTGAACATTCAATTTTGAAGGCTGGGGAGTATTTAAGCATGGCTGAAGCATTTTGGTGTGGTGTCAGGCTTAGACATTTTTCTGAGCTAGGCATTCTTCTTATGTTCAGGGGACTACGAAGTCGAGTAATTAGCCGTTGAGAAGTTAGAACCCAGCATTTGAAATTGTAGAAGATATGTATACTTTCATAATTCTTCTCGACTAGTTACTGTTCTGATTTTTGTGTTTGTTTCACTAGTTGACATCCTGATTTCATTTCCAATTATTTACTTAAGTTAGGGGGTCACAATATTGTTTCTGTGAGATCTCTTTTGGCTAATTCGATTTCCATAAACACTGTTCGGGTTTTCTTTCCAGTTGTGTTGAGAGGGAAGGTGGGTTTTGAGCTTTTTAGTTGCTCACAAGTTGTTGCCAGTAGGAATTGTATTTCTTTAAGCTTTGGTTCTTTCTTAAGTATAGGTTGCAATAACTATTAGCAAGTCTTTTAGTACAAAATCATTTTCTAAACCAGTAACTTAGTTTTCCTTGTCTATTATATTTAGCTAATTAGAGTATAATAAATTAGTCATGGTTAATAAGTTTTTATAACTAGTTGATAGATAGGATTTAGCTAAGTGGTGTAATCATAATACTTTATAAGATAAACAACTGGAATTTATTCATAGCTTAACCAACGTGTAAATCATCTAAATAGGGGGACATCCAGCTCCATCTAGTACACTTGATTTCCCGGAGCAAGGCAAGTACTGTTTTATGATTTTTGTGCATTTACATATCTTGCACTTTTTCTGTGACACGTCATGACACGATATCTTGTACCCCTATATCTTTTGTTCTTGTACTTGTGTCGGGAGGGAAAATACACTAGCTATGTGACCAAACCCAGTTACTATATTCATGTAGATAGCTTAGGCCTCGCATCGTGCATGCGGGTCCTAAGCCGTACCGATATTCATGTACTCATGTACATGCTCCTGTACTTACCTCAGCCGATCACATAGGCTAGTTGTATTTCAAATATGGTACACATGTCATGTCTTGTACTTCAGATTCATGGTTACATTCCTGTACTTTATTTCCTGTACTTTACATTCCTGTACTTTCATGTTCATTTTCTGTATCTCATATTTCATGTTCTCCTGTACTCATTACCATATCATGATATTCTTGTTCATTACCTAGAACTGTACTTTGCTCTGCTCCTGATTAGGATATGTTATAGGTAAGATGGAGGCTTTGTGTGACACATATTATGGCCGAGAGCCTGTAGATACAGTAGAGCCCGCTGGAGTTGTTCTGGACTTAGAGGCTGAGGAAGCCTAGACTTTACCCATTAGTAGTCTATATTTCTTTGTATTTGAGACTATCAGACTTTACTTTTCATTTGCTGGAAATGTAATAATTCTTAGACATGTACTTTGATTCTGGGATTCGTTTATAGATGCTGTGATTTGTACTTATTCCTGTTCATCTGGTTAGATTTCTCTAGATTGGTACAACTTACTTCATCGTGTCCAACGATGAAGGCTGGGCGTGTCCGACTCGTGTCCGATTATTCGGGAGCGGGTCGTGACATATTCGCCCCGCACTGCTGCTTACAGTTTAATAGCGATTAGTCTCCCAGGATACAACGGTTCTTCTCCTTCGGTAACAGCACTCCACTTCGCAGGAATCGACGAAGCAAAATTGGTAGTCCCTTTCTCTCTCTCTCTTAGACTTAATGCTAGATGGATAAATGAGTTTTTGATTCATTGATTCAAACACTCATAGGACTATCCTTTTATAAGGGATGGAGAGACACAATGGAAAGGACACACCTTTCCAATAGATAGATTCATTGCACATTGGATACACCTATTAAAAAATTAATAAAAATATTTTTTAATTAATTTTCCAAGTCAAATTCATTCACTTTTCCAACAATCCGCACATGAATGAATATTTGATTATGCACAATAAAAACTAAATACAGACACAATGTAGACATAATGCAAATATAATACAGACACATAGAGAGAGAGAGAGAGATCATTTAAAAAGTTATTGTATCATGATAGATAGCTTTTGGCCTTGAACCTTCACTTGTGAATATTTATTTATTTTATTAGCTATCCAGTGAACATGATATCTTAAACTATTCAACTATTGCTGTAAACTTGAGTCAATAAATATCACACAATTCCTTTCTGACCGATATTGCTTTTATTGATTTGTTCATTTTGGCCCTAAACATTTTCTTGGTTTCATAAGTGTTCTTAGAGAATTCAGCCTTATAATTCCCATAGAAGCGGCCCTACTTCCACACTCATGTAGGTAACTTCCTAATAAGAGTAACCTGTTATACTCCACTTGAATTTCAAGTCATAGGAATCATTAAAAGCAATACTGTCACTCATGTTTCCCGTTATACGTATTTTCGTATACGTATACGAGATCTCTGACGTTTGTCAGGTGACCCGTAGTTGGACTTGACTTGCTTGCCTAGTCTTGTCACGACCCGCTCCCGAATAATCGGACACGAGTCGGACACGCCCAGCCTTTGTCGTTAGACACAACAAAGTAAGCTGTACCAATCTAGGAAAACTAATCAGATATCAAGACAAGTATGGAAACACAGCATCTATAAATATATCCCAGAGTAAAAGTACAAGTATCAGAATTCTATTACATTCCAGCAAATGAAAGTAAGTCTACTAGTCTCAATACAAGAAAATAATATGGAATACTAATGGTAAGCTCTAGGCTTCTACAGCCTCTAAGTCAAGAGCTGCACCAGCTAGCTCTCCTGCATCAATAGGCTCCTCGCCATAGTATGTGTCGCATAGAGCCTCCAACACACCTGCAACATATCCTAGTCAGGAGCGAAGCTAAGTATATCCAAGAAAATGAACATGTACATCATGGTATGAATCAAGGAACATGAATATATGTAAAGTACAGGAAATAAGAACAAGACATGAACTGAACAGAAAATACTGAAAGTAAAACATGGAACATGGTAAGAGTCCTGAATATGAAATACAGCCTGAACATGAAGTACAACCTGAATCATGAAATATAGCCTGAACATGAAATACAACCATGAATCCTGAAATACAAACTGAATCCTGACATGTGCAATAATGAAATACATCTAGATTGTGATCGGCTTGGGTAGATGCAATAAACCTGAAATGGTACGACTTTGGCCTCGCGTGCACGGTACGGGACCCAAGCTATTCACATAAGTAGTAACAGGGTTTGATCACATATCTATAGTATTTCCCCTCCCAGACGCAAGTAATACATGGAACATGAAACCAGACAATACCGTGATATATCGTGTCATCAAGGAGATACAAGAATGGATATGCAAGACATGAGAAATGAACAAATCCGAGGAGTATACTTGCCTATCTCCGGGTGATCGAGAAAAGGTAGTAGAGCTGGGAATCCTCCTGTTATAATGATTACAAGTTGATTAATGAACAGACTAAATCTAAATTGTTATCAACAATCCAACCATGATTAAAATATAAATCTTAGTTCTAGGGTTCCTTCCTCTAATAATTTCTGTAAAGTATCATTAATATTAATGATACTCTAGGCTAGCAAGAATCCTAAGTAAAAATAAATACCTAATCCTAACTAATACTTAACAACAAAATTAATAGACCAAAGTTGTCATGGTCAGCCATATTAATTACAGCACTATAACTAAATCCTAAGACTGATATTCACTCCAGGTTGATTTCCTTGATTAATGCCATACTCCTAAGCCTGCATTCCTATTAGGCAACCAAATTATATAACCTTACTGAAAAAAAGGAGAAATAAACTAATACTCTCAGGAAAAAAATGGTAATCCAGAATTAGAAAGGACTGGACAACTTGTCCTGCTCATCCTTCACTTAATCCCAACCAAACAGAACTGGGACTCAGCCTGTATGTCCTGACACTGCTGTAGGACTGATACTCTCACAGGATTTGGCAATTAGCAATAACCCTATGTGGAACTTATATTCCCTAATCCAAAATATCAGTCTCAAACACAACCCAGGTTCAATACCTCACAATACCAGTCCAGTGTGTAATTCATATCAAATCAGTCCTAAGCAAACTCTGCTATCAAACAGTCCTAAACAAAACTCTGATATCAACAGTCCTAAACAAAACTCTGATATCAACAGTCCTATACCCATACATAATCCAATATGCCAATACTCAATAGTTCAACAACAGTTCCTAAACAGTCTATTAATTCAGTCCAAAAACAGGACAGTACTCCATACATTCAGTCTACTTGTGAAATCATGTGTCATTCCTCAAACCCAACTTGCAGGACAAACCACTCAGTCAAGCCCACATGAACATATGAACTGAGATTCCAAACTTCAGTTTATGGATGGGAATGAATCTCAATTCAGTCCACAGGACTCACTCTTGTAACAATTTATTTGAAACACTCTACCTAGAAGGCTACCTGGATATATTCTACAGTCTACTTTCCCCAGGACCCACTGTCCCTTATGATGCCATTCTCCCAGATTTGTATTGTTACTACCACTCAATAAGCTTAAATACATAAGAAAATACCTATAGCAGTTATAAGCAAATATGTATATATCTATTGGTTTGTGTAATTAGTCACCAAAACTGGGAAGCCAGCTATAAACTTAGGCATCTATCAAGGTTGACTATCTCCAGGATTCAAGTTATAACATTCCAATAGAATCAGATATTACAGTTATAGGTTGACTGTAATGAACAAGCCAATTACCCAAAATCAGGACATGGCTCGACATTCCCTAATCTCAGGTAAGCATAGTGCATCATACTTCCTGAGTACACAGCTATAACATTCCTAGTAACATATCTAACTGGGAATTGCAACCCACAGGTCTGATGTCAGTCCCCATAGTAATAGGTCCATCCTGTCTCATTTGTTGGTGCACAGGACAACATCTCATGCTGATACATCCCAGACCTTATACTATAATACACATGATATCTGATACTCGACCCTTCACATCAACACCACTGATATGCCTTAAGATCAATACATGACATAGCCACTGGTATAGAATATTACTGCAGTAAAAGAATGTTCAAATAAAATAAATCAAGTCCCTGTTATTCTCTAATACAATTCTCCCTTGATTAACCACAGATTAAAAGATTTACCTAGGCAACTACTTTACAAATTAATTTAGAATATGCATAAAGTTCTCTGATCTGTATGTGCAACCAACATTCCCTGCCATTCAAGACTAAATCAAAGATCGATCAGATTTTTACCTGAGATGAATGAGATCCAATATTACTTGGTGTCAGTATCCTCTAATGTGGACACGAGCTATCCCTTCGATCAATATGCTGAAGAAACAACAGCAAACAACTTCAGAAGGAAATCCTACCGAGCCTAGGATCGAATCATCTACTACAAGAATACAATCGATACAAATAGATTGTATGGTCCTAAGTCGAACTAATGGCTTGAAATCAAATACCACTGATATAACAGGTTAGAAATCCTAAATTGAAATATCGACTCAAATGAAGAACAACGAATCTTCATGACAAAATACTCAGGTCGATCTTACCTCTGTTGAGACTCGAAAGCAAAGAGTCGATCTATTGAGCAATGGTTATGAACATCTGGATCTGCAAGTTCACAAGGACAAAATCGATTTCACGGATTGGTTATACAAATCCTGATCAATTGAGGAGGAAATCAATCAACCTACCTAATTGAAATGGATTGAAGAATTCGAAAAAGATCTCTCGGAGTTCATCCACATCTCAAGAATGAAGAATTTCCTGATTGATTCTTCAAAAGAACGTTTGAATTACTAATTGTTCAAACTCTGAATCATTAGATCTGAAGAACAATAAACTCGATACTGACATGATTTAGCTGTCGACTCGAAGAGGAGGATCAATCCCGACGTCTCCTTGTTCTTGCCTCCGCCATAGCCATGGCTAAGCTCTGCACTGCTCTGCTCTTGAGGAGATTTGGAAAGGAAAGAAAAGTTTTTAGATCTGAGAGGAATGTAAAAGAATGAGGATGATGACTGCTTAAATAGGTGGTTAGAGGAGGGAGGGAAAGGAATTTGGCCCGCCATTCTGTTACTCCCCCACATGGTCGAGGTGGTGGTGGTGGTGAATGACAGTTCGAATTTGAAATTCTAAAGAAGAATGAGCAGAGAAAAGAAGAGTAAAAAAACTAATTGCATTTAAAAGAACTCATGAAGTTCTTTTGAATGGAAATAGCCCTAGGCCTTGTTGTCAGGCCAAATGGAATGGGCTTTGGAATTAAGCCCATGATTTATTTGACTTGATAAAATGTTTTAAGAAAACAATTGGAAGAGTTTTAAAGAAAAGAAATTTAATTATCATTAAGGTATTTATTCATGAAATATGAATTTTGAAAAAGTGAGATTACAAGTCTAGGTTGTTTTTGACCTGGTTTGGTCTTGGTTTAGCTTGGTTTGGTTTATTTTGGTTTGGCTTGGTTTGATTGGGCTTTTGATTCATTATGAGAGAAACCTCCCCCTTTATAAACCCACCAACCCTTCTCTCTCTTCATTACTCTCTTACTTTTCATTTACTCCTTCTTCTTCCTCATAACTTCTCCACCTACCAAGTGCTTAGGCAGGTACAACTTGTTTCATAGAGGAACTCTATTTTTATTGTTCCATTGTCTTCCTCACGAGATTCTAAGACACTTTAGTACTTAGCATTTTCAATTTCTATGGTTTATTTCTTATAGATCTAAGCTTATTGCATTTTCGGATTTCTTGGGTTTTGATCTATCAAACTTTATTATTTTCAAGTTTTAATTATTCCATGTTGTAGAGAATTTCGTTCTACCCCATTTTGACCTATGGAAGTTCAGATTTGGGCTTGGATTGAAGGTTGGGAAGTCTGGGAACCCCCAACTTCCCAGGTTCTTCTTCTCGGAAAAGTTGGAGAAGAAGAACAGTGCTTGCCGCATGGCATTTTCATGCGACAAGGTCCCCTGCGGCTTCTCTTCGTCGTATAAGCCTGTTCCCTCCTAGCCACATGGCTATCTCTAGCCTTGCCGCATAAGCCTGTTCCCTCCTGGCCGAATGGCTATCTCTAGCCTTGCCGTATGGCCTTGTTTCCCCTGAGCCGCATAAGCTTGTTCCCTCCTGGCCGCATGGCTATCTCTAGCCTTGCCGTACAGCCCTGTTTCCCCTGAGCCACATAAGCCTGTTTTCTTCCGGCCGCATGGCTATCTCTAGCCTTGCCGCATGTCCCTGTTTCCACCGAGCCGCATAAGCCTGTTTCCCCCGAGCCGCATGGCTCTTGGCAGCCTTGTCGCATGGCCCCCTGTCCCCCCTTGCCGCATGCTGCATGGCCGTTTGGCCCTTACCGCATGGCGATTCTTGGCCGCATAGGCCATGGCCCTTGGCTCCCGAGCCGCATGGCTCTTCCCACAGCCTTTGCACCCTTTTTACTATTTAGTTGTTACATTTATGCTTATGTCTCATGACCCTCTGTGTAACTTGGGTCCTTGATGGAATGCTTGTACCATGTTAATTCTGATCATGTTCCATAAACACGATAGGTTAATGTGTCTCACCTGATAGTGACCCGTCGTGGTGCACTATTGACAAGCAACCTTGACATGATAATTCTGGAATGGTGGTCCGTCGTGACACACTCTTGACATGATAAGTAATCTTGATGGTGACCCGTTGTGGTAAACCCCTGCCAAGTAACCTTGACATGTAATCTTGAATGCTGTTGCGATGGCTATCTCGACATGCTAGTAAACTCTCCTCTTGACACCGTGGGTGAATGTATTGAATGTGCTTGTATAAGCTACCAGTCTTGTCTCACATCATGTCTAGGGCATGTATCCCTTGTTACTACGGTCAGGGATTCATACTGAATCTGACTAGGTAAATGACTAGATTGATCAAGTAGTTCATATAGAGAGATATTTCGGCTACAAGCAATCCCGTTATCTGGACGCCTTCTTGATGGACTTGTAGCCTGTCGTCGAGTAGGGCACATTTCCAGCCCACTGTCATGTGGGGCACTTCTTGAAATAAGTAAATATACATACTGTCATGTGTTGTACCCCCAAGTCACCTAATAGGGTACATTTGTCTCCTGGGCGATATACCCACTATTATATGTGCATGGGATACATTTGTCTCCTGGCGATGTATCCACCATAAAATGCTTGTAACCTGCGTCTGGATAACCTGGATAGTCTGCAGGACTTATGGCCGTAGGAATATCTCATTGCATCTTGCTAGTAACTAGGCTTGTGATAACCCTAGTTAGTTAAAGTATCAAGCCGTACTCATTGCTTGGCCGTGATTGATGGATGGAGTCCTATCTTGTCTAGTCTTGCCTAGATCCAGTACATGGCTATCTCATGGCACGCTTATTTATGCTTACTTATCGATGATTGGTTAGAGACTAAGTTCTGTTCAGGTGAAGGTTACAACCCCGGTCCTTGTTTGGTTTACGGGTTGTAACTTGGTTATCGGAATAGTCCTTTAGTTATCTTATCATTTATCACCCTGTTTTCTCTAACTCATGTCTTTTGTTATTTCATTTATGTGCTTTTATGTGCTAATATGCTGGTTTTAGTCCTTAAGTGAAGCCTCCCTTGTGGCACTTGCTCTTTCTGGGGTCTGATCCAGCTGGTTTTGTATGGCCAGATTTCGGAGCAGCACCCGAGGTTCTACCTGCATTCCAGCCAGATGGTGACCACTAGAAGAAACCCTGGCAACGAGTGGGTTTTATTTTGCTCTTCCGCTCTATTGTAAATTATTCTTTTGAGGCGTTTAGCTGCCGAGAAAGTGTTAGCTCGTGTTGAATACTTATATTTCGTGTCTGCCTACGGGCTGTAACATGATTAACAAATCCTAGGGTTGATCATGTATGACTTAAACTCTTGCTAGTCTTCGTATTTTGTACGACTAGCTTCATGATCATCTGTATATGAAATGTATGGGACGCCTTACTATTGTATACTTGATGGTCTAACATCTTGTGACTATTATTACTTGCTTAAGATTGAGATACTAGGCTTGTTCTTGACCATAAGAGACTGATGGCTTGTAGATAAACCCTCATACATCTAGACAGCCGTGACCGTATATGGAGGTGGAATACACTTCTATATACGTAGCTGGCTGTGTCTGCCTCCGCTCTCCAGTATTCTGGATCTGGGGTGTGACAAATGCTTATCCTAATTTTTCTTTGCAGGCGATACTATTATTTTTCATCCGAGAGAATGGAAGGAGTATTTAAATACTTGTCATTGTCATTTAAGAAATTCACGTAATTAGGTTGTCCCTTTGAACCTAGACCTTGGGATCTCCAGTCAACTAGGTTGGGTTTTCCTTTATGAAATTTTTTTTATCATAGGCTTCAAGTCTATTCCCCTTGATGACTTATATACTTGCTCTCTTGTTAAACCTTTAGTTAGTGGATCTGTAAGGTTTTCTTTTAATTTTACATAACCAATTATGATTATGCCATTAGAGAGAAGTTGTCTAACGATATTGTGACGTCTCCGAATGTGTCTTGATTTACCGTTATAAATATGACTTTATGCCTTACCGATAGCAGATTAACTATCACAATGTATACAAATTACTGGTACAGATTTTGGCCATATTGGAATGTCCTCCAAAAAATTTTGAAGTCACTATACTTCTTCACTTGCTTTATCCAGAGCTATGAATTCATATTCCATAGTTGATCTGGCTATACACGTTTGTTTTCCATGATATTGCTGCACCTCCAAGTGTAAAGACATATCCAATTGTGGATTTCAAGTCTTTAGTATCAGATATCATATTTGCATTACTGTATCCTTCGAGTACAGCTGGGTATTTAGTATAATGCAATCCATAGTCTCTAGTATATTTAAATATCTGAGTACTCTAATAATAGCCTTCTAGTGATTTTCTTCTCGATTACTTGTATAGCTGCTCAGTTTGTTAACTGATTGAGCTATGTCCTGTCGCGTACAGTTTGTGATATACATTAGGCTCCCAATTATACGAGAATATTCTACTTGTGAAATACTTTCTCCGATATTCTTCTTTAAATGAAAATTTAAATCTACTGGAGTTTTTGCAATGTTATTATCATTTTGATTATATTTCTCTATAATCTCCTCAATGTAATGAGATTGGGATAATATCAGCCCATCTGGTCTTTTAGAAATCTTAATTCCTAATATAACATATGCAATTCCCAGATCTTTCATATCAAAGTTTTTGATTAAGATCTTCTTTGTGTCCTAGATTATGTTATTATTACTGTCTATTATTACATATCATCTACCTATAGGCATATAATGTGTCACGATCCGCACCCAATGTAGGGGTACAAGAAGTGGGTACGTCCAGCCTACGTTGCAGTGTCGATGGTAGAACGCTGTTCTAGGTCGTTATCACAACTAACCACAATATGATATACTCTCCAAACGGAGGCAAATCACAGAAGGTACAACTCAATCACAAGTCTAAAGATGAAAATAGCACAATATGATAGATATGAAATCTTCAAATGAAGATACAAACAGAAGGAAAATAAATCCAAGTTTATCAATATCAAGTCTCAACATCTCAAAATAATACAATTCTGAATCCACAAACACAAATGACATAAAGAAATAAGATAACCAGTCTAGCTATCTAATCAAGACAATGGTAACATCCTCAGCAGCTGCCTGAACCTCCAAGGGCTCCAGGTTGCAAGTATCATCTAGGCCTGCTCCGTAGTAGGTAGGACAGAACTCCTCTTCATCCTCTGTAGTATTTTCAACAGGTCCAGTTAGGACAGGAATGAGCACATATCTCTCAAACAGTTCATATCATGGTAGGAAATATAAAACAAGCAATAAAGTAAGATACATGAACTGTAAGAAATGTACATAAAAGATAAGAGAGATACTTGTAAACTGGAAATATCAATATGTAAGTAAGAACTGTAAGTGACTAAGTGATTTAGAGCACAAGATGGTATATAATCGGCTTGGGTTTGCACATGAATAATCGGAGTTCCACATGAATAACACAGTTTCACATGAATAAGTAACAGAGTTGTACATGATAGGAAAGATCACATAACCATTTATACTCACCCTTACCCCAATCAATACACAAGGATCTGGTCAAGTTACGTTACGCACATGATGCTTTGGTTATACATGAAGCACATGGGAAAACATGGTCGTACATGAGAACTTATGAAAGTACATGAGCGTACATGAGTGCACATAAGAGTACATAAATAACGCAAGAGCAAAGAATACGTGATGTACATGAAACACATGACATAAAGTACCCGATGCGTCCGCTAAGGGGGATAACATCTCGTAAAAAGATCCATATAGTACCAACCCGTGATAACAAGTGTCAGCATCACGTAACGTAATCTAGAGCAAGAATATAAATCCTGACAAGTATGAAACGAACAGAGAATGTACTCGCCTGATATCCTGTATAGCTGATGAGAAAAGATGTCCAAATCGGAGTAACTGAGTCCTACTTAGAGCAACAAAGTTTACAGTGTATTCACAATGGTAATAATGAAGTTTACAATGCATCCTATATGATTCTAGGTCATTCTAGGCCACAGTCAACTATTGGTCAACACTGGTCAACAACTTAGTCAACTAGGTCATCTATAGTCAACTAGTCTAGGGTTTAGCTATACTCAAGTCCTCTAGGCCAATTAGGCCTATCTAGTCAATCAAAGGTCAAACTAGTCAACTATTCTAGGTTTGTCAACAACAAGCCTAGCCAAAATCCTATACCAATACATATACCATATAAAAATATCATATCTACAATCAATATATACAAATCAAAATATATCTATATAGATATACATGCACATCTATGTATCCCAAATATAAATACTTATCTATATACATGCATACATTCATACTTGCATTCCTACATACATACAGGCATATATATACATTCAATCAAACTTACATACATACAAGTTATCAATATATATACATTATATATATACATACAAATATATATAGATATATATATAGAGAAAGGGGAAAAATAACTAAAATGTGAGTGTGTGTGTGTACATGAATAGTGAGTGCTAGCAGTTCAGTTAAGGTATGTGTGTGTGTGTGTGTGTGAGGGTGTGTTTCAGTCATGGGTTTACAGTCAACATACCATTCAAAGTTTACATATAGTTAAGCCAAAATCTCAGTTTTCATATTCACATATAAAACTCAGTTTTCATACATTAACATCTCATGTACAATTCAAGGTAAACATCCAATGCAATTAAACCAATGACCCAACTCAGTTGCATTCAAACTCAGTCTCAGTTTACAGTATATATGTCAAAACCCAATGTGAGTTTACATATTAACAATCCCAGGTTTCAGTTTACAGTATATATAAAAAAATCCCAGTTTTACAAACAACCCAAACTCAGTTTTCATGTTATCCCAACAACAGTAAACATATATATATATATATATATATATATATATATATATATATATATATATATATATATATATATATATATATATATATATATATATATATATATATATATTAACCCATATCCTATTTCGAAACACAATCATATGAACCCAAAATCTTTATACAGTCAAAGCCCAACATCTTAATTTAAGTTTACATTCAATCCCAAGTTCAGTATAAATCTCAGAAAACAATGAATAGTAAGATATAATATGAGTATACATATACACTTATGTACATATAAGGATACATTCAAAAATACCTATATATACTCATTTAAATTTAGGAAAAAGTGTGTACAGAGGTTAACATATATGAGTACGTGTCAAGGGGGTGTTCACGTGTCCACAAAACTGGACACAAGTGTCCAAAACAAATGCAAACACAGTATCAGAATTGTATGTGCACACAGGCTCGTGCAGTCATGCCGAGTCATGTCAGACACGACAGTGCACGTGACACCTCGTGCATGTGTACACGTGTAGCTAGGGTGTCAATCTAGGTGGCCGACACCTCACTTGGTGTCCACGATGTGTCTGTGTACGACACGAACCGCGTATCAGTCGAAGGAATTCGACTGAGCACGTTCAGTACAAAACACGTGCACACGCGATATCGTGTCCGATACGACACCATTTGACATGAGAGTTGGGGGCTGACCTGTCAGTCATGGCCCCCACCTCCATGCCAAATAGCATGTGTGTCACGCCCCAGAACAAGAATACTGGAGAGCGGGGGCAGACATAGCCAGCTACGTATAACGGAATGGAATCCACACCGCTATACGGTCACGGCTGTCTAGATATGTGAGGGTTTATCTACAAGCCATCGGTCTCTTTAAGGTCATAAATTATCCTATTGTCTCAATCTCAACCAACTAATAATAATCACAAGATATCAGATCACCAAATATACAATTGTAAGGCGTCCTAAACATTACATATCCAGATGATCATGAAGCTATTCGTACAAAATATAGGGACTAGCAAGAGTTAAATCATACATGATCAACCTCGAGTTGCCAATCATGTTTACAGCCCGTAGGCAGGCAGAAAGTAAAGTGCATCGAGCTAACAAGTGCTCGTCGGCTAAACACCTCAAAAGAATAATTTACAATATTACAGTGGGAGAACAAAAGAAACCCACTCGATGCCCTGGTAACGCCTGATGACCACCATCGGGCTGGAAGACAGGTAGATCCTTTGCTGCTGCTCCGGTATCTGGCCATACAAAACCAGCTGGGTCAGACCCCAGGAAGAGCAAGTGCCACAAAGGAGGCCACAAAATAAGAACCAAAGCCAGCAAATTAGCATAATAATATAATTACATAATA
Source organism: Iris pallida (assembly GCA_029216955.1). Lineage (NCBI taxonomy): Eukaryota > Viridiplantae > Streptophyta > Magnoliopsida > Asparagales > Iridaceae > Iris > Iris pallida. Next base: position 4,799,064 of record JANAVB010017196.1, on the reverse strand, counting down.
AGAGACAGTAATTTAAGAAAAAGCATGATGGGTAATTATAAAAGACAATCTTGCATAGAATCACTAAAAGACAGGACATATGGAAAAGCATGTTAGGATGCTATACGATGAGATAACCATGGGACTATTCAGATAGCTAGGTTACAACCCGTAAACCAAATAAGGACCGGGGTTGTAACCCTTCGTCTGAACGGAACTTGGTTTCTCTCACCATTTATCGGCAAGATAAATATAAGAATTCAGGTCAAGTAACAATTTGGAGTGACAATCCTTCAATCATTCTGGTACAATCTTACAATCAATCAATTCTAGACAATACTATACTGGACCAGACTCCATCCAAGCAATCACGGCCAATCATTGCCTATGGCTTTCTACGTTAACTAACTAGGGTTATCACAATCCTAGTTACTAGCAAGATGCAAAGAGAAGTCCAAGTCCGGTTACCTGTTTGTTACTACCTGAGTGATCCCAGTAAGAAAAGAAAAAAGATAGCAGGATATAGCAGACACACTGTAGTAAGATACATGTGTCCTAAGGTACCACGCTCGACGGCAGGCTGGAAGTGCGCTCATCTCGACGGATAGAAACAAATCCCAAGTATATATATATATATATATATATATATATATGACCGGGACCAAAGGGGCAACGGGTAACTGGGAAATTCTCCATGAATTATTTGATTAATCTAGTCATTAATCCTAGCCATATTCAGTATGAATCCCTGACCGTGGGAAACCAGGGATTCATGCCCTAGACATGATGCAAGATAAGACAGGTTCATTTGTACAAAACATTCACCCACGGTGTCCAGGCCATTTATTCTTGTCAAGTCGTGTTAGCCGTCGCAACAGCATTAAGATAAATCATGTCAGGGTACTTGTCAGGAGTGCGCCACGACGGGCCACTATCATGTCAGGTTGGTCATGTCAGGAGTGTACCACTACGGGTCACTGTCGTGTTATGATAGTTCCTTGTCATACCATGCCATGTACAATAGTCATTCCAAACATATTAAGTAAAATCAAGTTCATGACAAAAGGCGTAAGGATATAAAATGGGCGTAAAATATCTAATAAAATATCAATATACATGACAATAGAAGAGCCAAGCTTAAAGAAATAAGACCAACTCCAAGAGCCTGGGTTAAGCAAGGGGGTTCAGGGTGCAGCGTAGGTAAAAAGTCACGGACGCCAGAGAGCAGCATAGGTGAAAAGTCACGCACGCTACAGGGAGCAGCGTAGGTGAAAAGTCACGCACGCCAGAGAGCAGCGTAGGTGAAAAGTCACGCACGCTACAGGGAGCAGCATAGGTGAAAAGTCACGCACGCTGAGAGAGCAGCGTAGGTGAAAAGTCACGCACGCCAGAGAGCAGCGTAGGTAAAAAGTCACGCACGCTACAGGGAGCAGCGTAGGTGAAAAGTCACGCACGCCAGAGAGCAGCGTAGGTGAAAAGTCACGCACGCCAGAGAGCAGCATAGGTGAAAAGTCACACACGCTCAAGGTAGCAGCGTACATGAAAAGTCACGCACGCTCAAGGGAGCAGCTGCGTGAAAGTCACGCACGATGAGGAGACACGCTTCCAACAGGAAGCGTACCCAAGGCTCAGTGGCGTAAGATAAGAAGCTCTGCACACTGCTCACTGTCTTCTCCAAACAACAAGAACACCATGATGAACCCAAAGCTTCAAAGCATCACAACTTAGCCATCCGAACTCCAAATCCGGATTTCCAAGGCTCCAACTGGAGTGAAACTGAATGCTCTTCCACATGGAAACATCAAAACAGATAAACATCCAACTAAAATAGATCAAACCATGCTAAATCCGAAAATAGAAATAACTTAGATCTAGAGTAAAAGAGACTTCAAATCACAAAACACCAAGTTCAAATGTTGATCACCATATCCTAATCTAGCAAATGGACAAAGAAAAGAGGGTTCTCATGTAGTGGCAAGGTGCACTTGCCTAGGGTTAGGAGAGTTGTGTAGAGGAAGGAGAAGAAGAAGAAGAAAGAAATAAATGGTGGTTATAAGGAGAGAGAAAATGTTGGTGGAGTTATAAAGAGGGTGAGTTGTGGTGGGTTGAGGGGTAGCATAGGTTAAGGTGATCCAACTCACATAAAACCGAACCAATCCAAATAAAATCGAGCCATGCCAAAACCCAAAATACGGAAAATACCAAAATCCTACGAGTTGAGAAAAATAAAAAAATACATGCCAAAAATCCAGATACGAGTATAAATACAAAATACAAGAAATACGGGAAATGAGGGTGACAACTCTACCCACCTTAAAAGAATTCCGTCCTCGGAATTTAATTCAAGGAGCTAGAGATTGCCACGACAAGCTACACTAAGCACAGACAAGCTATACTAAGCAGTTCAATCATACAATCATACAATGCAAGCAAGGAAAGGAAAACGTAAGGCATAAGAAAGACATTATACCTCACGAGTCAAACAAGTAGGGATATCGTGATCGGATGTCATCCTCACACTCCCACGTTGACTCCCCCAAAGAGTGATGAACTCAAGCAACATGAACTAAACTGATAGTCTTGCGCTTGAGGTCTCTCTCTTTGGTCAAACAGGGACACGGGCCTTTCCTCATACGAAAAGGTTGGTACCAATAACCGTTTTCGAATAATCTAGGATATGGCTCGGGCCCGGGATATACCGTTGTAATTAGGATACATAAAACATGGCATGTGTCCCGCATAACGACGGCGGAAAGCAAGACAATAGGACGCAGATACCTCTCTGTCGATTCTGGATCTGGGCCTGGGCCAGGGCGAACTGCTGAGGCCTCTGTTGCTGGAAGATCTGGGCCTGAGACGACAATGGACCCGGAAACGGAAGCTGCTGTGGTTGGTGAACTGGAACTGGTTCTGGTGCTGGTGCTGGTGCTGGTCCCATAACCGAGGGACTAGTTACTGCCGACGATGATCTGTTTCTGAACGGACAAGATCCTATCATGTGGTCCGGCGAACCACAAACCAAATACAATCTCTGTGCCCTGTGGCACTCAGTAACAATATACCCCGGCTTCCCGTAATGAGAACAACCCGTTGCGAAAGGCCGCTTCTGCTTCTGCTGCTGGGGATAGGTCGGGGCAGAATGCTGCAAGGAGGTAACTGAATCTGTTCTCGTAGCTCCAATGGTCAGGGCCCTAGCTGCTGGGGCCGGTGCTGAGGATTGGTTCATCTGGTTGTGAGACCGCTTCCGATTTCCGGTCCGGTCCGCCATCCTTCGGGAAGTGTACTCATGCCTCCTCGCTGCTCGCAAGACGGCATCAAAAGTTCTGTGCTTAAACTGTTCTACTGCCAATATGATCTCCAAGTGGAGCCCCTGCTGAAATCGCTGTTCTCTGTCTAGCTCAGTCGCCACCAAGGTGGGAGCAAACCGACTCAACCTTGAAAACTCGGCTGCATATCCGTCGACCGTCCTGTTTATCTTCCTGAGATTACTAAACCTGGTCTGCAGGTCATATCTAGCCACTGCGTCGAAATACTTGGTCTGAAACATATCACTGAATACCGCCCACATGACAGGCGTACCCAAACTCGCTGCTTGCATAGCCCACCAACTGCGGGCTAGATCTCGTAACTGCAGGCGCACCACAGCCACCTTCTCTGCTTCAGGGGTCCTGGCTGCCTCCAAGATAACTTCAATGTCCTGTAGCCAGGCATCTGCAGCAATAGCATCCTCGCTGCCGTCGAAGAAGGGAGGGTTCAGGCACTTGAAATTGTTGACCATACTGTTCCCTCGAGGACCAATTTCGCTCATAGCATCTTGTACTGCTTGCTGCAAGGTATCACCTCGACGGTCTTGAGACGCAAGCAACTCACGGATGAGCCCTATCAAGACCCCATCCTCTGACCCTGCTGGCTGAACTGGCTGTACTGGGGGCTCTGGTTCTCCAGAAGGCATGGCTCGAGAGGCGGCTGCTGAGGACTGATCTTGATCTTCTTGCTGTTGTTGGTCTGCCGGCCGAACTTCTTCTGACTGATCAACAGGAGTGATGTCGCTGAAGCAATGACATCAGGAATATTAAGGAAGGACCAGGATAGAACAATGATGCAAGCATGTTATCAAGTCAGGAATCCAAGGAGATAAGAAGATACGAGTGGAGATCAAAGGCGAGTACAGATTGAGACATCTATCCGGTAAACCCTCACATTTCTTGATTAACAAGACCTGTATGGGCCACCACTTAAACCATGTCACGCCCCAGAACCAGAATACTGGAGAGCGAGGGCAGACATAGCCAGCTACGTTTAACGGAATGGAATCCACACCGCTATACGGTCACGGCTGTCTAGATATGTGAGGGTTTATCTACAAGCCATCGGTCTCTTTAAGGTCATAAATTATCCTATTGTCTCAATCTCAACCAACTAATAATAATCACAAGATATCAGATCACCAAATATACAATTGTAAGGCATTCCAAACATTACATATCCAGATGATCATGAAGCTAGTCGTACAAAATGTAGGGACTAGCAAGAGTTAAATCATACATGATCAACCACGAGTTGGCAATCATGTTTACAGCCCGTAGGCAGACAGAAAGTAAAGTGCATCGAGCTAACAAGTGTTCGTCGGCTAAACGCCTCAAAAGAATAATTTACAATATTACAGTGGGAGAACAAAAGAAACCCACTCGATGCCCTGGTTACGCCTGGTGACCACCATCGGGCTAGAAGACAGGTAGATCCTTTGCTGCTGCTCCGGTATCTGGCCATACAAAACTAGCTGGGTCAGACCCCAAGAAGAGCAAGTGCCACAAAGGAGGCCACAAAATAAGAACCAAAGCCAGCAAATTAGCATAATAATATAATTACATAATAAGAGACAATAATTTAAGAAAAAGCATGATGGGTAATTATAAAAGACAATCTTGCATAGAATCACTAAAAGACAGGACATATGGAAAAGCATGTTAGGATGATATACGATGAGATAACCATGGGACTATTCAGATAGCTAGGTTACAACCCGTAAACCAAACAAGGACCGGGGTTGTAACCCTTCGTCTGAACGGAACTTGGTTTCTCTCACCATTTATCGGCAAGATAAATATAAGAAATCAGGTCAAGTAACAATCTGGAGTGACAATCCTTCAATCATTCTAGTACAATCTTACAATCAATCAATTCTAGACAATACTACACTAGACCAGACTCCATCCAAGCAATCACGGCCAATCATTGCCTACGGCTTTCTACATTAACTAACTAGGGTTATCACAATTCTAGTTACTAGCAAGATGCAATGAGAAGTCCAAGTCCGGTTACCTGTTTGTTACTACCTGAGTGATCCCAGCAAGAAAAGGAAAAGATAGCAGGATACTTGTCAGGAGTGCGCCACGACGGGCCACTATCATGTCAGGTTGGTCATGTCAGGAGTGCACCACTACGGGTCACTTTCGTGTTATGATAGTTCCTTGTCATACCATGCCATGTACAATAGTCATTCCAAACATATTAAGTAAAATCAAGTTCATGACAAAAGGCGTAAGGATATAAAATGGGCATAAAATATCTAATAAAATATCAATATACAGGACAATAGAAGAGCCAAGCTTAAAGAAATAAGACCAACTCCAAGAGCCTGGGTTAAGCAAGGGGGTTCAGGGTGCAGTGTAGGTGAAAAGTTACGCACGCCAGAGAGCAGCGTAGGTGAAAAGTCACGCACGCTACAGGGAGCAGCGTAGGTGAAAAGTCACGCACGCCAGAGAGCAGCGTAGGTGAAAAGTCACGCACGCTACAGGGAGCAGCGTAGGTGAAAAGTCACGCACGCTGAGAGAGCAGCGTAGGTGAAAAGTTACGCACGCCAGAGAGCAGCGTAGGTGAAAAGTCACGCACGCTACAGGAAGTAGCGTAGGTGAAAAGTCACGTACGCCAGAGAGCAGCGTAGGTGAAAAGTCATGCACGCCAGAGAGCAGCGTAGGTGAAAAGTCACACACGCTCAAGGAAGCAGCGTACATGAAAAGTCACGCACGCTCAAGAGAGCAGCTGCGTGAAAGTCACGCACGCTGAGGAGACACGCTTCCAACAGGAAGCGTACCCAAGGCTCAGTGGCGTAAGCTAAGAAGCTCTGCACACTGCTCACTGTCTTCTCCAAACAGCAAGAACACCATGATGAACCCAAAGCTTCAAAGCATCACAACTTAGCCATCCGAACTCCAAATCCGGATTTCCAAGGCTCCAACTGGAGTAAAACTGAATGCTCTTCCACATGGAAACATCAAAACCCATAAACATCCAACTAAAATAGATCAAACCATGCTAAATCCGAAAATAGAAATAACTTAGATCTAGAGCAAAGGAGACTTCAAATCACAAAACACCAAGTTCAAATGTTGATCACCATATCCTAATCTAGCAAATGGACAAAGAAAAGAGGGTTCTCATGTAGTGGCAAGGTGCACTTGCCTAGGGTTAGGAGAGTTGTGTAGAGGAAGGAGAAGAAGAAGAAGAAAGAAATAAATGGTGGTTATGAGGAGAGAGAAAATGTTGGTGGAGTTATAAAGAGGGTGAGTTGTGGTAGATTGAGGGGTAGCATAGGTTAAGGTGATCCAACTCACATAAAACCGAACCAATCCAAATAAAACCGAACCATGCCAAAACCCAAAATACGGGAAATACCGAAATCCTACGAGTTGAGAAAAATAAAAAAAAAATACATGCCAAAAATTCAGATACGAGTATAAATACGAAATACAGGAAAGACGGGAAATGAGGGTGACAATGTGCCCACGTGGCCTAGAATGCGAGAAATTACAGTGTGGTAGCAGGACAGTCGTGCACTACCTCGTGCTGTATCCCATGTCCTATTTTGGACACGGACATGCATGCAATCGTGTTCAGAGTTCAAGAATACAAAATAACACATGAAGGGCTACTGAAATATGAAATTAGTTTTAGAAAATACAAATAAACAGTTCTCATGGGCATTTCATCAAACACTTGTAATAGCACTCCAATACACATGCGATACGCATATCAAATTAACCCTAATTCCTACCAAACTTGGTCTACAGGTCCTTGGTACCTAGATGCATGCATCTATGAAGAGAAAACAGAAATTTGAATGAGTTTGGGGCTATTACCTATTGAGAGTGAGATCTCAATGAAAAGCCTTAGGAAAGAGGTCATTCTCCAACTTGCAATGGTCCAAAGCCTCCAAATCCTTGCTAGCTAGCTTCTATAGACCTCTTCTACACTAGGGGAATGTGATGCAAAAGACTAGGCTCAATTTGGAGTTGATTTGGAGAAAGGGGATGATTTTTGGAGAAGAACACTATTAGGATTTAAGGAGGCTATGTAAAGAGGCAAGGGGGTGTCAATATGTGTTTATATAAGGGTGGGGATCCCTTGATGGCAGCCAAGAATCATTTCTAGGGTTAGGGTTAAGTTTTATGAGGTTTGAAGGCCTCTAGCTAGTTTAATTCAAGCCTTTCTAGTAAAGGCCTATAGCTAAAATATCTATTCTTAACAAATATCCTACTTTAAACTAATATCTAGATATTCCTAACCTTGTCATGATGGAAACTTCTAATCTAATATCTAGGCTCATGGATAATATCTAGATTAGGGCAATTCTAGGTTAAGGCCTAATTTAACACTTAGCACATTTCTAATGATCAAAGTCCTAATTAATATAAAAGTCACCAAATGACCAAAATACCCTTAGGCTAAAAATTTATAATTAGTCATTCTAATCACATGGTTAGGTCCCCATGGTCGTGGTTAGTCCCTAGGCTAAGTAGTTCTAGGGTTACATTATCAAAACACCAAAATCACAATTCACTAATTTAAATAGTATTAAAATAATTAAAATTCACCAAAAATTACTAACATGATTTAAATCCTATTATTCAATGGCCAATTTTACAAAAGTTTAAAATTATCCTCATTTTAGAAAAGTGGTGGTTACAAGTCTACTCTCCTTAGAATAATTTCGTCCTCGAAATTTAAAGTGGTCGCACTTCTTCTAGGTCAAACCCCCAACAATCTTAGTGTCAGATACCTTATCTAAATCATACATTTTGATAATCATATGCGTCTGTCCAAAATCATGATACTCAGAATCTTCATCATACTAGTAAGCAAGGCTAAGATAACCTCTCCTTGCTGTTTGCCATGAAATATAAAAGAACAGAACAATTATCGGAGGACCGAACTTTTACTTCACGTTACAAACTCGCTTGTACAAAGAAAGCCTAGGGACGAAAACCTAGGTACAACAGTCTAAGTACAATTGTTTATTTTAGATTCTGGAGGGTGACGATAGAGGCTCGGGAAGGCGACGACAGCCCTGCCTTACTCTTTGGACGATCGGTATGCAGCCTTGGCTCCTGTAAAAAGATGGTTGGCATTGACGAAGAAATGCTCTTCTTGCTCTCCTCGTGTTGCTCTTCTGGCTTCTCTCTCTCTCTGTGTATTTTCTCTCTGATTATTAAGGGGGAAGCTCTCTGTGTATGCCTCTCTGATAATGTATATCTCACAAGGGAATGGCACCTTGCTATTTATAATAGTGAGGGCATCATTAGGGTTTGGATGATTGCCCATTCTCGAAGTGGCGGCGACCTGATGCTTAATCAATCTAGACCATTCGTTTTAGGCGTGAAGGATCTGGGCCATAAATGGGGATAACACTAAATCTTTTGAATAATTAATGCTGATTGCTTTAAATCTTCATGATTGATTGTGTAGCTTGGATCTCCCACCACGTGTCCCATTGGTTTGATTATGAATGATATGACCTGATCTCATTAATTATGAGGATATGGTCATTGGGATCTGGTAAATCTTTGTATCTCATAATCATCTTTGCTGCCAGCTGTCATTAAATCTCTGCCACGTGTCTTGATGATGGACTCTGCCAAAGCCATATGACATCCATGAACCGCATGAGATAGCGTCTCGGCGAACCGCATAGGTATAGTTTTTGCGAGCCGCATGAGATGGTTCCTTGGTGAACCGTATAAGGGTAGTAACTGCGAGCCGCATGGGATGGCTTTTTGGTGAGCCACAGGAAGACGATCCTTGCCAGCCGCATGAAGCTGTTCTTCACTGGAGCCGCATAGAAGTAGCCACGTGTCAATCTCGAATTGCGTCAAAGATTTTCTCCTATTTCCCAAGAGTCTGTCATTATGGCAGGGCCATTATGATACTTTATGTTAGAGCCGTCAGCTGTCACATCATGACAGAGCATTAAATAGGCAGACTGTTCGATGGCCAGCTGTGTGAAGGGGTCTTCGTGGGTACACGTGGCATTGAGCCGCATATCTCCGTGAGCCGCACGTACTTTTGAACCACATGCGGCTGGGGGACTCTTTGAACCGCAGGGCTGTCCCTATGCAAGCCGCATGGACTCTCCTATCCGAGCCGCATAGGACTAAGAGTCTCTCTGAACCGCATGGGACTGCTTCTGTATGAGCCGCATGGGGTTCTCCTGTTCTGATCCGCATAGATCATCGTTCTGATATTTTCCATGCTTCTACAAGACCCCCTTCAAAGTTTTCAATTTGCAAAATTGAAATACTTTGAATAAGAAGCATAGCCTTTGTTGACCGCATAGATGATTCAGCCGCATGGATTTATCTGACCGTATGAGCTGTGAGACCGCATAAGCTTTTTGCCATGTGTCTTAGCCACGTGTGCAAATCTTCTTCATTAAATGCCCTTGAATTGCCGCCTCTTGGGGGAGGATCCCAAGGGTCAGTTTTGTTTTGACCGAAGCGGTTTATTCTTTTAGGCGGCACGTAGATCGAGGCATTTATTTTATTTTTTCGAGCCTCCTTCGCCTATAAGTAGGAGTAAGTTTATTCTTTGAGGGTTTCTTTACCTTCTCTCTTTTGCTCGAACTCTTCGTTGCAGACTTCCTCTTTGTCTTCTCCTATCAGCGATCGATAATGGCTTCCAAGAAGACTGCTGCTGCTACGGGCAAGAAGGCCGCGTCATCTTCTGTGGCGGCGAAGGGCAAGAAGGCCGCGTCTTCATCGACTGCGACGGTGAACGTGACGGCTCCTCCAACGGCTGGCGTGCCTGTTTTTCACTCCGACGTTTACCCGCCTATTGCTGGTAGGACCATCAATATGAACTGCCATGGCTACGCTGCATATTTTATGCGCGGGCCTATATTCCCAAGTATGCTGTGTGTCCGACTCATATTCGGACCGCATGGGATATGACCCAGGCCTGAGCCGCATGAAAGTTGTTTGCATAACTACTTCATCATCAGGGCCGCATGAGCTCTTTCAAACTGAGCCGCATAAGCATATTTGAACTGGACCGCATAGCTCATCCTCGCTGGACCGCATAAGCTTTTTCTAGTCGAATTATATAAGCTTATTCGAATCGGACCATATCCGCATATGCTCCTTTCGGACCGCATAAGCTCATCCGTACTGAGCCGCATAAGTTCCTTTCGAGCCGAACCGCATAAGCTTATTCGAACTGAACCGCATGGGCTCTTTCAAATTGAGCCGCATAAGCTCATTTGGACTGAACTGTATGAACTCTTTTAAATCGAGCCGCATGAGGCTATACTGAGCCGCATAAGCATGATGTAGTTTTGTGTTTCAGCTATCTTTTTGACTTGTTTCTTTTATTTTTTTTCTTCAGTAAATCTGCCAGTAAATCCTGCGGGAGAACTTATGGTTGGCTCGCGTCAGTTCGCCTCGGGCATTCATCGGGATGATTTAGTTCGTCAAGTGTCCGAACAGCTACTTGTTGATGAACCTTTGGAGCGACTGAATGCTATTAGGGTTCAATCTTTCCAATTCCTCGATGACATGATGAGCTCCGGGACGTCTGATGGGAAGTATCTGAAACCGGTCTTCCTCTTTGGGGATGCGTTGATCATAGAAAATTCCCGAGTGTTGGATGTTTTCGAGAGTTGGGATTTTGACCTGGACGGGACGCCGATTCACATCCCCTTTATGAAGCGCCATTTCTCTTTTGCGTGGTTCAACATGATCGTTCTGGACAGGCAGATGCCGGACACCCTCACTCCAACCCGACCGGGGATGTTTGTTGGTAACATCCGTTACAACAAAACCACTAGGTCAGAGCGCGCGATCAAAGATCCGGCCAGTCGATCCGTGATGGGGTTAGTTCCGGGTACCTTCATCAACACCCCGGTCCTAACTTTTCATTCTCTCAGGCTGATACCTTCCTGAGCCAGCTTGCTCGCAAAGGGTCCTATCCTGTTGGCAGGTTGGTACTGCCGAGCTGGTTACACCCTATTCCCCCGTGGGCTAACCTGACCTCATGGATCCTACGAAAATATGAAGAATTTTTGCGGGAAGTTAACCTTTATGACGCTATCCGGGGTACCAGCCACGGGTTGCCAGTTAATAAGCTACTGTTCATGGCCCTTCTGGAGATGTACAATCATCGAACATGGACTTTCTTCACCCCTGTTGGGGAATTGGGGCTCCCTCTTCACGAGATGTATGCTGTTTCCAAGCTCCCCTGGGGAGATGAACCCTTCGAAGTGTACACTCCGACGAATGAGGAGCTCCAAGATTTGGACCGACGATTCCCCAGTTTCGTTGCCGTGTATCAAGAACTATTGTGCCATCATAGCACCTGTCACCGAACGGCTATCCAGAAAAATGACAGCTCGGAAGGGGACTCTCCCCATACTAAATCTTGGGTCTCGTACCTTTTTAAATTCAGTGCGGCTGGCCGGGTTACTTCCCGAGATCGTCTAACTCCTAGGGAAGTAGAGGACTTGGTGTCGACCGCTAGGAGGTCGAAGTCCAAAGGTGACAGGTTCGGGAGCCAAATTGACTCCTTCAGCTACTTTTATTATGGTACCCGGCGGCTGTCAGAGAAGGCACTCTTGGCCGGGTTTTTAATGGTATGGCTGCATAATTACGTGGTCTCAGGAGGGGCAGGTTCTATTGAGAGGATCAGTCGCCACTTCATTCTTCCTGCCGTGAAGTTGGCCTTTGGGGTCAGGCTGGCTCTTCTTCCTGCCATGGTGTGCAGTATTCAGCATGGTCTCCGCGCCTTCTCGTTCAAGGTCATTGCTCGTGACGTGGCAATGGACTTTGAACGTATAGAACTGCCTTATCAGTACTTGCTGGGATGGCTGTTGCTGCATTATCAGTCTTTGATGAGACCTGGGACGGGAGATGGCGTTACGGATGACGACGCTTTTCTTTTCAGGTATCACCATCAGCCTTGGGAATGTAGTACCATGCCGGCGTGTCGGAGGATGCTAGCGAGGGTGGACGGGTATAATTTCTTCGTGTCCGTTCCCCATTTCACTGATCAAGAGGTGAGGAGTGTTCATGTTGATGGTGTCGGACCTCCTCATTTCTTACCTGAAAAGATGCGTTTCTGGCTGCGTAACATTCGCCCGGCGCATTTAGTTTACTGGAATCGCAACACCGTGTACTTGGAGCCCTACTTGCCCAGTAGGTTTGCCCGTCAATTTAGGTACAGTCAGCTATTCCTCGGGCGCCCCAGTTCTCACCTAGGATTTGAAGGTAGCATTCTCGATGGTATTAGGGCATGGAGCTACTATGACACTTGTCATACTCGGACTAGCTTCTTGGTCCCTGCCGCAAACGTGATAGGGGAAATCCTGCATATGGCGGCCCTTTATCATGTGACGGCAAATCCTCCTCCCCTCGATTTTGACTCAAGGACTAGCTTCATTGTGGGCACTCGCCTGGCGGAGAAGGCTATGGTGCCGAGGGCAAAGAAGAGAGGGGCGAATAGAGTTCCCACGCCTGATTCCGAATCCTTCGACACCATTGAGGAAGACAACGAGCGGGACGACGAGGACTCTCTTTTTTCGGGTGACGAGGCAATGGCGGGTCAGCCTCCCGTCATGGCAGGTGAGATGATGACGGATCTACCGTCGGTTATTTTCGATGAAGCGGTGGACCAATTGCCATCTGTGCCGAAGGTAGTACAGGTAGAACTACCGCCCGTCGTGCCTGGTCCCTCACGTAAGCGAGGCAGGCGTGAGTCCACTGGCGGAGGAGTAGCTTTTTCTGTAAAGAGAGCGGCGGTCGGACCCTGTAGGCTGCTTATTACGGAGAAGGGTGAGGACGTAGACAATGTTCTGGAGGTAGGTCGGGGCCCTCTCTTTGTTGTAATTTTCTTTTCTCTCGGAGATATGACTTAATCACCTTTCTTTGTAGCCGTCTGATGAACCGGACTTTCCTGAACCGTCTACTGCCCCTGGAGTTGATCCGGCCCTTGCTGCTTTGATTAGCGGCGTGTGTGCCGCGGTCCTTTCTGCGGGGCTCTCTCAGCGGTGGTTGGGACCTCCCAGATTGTCGAAGCCTCGGCCCAGGGTGATGAAGGTTTCTTTGGGCCTGTCTCCGAGACCGCTGAACTTCAGCAAGGCGACGCCGATCTCGGTGTATCTTCTCCCGAGGATGCAAGGGCGGAGGAGTCAATTATACCTGATTCGGAGACTGTTGGTGAAGAGGCTGTGGTGGCTGCAGGCGAACCTCGGCTTCCACACTCCTCAACTGGTAAGATAAGCCAGATATTGACTAGTGAGGGGGCTTATTTGCTCTATCAACATATCCTCCGGGTCAAATCAATTCATGGTTGCCTTGGCCCTGCAGGTCCTGACCCTTTACTTCCCGCCGTAGATGTTCTTGGGGAAGGCTCGGCCTGCCGTGATCCGGGAGAAAGGAGCATTCCCTCTTTTTTGCCGTCTCATGTCGAGGGGCCTCCCACTAGATCCAGGCAGATAGGAATGGAGTTGGCGATGGTCTCCGCCTCATCCTCCGCAGATTATACGACTCCAGAGACTGACCTCTCGACCCTACCGAGTATTCAAATTCTGCAGGCTGCCGAAGAGGAGTTGGCCGCTGTTCAAGCGTCCTTTCGTGCGAAGTTTGCTTCTCTTGTGGCAGGGGCGGCAGATTCTGTTACGTCTTCTTCAGTGCTGCCAGCCACACTCCCGCTGACACCGACTTCCTCGAAAACTCTGGACGAGGTGACGTAGGACGTGGTTGACAGCTTCTATCATCATTTAAAAAGGGGCGTAGACGCTGCTGTGGAACGGGGGACCCCTTTTTCTCTATCCCTCCGGTGCGCTCGTTGTCAGGTTGCAACTTTGAAGTCCCTTCCTGGCGGGATGGGGTTGGCTGCACTGCTAGAGCCTAAGCTGACAGAAGCTAATCAGCTTGTGACCCAACTACTGGCGATACGACAGGCGGGCTTGCCTGCTGTGATTGAGCGGGAGCGGGGCTTCCTCATTGCTGCTCGGGATAGGATCAAGCTTGCCCGAGATACTGCTAGGCCGGTTGTACGGGGAGACCTCGATAAGTTCTCCGCTTCGTATGACCGGCTGGGTCGTCGGAGTCAGGCTTGTCGTGCTCGGGAAGAGTCTACTTCTCGTGGAATCGTTGATACGAGGGAGCGGATCCTCGCACTCCAGAGGGAATTGGCCTTCTTAGAGTCGGAGCTGGAGGCTGCTCAGGCGGAACAGGAGTCAATCGTTCGGGAGGCCGAGAAGGTTTCCCGATCTTCTGCTAACCTGGAGCGGGCCTTTAAGAAATTTGAGGACAACTGGCAAGCTCACGCTCATCTGGAGGACGAGGCGTTGCTGACCCACGAGGCGGAGCGTCGAGCCTTCCAGAGGTTTGAGCGGTCGGTTGCTTTGCTGACGGACCGTCTTAGGGCGTTATGTGCCCCGGAGCAGTGATCAGCTTTCTGTTTTCTTTTGCTTCTCTTTTTTTTCCTTTTTTTGTAAGGGACGTGATTCCAAATGATGTAGTATTTCGAATAAATGAGCATATTTCAACTCATCTTCTCTTTCTTGTACTTGTGGCGTTTGCGGAATTGGACTTGCTGGGGGATTATTTGTGGACCTGTTACCCTAGGCGTACCTTAGTTTTAGGTACGGATAACAAGTTTGGTCATGATGTCCGGAACAACCATGGCAAAGTGGTCACGGATGCTCTCGGTATTAGGCAAAAAGAATGCCGTGGAGCAGCTGGGCTCCCGGGGCATGGTGAGATGGTGGATTTATGCTAAGAAGCTTAGCAAGGGATATTTGTGGACCTATTATCCTTGGCGTACCCTGGTTCGGGATACGGATAATGGGGTGAAAGGAAAACCAATATATTTGCTCAGAGGTTATGAGGACATGGCAAGCATGAGGGTTTTACCGTGGAATCTTCCTGCTCAGAGGTAATGAGGACATGGCAGGGAAGACTTCACGGAAGATATTCGTGGTCAACAGCGGACATTTGTGGTCAACAGAGGACATTTGTGGACCTATTACCCTTGTCGTACTCTGGTTGTGGGTACAGATAATAGGTTGAAAGGGGACCGACATACTTGCTCAGAGATAATATGGACATTGCAAGCATGAAGGTTTCTTCGACGGAGCCTTCCCACTCAGAGGTAATGAGGACATGGCAGGAGTGGGCTCAATGAAGAGGGGGTACATAGAACGACTCAGAGGTAGGAGAACGTGGAAGTTCTAAGCGAGGGGGCGGTTTGTTTTTGGTGGAAGTGAAAACGACTCAGAGGTAATAAGGACATGGCCGTTTCGGAAATTTGTGGATCGATTACCCTTTTTGTGCACTGGGAGCGCGGGTAGTGGATCATGAGGGAGGATCTCTTTCAGGAAGAAAGTTCAGAGGTATAATAATACGTGACTTACTATCTGAAAGAGTGACCGGAATGTGAGTTCAGAGGCACCAGCGGGTACATAACTCGGTAATTTAGAATATTGAGAAAGTATGAGTTCAGCGGCACCAGCGGGTACATGACTCGATAATTTGAAGGGAATATGGAGGTGAGTTCAGCGGCACCAGCCGGTACATGATTCGATAATCTGAAATGTTGTGGGTGTGAGTTCAGCGGTACCAGCGGGTACATGACTCGAAGATCTTGTAGAGAATGTCATTTAGACATAATATTTCTTCAGGAACTTGCCGTTGACGGGCAACATGAGCAAGTCTCCGTTTTGCTTTGCGAGACGGTAAGCACCGTTGTAGAATACTGTCTCAATGATAAATGGGCCTTCCCACTTTGGCTGTAATTTGCCGGCGGTCTTGTGAGTCATGACCATCGGCCTCCGGACTGCCAAGACGAGATCACCCACCTGGAATATTCTGATTTTGACCTTCTTGTTGAAAGCTCCAGAGATGCGTGCTTGGTATAGCTCAATTCGTTGCTGAGCTAAGAGGCGCTTTTCATCTAGTGCCTGCAATTCCTGTAGGCGACGCTGGTGGTTGTCATCGGTTGTCAATTGATGTATGAGGGCGACACGTAGTGAGGGGATCTGGGTCTCCAAGGGGAGGACTGCTTCACTCCCGTATACCAGGGAGAATGGTGTATTCCCGGTGGCTGTTCGGACCGTGGTACGATAAGCCCATAGGCATTCGCCGAGCTTCTCGTTCCAGTCACGTTTGTTGGAGGAGACAAACTTCTTGAGGAGTTTGATGATTGTTTTGTTGAATGCCTCTGCTAACCCGTTTGCTGCCGGGTTGTACGACGTCGAAGAGATATTCTGAATACGGTGTTTATCGCAAAACTGATAGAATGCGTGGCTTGCAAATTGCGGACCATTATCATGGATGATTCTTCGGGGCAGTCCAAAGCAGTAGATGACGTGATGCTTAAGGAAGCTCATCACGTTTGAAGTCTTGACTTTTGCGAGTGGGACAGCTTCCGCCTATTTGAAGAAGTAATCAGTGATCGCAAGTATGAAGCGATGTCCTCTGGAGGATGGTGGGGTGATTGGACCAATGATATCCATTCCCCATGCTTCGAATGGCCAGGATGCCACCGTCGGATGTAGAAATTCGGATGGTTGGTGAATGAAGTCCGCGTGGACTTGGCAGGCTTTGCACTTTTTAGCATAATCTATTGCGTCTGCCACCATCGTGGGCCAATAGTAGCCCATTCGGCAAAGGCGGTCTTGCAGTTTTGGGCCAGGCTGGTGGGCCCCGCAGACACCGTCGTAAACTTCTCGTACGGCTTCTTTGGCTTCTGTATTTGACAGACACCGAAGCAGTAATCCGTCGTAGGAGCGGTGATACAACATTTTTGTCTCTGTATCATAGAAGAATCTGAGAGAACGTCGTCTGATGGAAGTAGCTTCCTTTGGGTTCTCGGGCAGGATGTCGTAGACGACGAAGTCGATGAATGGTTGTCTCCAGTCTGGGGCATCATCGATCGTCTGGGCGGAATAACTCGCCACGAATTACAAATTGTTCTTGGGACAGACTAGTTCGTGGCCTATCACATCCACTGATTGGCGATCATAATTCGGGACTGCCAGGGAAGCGACAAGACCGGCTAAGACGTCCGCTTCGATATTTCAGAGTCTGGGAACATGTTCGATGAAGAACCCCTTGAACGACGAGATGATGTCAATTTCTATTTGGTGATAAGGGATCATGTCTTCGTGGCGGACTTCGTACAAGCCCCGGATCTGATTGACGATTAGTTGGGAATCGCCGTATGCTTCAAGGTATTCTACCCCCAGCTCTCTTGCAAGTTGGAGGCCAATGACCAGAGCGTTGTACTCGGCCACATTGTTAGAGCAGGGCTCGGTGAGGGAATAAGCGCGGTTAATCACCAATCCGGAAGGGGAGATCAGCACTACCCCGACCCCGACGACTATATTGCCTTTAGGTCCGGTCCTTGAAGCACCGTCAAAGAACATTCGCCATATAGCCTCGTGAGAGGTTGCATGCGAGTCGGCGACCTCATCTGGGATTTCTTCATATATCCTGGAGGACTCCGAGCCCGGGTGGGCTGCTAAGAAGTCTGCCAGGGCTTGACCTTTGACTGCCTTTTGTGGGACGAAGATCATATGATAAGGGGACAACAATATTGCCCATGTAGCGAGGCGAGAGCTGAGTGCCCCTGGTTTAGTCATGAGGACCCTTAGAGGGTTGACTCGTGAGATCACATGTATCGTTTGTCCGGTGACATAGTGTCGCATTTTCTGAATGGCGAACACCAGGGCGAGGCATTCCTTCTCCACAGCGGTGTATCGGTGCTCTGGCCCAATCATCATTCGGCTGAGGTAATATATGGCCTGTTCATGGCCTGCGTCGTTGTTCTGTGCCAGCAGAGCCCCGAGGGAGTGTTCTATTGCTCGTATATAGAGCAGGAATGGTTTTCCAGGAACCGGGGCCACCAAAACTGGAGGATTTGACAAATATTCTTTGATGCTGTCGAAAGCCTGCTGGCATTCCTCGTCCCATACGAATGAGACTCCTTTCTTCATGAGGTGCGTGAATGGTCGGTATCGCCCGGAGAGGTTAGAAATGAACCTCCTGATGTAAGCTAGTCTCCCTTGGAGGCCTCGAAGTTCTCGGAGATTTCTCGGGGGACCCATCTCCATGATTGCTTTTGTCTTCTCAGGGTCTACATGGATACCCTTTGCAGTGATGATGAAGCCTAAGAACTTCCCGCTGGATACGCCCAGAAAGGACTTCATAGGGTTCATTTTCAAATTGTGCGCTCGCATTAGGTCGAATACCGTCTTTAGATCCTGCAGATGGTCTTCTTTGTAGCGGCTCTTAACGGCTATATCGTCAACATAGCACTCCACCGTCTTGCGTAAGTGGTCTCTGAAGATGATGCTCATGGCTCTTTGATATGTGGCGTCGACATTCTTCAAACCGAAAGGCATGACTGTGTAGCAGTACGTGCCAATTGGTGTTCGGAATGAAGTATGCTTTTCGTCATCAGGAGATATTTTGATTTGGTTATACCCCGAGAAGCCATCCATGAATGACATGCGTTCGAAGCCGCAGGTATTGTCGATCATGATGTCTGTGATAGGAAAATAGAATTCATCTTTGGGGCATGCCTCGTTCAGGTTGCGGAAGTCAATGCAGATTCGAATCTTCCCATTCTTCTTGAGGACGGGTACTATATTGGCGACCCAATCGGGATGTTGCTCCTCGCGGATGAAGCCGCTGGCTATCAGTTTGTTGACTTCGGCTTCGATCGCGTCTATGATGCCTGGACGGAAGCGTCGCTGTTGTTGCTTGACCGGCTTCGCATCTGGTCGAATGTTGAGTTTGTGAAGAGCGATGTCAGGATTTAATCCTGGCATGTCTTCATAGCTCCAGGCGAACACATCAATGTACTCTCTGACAAGCTCTAACAGTGACTCCCGTTCTTCGTCAGTTAGGCTTTTACTGATGAAAATCGGGTTTGGAGAAGATTCGCTGCCGAGATCCACTTGTATGACCTCATCTTCAGTAGGAGGTTCTCTCAGTTCGAACCGCTTTTTCCATTCTGCGTCGAATTGCTGGGCCCATGGCTCTAGCTCGAAAATTTCGAGGATGTCTTCGTCTTCCTCGTAAGCGTCGGCGAATGCCATGTTGACTGACATGACTTGTCTGAACACATCTTCGATGCTGGTATCTGAGTCGGAAGTTGGTGATCCGGTTGAATGTGACTGCCAGTCGCATTCTTCATCTGAACTTTCAGGAGTCGTAGTAGGCGTTACATACCCTAACCCGCATCGAGTTTTGTTATAGTAGTTCCCTGGTTTGCCCGCCGGGACTGGCGGCTTCAAAGGTAATCGTCGCCTAGTGCCGTAGTTCAATCCTGGCATTGTCTCTAGATCATACCCCTGTTTCTGCATGAGATATTTGGATTGAGGGCTATAGAGATACAGAGGCAGTCTCCCGACATCTGACCCGAGGTCGACTTCTTCTATGGTGAGGGGATACGGGTTGTTCGTTCGGCCGAAGATGATCGGATGATCTTCTCCCTCGAATATTCGGTAAGCGTCTTCTACTGGAGTAAGCTGGATCGCGGTGTACACATTTGTCACCTGTGTGTGTAGGTGAGCGCCTATACCGTGTTCCATAGCATACATTGTACATAGCTTATTGAGCTCAGTGTAGTTCAAAGATAACCCTTTATTGATGAAGTAAGGTATCTTTTCCAGGGGATTACATTATCAGCGGAGGGGACATCAGTGTGGGCAGCCACATACTTGGCTAGCTCCGGTTCCTCTTCGGCTACCCCCTGTGTGAACGAAGACTGAGAGGATGACCTGGGAAGCTTGATTGTCAGTGGTTTAGTTGATGGAGCAGAGCGTGGAGTTTTTGGCAGACTAGCGACCCCCAGCTTGATACTTGATGTTGGGCAGGGAGTGGTTGGTTCGCTAGAAGTCCCAAACCCTGCATCGGGATGACGACTCTTCCTGGGAAGACGTATCGTTATCGGCTTATCGGAGGGATTGAGCTTCTCCATTTGTGGCTGGCCGACTCTCGGCAGCCTGATTGTCAGTGGCTCCGTTGTGGGTCTCGGCACTTGGTCGGACCTTGGCAGCCGGATTATCATTTGCTCCTCCTGCGCTGAGAGGCTGATTGCGTCCTTCCGCAGAGTGGTGGTAAGGGGTGCAGACTTGCCCGATTTGCGAGCTTGGAGGTGGATCGTCAGAGGTCCTTCTGATCCCGTGGCTGTCTCGGTATGAGTTTGTGCATCTCCTTCATCAAGGTGCCTCTTCGACTTTTCGTATAGGCAGGAGTCTGAATAGTAGGATTCGACCCCTTTGAAGGGATCGATGTCAGCAAATTCTGTCTTCACGAAGCCGTATTTGTCGACATATTTGAAGCACTGGTGTAGCGTGGAAGGCACGATCATATAATCGTGAATCCATGGACGCCCCAAGAGGATGTTGTAAGAAGTGTCTGCATCTATGACGTAGCAGGTGACTTCGGATTGGAGGTCGCCAATTTGACACTTCAGACGAATCTTCCCAATAGGGTAGCTTCTGCCCGAATTGAAGCCGCTGATGGCGGTGCTTATAGGTGTCAGGCGATGCATTGGGAGGCGGAGATGATGTAGCAAGCCCTTCGGGATGATGCTTATGGAAGAGCCAGGATCTATGTGCATCTGATCCACCTTCACGTCGCCGATGTATCCCGTATAGTATAGCGGGCGATCATGTAGGTTGGTTTTGATGAGCATGTCCTGCGGAGTGAAGACGATATTGGGCATTGCTCCCGTGCAGGCACTGTCTTGGAGATCCACGGGTGAGTCCTCCCCGGTGAGGTTGGATTGAGCCAGATAGGCATCGGCATTTTGGAGTGCTTCGCTCAATGTAATACGAACGTCCTTGGAGAGCCTTAGGAGTTCGTACAGTGACAATTTGGCCGGAGTGTTAGCCAATTGTGCTAAGATGTCAAAGTTGTAGGGCCTCTCTAGCCCTTGGGCTGCGTCTTTTCGGAGAGATTTGTCGAAACGAGTCTCCTTCGGCCTAGGCTTGTCGGTCGTCGAAGGCTGAGCCGGTCCCGGAGCATCAGTTGTAGTGGGTTGATGATTTTCGGCTGGATTGTCAACCACAGGTTGGGATTGCGCTCCGGACCGTGTGACGACGACTGTAGCTTCCTCGTTGTCTGCTGAGATTGTGTGGCAGGTCCTGATTTTTCTACTCTTTTTTCTGTTGGTGGGAGATGGTGTGGGCCGAGTTACTTCTGGTACCAAGTCTGGATGGACCCACATGACCTCTCCTCATGAGGTGGTGAGAGGTACTAGACCAGCAGCCTGTTCCCGGGGAGGTGGAAGATTGGTAATCTCCATTGTCGCCAGAGGGACGAGGATTACCCCGTCTTGAGTCTCCATCGGAGGGAAGTTGCCGAATTGTACGGACACCATATTGGCTGCTACAGTTGCCTCTTCGAAGTCGATGGCCAGAGCGTTCGAATCGATGAGGCTTTGGATGTACCGTTTTAGTTGGTAACAGTCGTGTGTGGCGTGGTGTATATAACGGTGGTAATGGCAAAACTTTGGGTTCTCCAGATCAGCCGGCCGAGGCACCCGTCTTGGTGGAGGAAGCTAAATTCTATCTCGTTGTATGAGCATGTCCAAGATAGACTTGACGTGGTCGTCTTCGAAGGAGTAATCGATTTGTGGCCATTGTTTATCTGCGGGCTTCGGCTCAGGTTTTTGTGTTGTATCGGCCACCATAGCCTGCTTCCCCTTGCTGTCCCGATTGTTGGAGGGGTTACCCCCATTATCGTTGTTGGGACGCTTGCCCTTGCTTTCTCCTTCCGAGATGTGTAATCCCAGTTGGCGAGCCTTCTTCAGTCGTTCTTCGGTGCTTGTGGCGCTGATAATGAAGGCCTTCCAATCTTTGAATTGACTTTCGCCCATCCAGAGGCTGATTGTTGGAAGCAGTCTCTTTTGGCAGATCTCAATCAAAGAGGAATCTGGATTTCCGGAGGGCAGCTTCATGGCGGTTTGGCGGAACCGCTCAATATAGTTCCTTGTTAACTCCTTCTCCCCTTGGACGACGTCCATGAGAGTGGACATAGTGACGTCCTGTCCTACTTCGTAGAATTGCTCCAGGAACAGGCGCTTGAAGCCGGTGAAGGAGTGGATGCAGTTGTCCGGCAGATTGCGGTACCAATCGAAGGCGACTCCTTCCAATGCCCCAATGAATAACCGTGTGAGGATAGCATCATCATGGGGCAGATGGTCGGTGGTGACCTCGAAGTAAGTGATGTACCGACTCGCTGAGGTCTTGCCATCATATGGGTTAATATTGAACGGCTTATATTTTGGCGGGAATGGAACATCCCTCCATTCAGCAGGGTATGGTTGCCGTATTCTGAGATCTTGAGTATTTTCTCGGGCATGGAACATGGCTCGGAGCTCCTGGACCTCTCTCCTTACTTTTCGGGTCTCATCTGTAGCGGTAGGGGCTGTTACTTCGGGAGGATTATTGTCCGGGTTTGGTGCCGCTGAGTTTGAATCTATATTGACCGCGGGACCCGTGCTTGTTTGACCAGGCGTTCCTCCTTGTAGAGTTGGCAGGGCCGCTTTAATCTCGTCTACAGACTTGACCAAAGCAAGTAATATGGCTTCGAGATTGTCGATGCGCTGGCGATCATTGGAACCACCTTGATTGCTGTCCGTCATAAAAATCGTCCTTACATGAGGAGTGATGGAAGGAATGGTGGAGGACGTGCCCTCCGAGTCGTACCCATGCACCGAGAAGTCATCGGGATATGTGGGAATATTGACTTCTGGTTCGGACTAGGAGGGAGCAGTACCCCCAGCCTCAGAGTTTACTTCGTCTTGAGAATCACGGGTGTCCTCGGGGACATCGGTGCCTGTCGTACCGGATGGGAGAATCGCTTCCCCGGGCTCGGCTCCTTGAAACATTGGATTGTTGCGAATGTTCGGAGGAGTGCTACCCCCAACCCCCAACGATGTGGATGATGAATTTCCCACTGCAGCAGATTTTGTTTTTGAACGGGTGTGTTGGAATACTCCGATGGAAGACAACCATTTAGACGATAGTTTCTTAGCTGTAGTGGTTGATATCTTGGGACTGGAGATGCTTGTCTTTTTCCCCTTCCTTTCGACGGGGACCTTCTGAGCGAAATTGCAGGAGACTACCGGAGGTGCCTCATCTTCTGAACTCGGATGCTGTAGTCTTTGGAAGACGGATGGCCGATCTTCCGTCATTGCTGCGTTGTTGCAATAGCAGTTGACGATAATTTAGGTACAGCGATGTCCAAGCGAGGACTCTTTGCATGCCGGCACTCCTCCTCTTTTCTTGCGTTTGTGGAGGATCGCCTCCCGCAAGTCAGAAGAACCACTCTGTTCGTTTGCCGTCGGGAGCTGGACTCGAGCGGTTGTATACAACTTTCCATCCGAGGCCCGTGTGATAGTCAACGGGCCGCCCCGATAGTCAGAGGTTGGGACAGCTGACTGGGCCTGATGAGCCCGCGCTACCCTAGACTTCCTCCTTTTAGCACTTGCGGGTGCGTAATAGGAGGAGTCCAAGTTGAATGCCACAGAGTCTGGCTTATCATCCAGAGAACCATCAGGGTCAGGACCGTATGAGAGACGGTCGAAGACCGATCGAGAGAAGCGTGGAACGGACGCTATGCGGCTAGAGTTGGGTACCATGCAGGCTGTCTGCATGCGGTTGTCTTCTGCTGTTGGATGAGTTGTTTTTGAGCGGCTAGAAGTCACGACCGTGCAGGCTGGCCGCATGCGGTTGGCAATTGTGGCCGCATGGGTTTTCTGCAAGCGATTGACTCCCATAGCCGCATGTGTTTCATCCATGTGATTGGCGACTGTAGCCGCATAAGCCATACGGCTGACAGATGTGACCGCATGATTTTTCTTCATACGGCTAGCGGATGTGGCCGCATGAGCTTTTTTCATGCGACTAGCACCCCTATGCGGCTCGGTTCGCGTAGAGTTTCTCTTTGCCCCTGCAAGTCTAGCATCATAGTGTTTTCTTCTGCCGAACTTGGGGACAACAGAGTTGTCTACGGTCTGAAGTGGGGCCGCAGAAGAGTTCTTCTCGCCGTCTTGAGCAACAGAAGGTATCCCGTCGGAGGCTTGGGAAGGAGCAAATGATTTTGGCCTCCACTCTCTACGAGCCGTCGTACGGGTGCGCTTCTGGACCGGGCCAGCGCTTCCTTCGGAGAGCATCTCTTCAAACGTCTGTTGGTCGAAGCGGACGACCATCTTTTGTTGCGTGGAGCCAAGTTTGGCTGCATCCGACTGCGTCACCAACTCCTCAGCTGTGGAGAAGTTTGTCCCCAGCAGAGTCGCCATCCTGTTTGCCATGAAATATAAAAGAACAGAACAATTATCGAAGGACCGGACTTTTACTTCACATTACAAACTCGCTTGTATAAAGAAAGCCTAGGGACGAAAACCTAGGTACAACAGTCTAAGTACAATTGTTTATTTTAGATTCTGGGGGGGTGACGATAGAGGCTCGGAAAGGCGACGACAGCCCTGCCTTACTCCTTGGACGATCGGTATGCAGCCTTGGATCCTGTGAAAAGATGGTTGGCGTTGACGAAGAAATGCTCTTCTTGCTCTCCTCGTGTTGCTCTTCTGGCTTCTCTCTCTCTCAGTGTATTTTCTCTCTGAATATTAAGGGGGAAGCTCTTTGTGTATGCCTCTCTGATAATGTATATCTCACAAGGGAATGGCACCTTGCTATTTATAATAGTGAGGGCATCATTAGGGTTTGGATGATTGCCCATTCTCGAAGTGGCGGCGGCCTGATGCTTAATCAATCTAGACCATTCGTTTTAGGCGTGAAGGATCTGGGCCATAAATGGGGGTAGCACTAAATCTTTTGAATAATTAATGCTGATTGCTTTAAATCTTCATGATTGATTGTGTAGCTTGGATCTCCCACCACGTGTCCCATTGGTTTGATTATGAATGATATGACCTGATCTCATTAATTATAAGGATATGGTCATTGGGATCTGGTAAATCTTTGCATCTCATAATCATCTTTGCTGCCAGCTGTCATTGAATCTCTGCCACGTGTCTTGATGATGGACTCTGTCAAAGCCACATGACATCCATGAACCGCATGAGACAGCGTCTCGGCGAACCGCATAGGTATAGTTTTTGCGAGCCGCATGAGATGGTTCCTTGGTGAACCGCATAAGGGTAGTAACTGCGAGCCGCATGGGATGGCTTTTTGGTGAGCCGCAGGAAGACGATCCTTGCCAGCCGCATGAAGTTGTTCTTCACTGGAGCCGTATGGGAGTAGCCACGTGTCAATCTCGAATCGTGTCAGAGATTTTCTTCTATTTCCCAAGAGTCTGTCATTATGGCGGGGCCATTATGATACTTTATGTCAGAGCCGTCAGCTGTCACATCATGACAGAGCATTAAATAGGCAGACTGCTCGATGGCCAGCTGTGTGAAGGGGTCTTCGTGGGTATACGTGGCATTGAGCCGCATATCTCCGTGAGCCGTACGTACTTTTGAACCACATGCGGCTGGAGGACTCTTTGAACCGCAGGGCTGTCCCTATGCAAGCCGCATGGACTCTCCTATCCGAGCCGCATGAGACTAAGAGTCTCTCTGAACCGCATGGGACTGCTCCTGTATGAGCCGCATGGGGTTCTCCTATTCTGAGCCGCATAGATCATCGTTCTGATATTTTCCATGCTTCTACACTTGCCAGCTAATATGACTATAGAAGACTCTAGATTCTATAACTGAGGCGACCTAGCCCATACGATTTATCTTGGTAGAAAATTAAATCAACAATAAACGTCAAGACTCAAATTCATCAATGAACAAGAAAGGTGAACTTGAACAGTTGGAATCAAATTTCAAGATAGATTATAATGAGGCAAAAGCGGGAATAAAATTGAGAAGAACAGAACCTGCAATCAGCCTTCCTACTGCTTGTGCATCCTCGGCTGTCATGGCATAAGATCGCCCCTGCTGGCCTCCTCTAGCCTGCTGCTGGTGCTACACGAACCTCTGCTGCTGGGTCTGTAATGGTGGTCCCTTCTGCTGGCCCACCGGAGCCGTAACTCTTGCTCCCCGAGATATCCATTCCGAAGACTTGGGACACTCCTTCAACTGATGATCTGATGCCCCACAAAGTAGGCACCTGCCTAGCCTCTTCCAGCAGTCGCTCCACTCGTGCCCTGGTTTCTTATAGAAGGGACAAATGATAACCTGCTGCTTCCTCTGCTGATAAGGTGCACGGTCCTGACTCTGAAACTGCTGCAGCTGGAAGGGCCTCTGCTGAAGATACTGCTGCTGAATCTGTATGTGAGGCCTCTTGGCCGGGCCTGTACTGCCACTAGCTCCATGAGTATCCTGTGTCCTCTTTCCCTTCATTTCAAGATCGTCCTCCGTTGCCATGGCCCCTATCAGAATCTCCTCAAAAGTGGCATCACGGCTGCTCTTAGTAAATGACTTGATCTCCTTGATCAAGCCCTTGCGGAACCTCCTCGCCTTCGCGGCCTCAGTAAGATCCTCTACAAATTTGCCCAGATGGCAGAACTCACCTGCGTACTTCTCAATGGTCTAGCTCCCCTGAACCAAGTTCTCAAACTGTGTCCCCAGTGTTCCAAGTGCGGTGTCTGGAAAGAACTTCTCCTTGAAGAGCTTCTTGAAAGCCCTCCATGTCTGTCCCTCAGTACCCACTCGGGGATCGGTCTAGTACCATGTCCTGGAAAGGTCCTGCATCTGACCGCCAGCTGCCTCTACCTGAATCCCAACTGGTATCAATGCGAGACGAAAGATCTCCTCAATGTGCTCAATCCAGTCGTCGGCATATATGATGCCCTCGGTACCTCTGAAGTCCCACAGACGCATCTTCTAGAAGTCCTGGATGTTCGGGGTCCTCAGATGGCACTGGTGTATCTGGCCTCCCTACGACTGGGCGGTAACCCTCTCTATTGTCGTCCTGACCAGCTGGTGGGCATCGTCTATGCCTCGTCGAAAGTCAGCAGACTGGCGCTATTGCTGGTGCTGTTGTGCCTCTATAAACTGCTGGAAGAAGGCAAAGAGGTGTGCGGTGTCCACTGACCCTGAAGGTGGCTGCTGCTGATACACATCTGGGATGACGGGGGAAGGCCTCCGAACAGGTGGAGGTGCACCCTCGAATGCGGCAGAAACTCCGACATGAGAAGTAATAAGGGGTGCTACGGTCCCAGGGTCCAATTGAACCGGACGAGAGGTGGCAGACCTCTCGACGGTATCCCCCGGGCCGGAGCGATGAGATCGTGTCTCCATCACCATCCTGAAGACAGATCAAATAAGGAAATCAATACTAAGAAAGAAGCGATATAATCAAAGGAGGACAGTTTTTTTAAGAGGAAGCAATTATCAGCAAGAATTTAGATATCAGGAATTTAGATAAGAGTTTTTTTTTCTAAATATGATTGAGTACCTCAAACTTATATCCTATATCCTTCTGCAGGCTGTAGTGATACTCTAGTTCGAGTACCACTACAAAATTGCACTAGTTGCGACTCTCGAGACCTGCGAGGGCCACCACTAAAAACGTGTCACGACCTGCACCCAGTGTAGGGGCACGAGAAGTGGGTACGTCCGACCTACGCCACAGTATCGACGTAGAATGTGTTCTAGGTTATTGTCATAACTAACCACAATATGATATACTCTCCAAACGGAGGCCAATCACAGAAGGTACAACTCAATCACAAGTCTAAAGATAGAAATAGCACAATATGATAGATACGAAATCTTCAAATAAAGAAACAAATAGAAGGGAAATAAATCCAAGTTTATCAACATCAAGTCTCAACTCTCAAAATAATACAAATCTGAATCCACAAACACAAATGACATAAAGAAATAAGATAAGCAGTCTAGCAATCTAATCTAGACAATGGTAACATCCTCAGCAGCTGTCTGAACCTCCAAGGGGTCCAGGTTGCAAGTGTCATCTAGGCCTGCTCCGTTGTAGGTAGGACAGAACTCCTCTTCATCCTCTGTAGTATTTTTAACAGGTCTAGTTAGGACAGGAACGAGCACATATCTCTCAAACAATTCATATCATGGTATGAAATGTAAAACAAGCAATAGAGTAAGATACATGAACTACAAGAAATGTACATGAAAGATAAGAGATATTTGTAAACTGGAAATATTTATATATAAGTAAGAACTGTAAGTGACTAAGTGATTTAGAGCACAAGATGGTATATAATCGGCTTAGGTTTGCACATGAATAATCTGAGTTGCACATGAATAACACAGTTTCACATGAATAAGTAACAGAGTTGCACATGATAGGAAAGATCACATAACCATTTATACTCACCCCTACCCCAATCAATACACAAGGATCTGGTCAAGTTACGTTACGCATATGATGGTTTGGTTATACATGAAGCACATAGGAAAATATGGTCGTACATGAGAACTCATGAAAGTACATGAGCGTACATGAGTGCACATAAGAGTACATAAATAACGCAAGAGCAAAGAATACGTGATGTACATGAAACACATGACATAAAGTACCTTATGCGTCCTCTAAGGGGGATAACATCTCGTAAAAATATCCATATAGTACCAACCCGTGATAACAAGTGTCAGCATCAAGTAACGTAATCTAGAGCAAGAATATAAATCCTGACAAGTATAAAACGATCAGAGAATGTTCTCGCCTGATATCCTATATAGCTGATGAGAAAAGATGTCCAAATCGGAGTAACTGAGTCCTATTTAGAGCAACATAGGTTACAGTGTATTCACAATGGTAATAATGAAGTTTACAATACATCCTATATGATTTTAGGTCATTCTAGGCCAAAGTCAACTATTGGTCAACTCTTGTCAATAATTTAGTCAACTAGGTCATCTATAGTCAACTAGTCTAGGGTTTAGCTAAACTCAAGTCCTCTAGGCCAATTAGGCCTATCTAGTCAATCTAAGGTCAAACTAGTCAACTATTCTAGGTTAGTCGACAACAAGCCTATTCAAAATCCTATATCAATACATATACCATATAAAAATATCATATCTACAATCAATATATACATATATATATATATATATATATATATATATATATATATATATATATATATATATATATATATATATATATATTATATATATATATATATATATATATATATATATATATATATATATATATATATTTGATTTGTATATACGGGATATATATATATATATATATATATAAAATATATATATATATATATATATATATATATATATATATATATATATATATATATATATATATATATATATATATATATATATATAAAATATATATATATATATATATATATATATATATATATATTGATAACTTGTATGTATGTAAGTATGATTGAATGTATATATATGGATGTATGTATGTAGGAATGCAAGTATATATATATACATGCATACATTCATACTTGCATTCCTACATACATACATCCATATATATACATTCAATCATACTTACATACATACAAGTTATCAATATATATATATATATATATATATATATATATATATATATATATATATATATATATATATATATATATATATATATATATTTTACATACATACAAGTTATCAATATATATATACAAATATATATAGATATATATATAGAGAAAGGGGGAAAATAACTAAAATGTGAGTGTGTGTGTGTACATGAATAGTGTGAGTGCTAGCAGTTCAGTTAAGGTATGTGTGTGTGTGTGAGGGTGGGTTTCAGTCATGGATTTACAGTCAACATACCATTCACAGTTTACATATAGTTAAGCCAAAATCTCAGTTTTCATATTCACATATAAAACTCAGTTTTCATATATTAACATCTCATATACAATTCAAAGTAAACATCCAATGCAATTAAACCAATGACCCAACTCAGTTGTATTTAAACCCAGTCTCAGTTTACAGTATATATGTCAAAACCTAATGTCAATTTACATATTAACAAACCCAGGTTTCAGTTTACAGTATATATAAACAAAATCCCAGTTTCACAAACAACCCAAACTCAGTTTTCATGTTATCCCAACAACAGTAAACATGTATATATATTCAATCCCAACAAAACCCATATCCCATTTCGAAACACAATCATATGAACCCAAAATCTCAGTACACAGTCAAAGCCCAACATCTCAATTTCAGTTTACATTCATCCCAAGTTCAGTTTAAATCTCAGAAAACAATGAATAGTAAGATATAATATGCGTATACATATACACATATGTACATTCAAAAATACCTATATATACTCATTTAAATTTAGGGAAAAGTGTGTACAGAGGTTAACATATATATGTATGTATCAAGGGGGTGTTCACGTGTCCACAAAACTGGACACGAGTGTCCAAAACAAATGCAAACACAGTATCAGAATCGTACGTGCACACAGGCTCGTGCAGTCATGCCGAGTCGTGTCAGACACGACACAGTGCATGTGACACCTCGTGCACGTGTACACGTGTAGCTAGGGTGTCAGTCTAGGTGGTCGATACCTCACTTGGTGTCTACGACTTGTCTATGCACCACACGAACCGTGTATCAGTCGAAGGAATTCGACTGAGCACGTTCAGTGCAAAATGCGTGCAAATGCGATATCGTGTCTGATACGACACCATTTGAAACAAGAGTTGGGGACTGACCTTTCAATCATGGTCCCTACCTCCATGCCAAATGGCATGTGCCCACGTGGCCTAGAATGCGAGAAATTGCAGTGTGGCAATAGGACACTCACGTACTGCCTCGTGCTGTGTCCCATGTCCTATTTTGGACACGGACACGCGTGCAATCGTGTTCAGAGTTCAAGAATACCAAATCACACATGAAGGGCTACTGAAATATGAAATTATTTTTAGAAAATACAAATAAACAGTTCTATTGGGCATTTCATCAAACACTTGTAATAGCACTCCGATACACATGCGATACGCATATCAAATGAACCCTAATTCCTATCAAACTTGGTCTATAGGTCCTTGGTACCTAAATGCATACATCTGTGAAGAGAAAACATAAATTTGAATGAGTTTGAGGCTATTACCTATTGAGAGTGAGATCTCAATGAAAATCCTTAGGAAAGAGGTCCTTCTCCAACTTGCAATGGTCCAAAGCCTCCAAATCCTTGATAGCTAGCTTCTATGGACCTCCTCTACATTAGGGGAGTGTGATATAAAAGACTAGGCTCAATCTGGAGTTGATTTGGAGAAAGGGGGTAATTTTTGGGGAAGAACACTATTTGGGTTTAAGGAGGCTATGTAAAAGAGGTAAGGGGGTGTCAATATGTGTTCATATAGGGGTGGGGATCCTTTGATGGTAGCCAAGAATCATTTCTAGGGTTAGGGTTAAGTTACATGAGGTTTGAAGGCCTCAAGTTAGTTTAA
This sequence comes from Iris pallida, assembly GCA_029216955.1. Classification (NCBI taxonomy): domain Eukaryota; kingdom Viridiplantae; phylum Streptophyta; class Magnoliopsida; order Asparagales; family Iridaceae; genus Iris; species Iris pallida. The sequence goes on along the minus strand of JANAVB010017196.1, from coordinate 4,767,397 downwards.
TTCAAGCCTTTCTAGTAAAGGCCTATAGCTAAAATATCTATTCTTAACAAATATCCTACTTTAAACTAATATCAAGATATTCCTAACCTTGTCATGATGGAAACTTCTAATCTAATATCTAGGCTCATGGATAATATATAGATTAGGGCAATTCTAGGTTAAGGCCTAATTTAACACTTACCACATTTCTATTGATCAAAGTCCTAATTAATATAAAAGTCACCAAATGACCAAAATATCCTTAGGCTAAAAAGTTGTAATTAGTCATTCTAATCACATGGTTAGGTCCCCATGGTCCTGGTTAGTCTCTAGGCTAAGTAGTTCTAGGGTTACATTATCAAAACACCAAAATCACAATTCGCTAATTTAAATAGTATGAAAATAATTAAAATTTACCAAAATTTACTAACATGATTTAAATCCTATTATTAAATGGCTAATTTTACAAAAGTTCAAAATTACCCTCATTTTAGAAAAGTGGTAATTACCTAATGACATATCCAGTTTGTGTATTTTTAGAATACACAGTTTTGTCACACCCATTAATCTTGAATCCATTTGACATCATTACATTGTCAAACTTTTGGTGCCGTTGTTTCGGTGCTTGTTTTAGTCCATATAGTAAATTAGTTTGCACACCTTTCTTTCTTTTAGTTTAAACTATTCTTGTAGATATCTCATCTTCAAGGATATAAGTTATTTACTCAGATGTCTTCTTTTTTGGAAAAGAAAATGTTGTTTAATTGCATGTTGCAAGTAAAAGAAATCATACTTACCGATGGATACCCGTATGTATGGCCAATACAAATCAGTTTGGCATGTTCCGATCCAACACCGAGACCTACAACTACGGACGCTAAATAATATTTACTTTGGGAGTTTCTTATTCAAACCACATAAATTGAAAGTTTTCTAAATAAAGAATCACTACAACAAATAGGGCATACAATAGCAATTTTTCTATAACGTTCAAGTGTCCTCGCTATAGAATGTTATCAACAATAGCGTTCTTTTTGCAGTGCTATAAAAATATCTATCTATAGCGTTTCCTGAATGTTGTAGAATTTATAAAATTCATCTATTGCTTTGTTTGAATGTCAAAGCAAATCTCATGTTCGAATCCTAGGAGAAGTAGCGTAGGTTTTTATTTTACATGATAAAAAAATAGACTATAGCATATTTGGCGTGAAAGCATACAAATTTACAAAATCTGTGCCCAACATTTATAAAACCCATAGTCTAAACCCCCTAATATTCCTTCTTCCGTGCATACTATCGGCCCTAAAAATTTTCTCATAACACTACAAGAATAGAGGCTTTAGGCCACAAAATCTGGAACGACAAAATTTTTTTGTCGCCCAAACTAATCTTTAATGACACATTTTTAAGGCACTTTCTAAATAAGTGTCATTAAATTTTTTTTAGTGATGACACTATACTAAAATGTGTCATTGTAGTTAAATATTTATTATCATCTATGACACATTCTAAAAAATATCGTGAACATAAATGCAGCGACACTTTTAAAACCAGTTTAAAATGTCGTATAATAATTTATAATAAGCAAAACACTTTTAAAGTGTTGTTCTAAATTATTTTCCCCAACTTTTTCCATTTTACCGCTTCTTGAAATTTTTCCAAAAATTTGGAGCTGAATTTCAGCCCGCGCGATAAAGGATCTGTACGTAGTTACTTCTCCAAATTAACTCTCTCTCTTCTTCCTTCCTCTTTTTATCTCCCCTTCTTCGTCTTATTCTTCATCAAATTAGGGTTACGGTTAAGGCTTGGCTTCAGAATCCTCTCCTTCTGATCTGTCGCCGCTTCTCCGATGAAGCCTAGCTTCTCCTTTCCATCGTTGTGGCTCATGCTGCTCACCAAGTCTTTCAGCTTGAACCGCTATGGGGGCGCCGAACCGGTCGATGAGCTCTTCTTGCACATATCCGACTAGCTTTTCGGAGCCCACACGAGGTGCTTCTCTCCTTCAGCGGTAGAGGAGGAGCCGGAGCGGAGGTCCGATTTGGGGGGGGGGGGGCGACGAGTCGAAGAGGAGGTTGTGGTCGAAGACTAGGTAGACCGAGTCGGTAGACTCTCGGACAGGGACCCTGTGCCATTGCAAACGGTGAACTCAAAGTCGGAGTCCTCGTCGAAGGGTGCAGAGTCTCTATCTCTATCTCTCTTTTTCTCTCTCTCTCGAGGTTGGGTCACTGCGCAATCACCACCACACATCTTCGATCTCTCTAGGTTTGGAGCAATTTCGATTGTCGGTGCCACCAACACCTCTGTCCCGCATCTAGGTTATCTCTCACTCCATCTTCTCGAACTCTTCTTTTTCTTAATTTTTTCTTCATATATTATCTAGGGTTTAGAGGAAGAATCGATCATTTGATAAACATAATAATTTGGAATTTTGTAAGCATCGGAATACAATCGATCATTTGATAAACATAATAATTGGGAATTTTGTAAGCATCAGAATACAATCGATCATGGGTTTTCCTTTCTTAGTTAGGGTTTTGAAGAAAAAGCGATCATTATCTAGGAATTTTCTTTCTTGATATTGAATCATGACATTTGTTTTACTAGAATTATGTGCAACTGTGGGAGACAATATGTTTAAACTTAGAAAGGAATGGATTTCATTTGAAATGTTGAACCTCCTAGTAAAGAATTAGATTTAATTAAACCTCTCTAATCTCCTTACTAGAGAAATTTTTGAATGAAATGTTGAACCTCCTAGTTGAATTAACCTATATAAGGTCCTAATTTTTGAATGAAATGTTGAACCTCCTAGTTGAATTAACCTATATAAGGTCCTCATTACATTTTCCTCAGCTTTCTCTCTAGTCATATAACTCATATTAAATGCAGGAATATAGATCAACTTGTAAAGGTAAAGATTTTGAGAAGACATGGTGGCTCTTGGGATGATCTACACGTTACTCACAGGTATATAAACATTGAAAGAAACATCTAATATATACAGACCAAAGGTTGGGAAGTTGTTGAGACATTTGGTATAGAGATGCAGTTCCTGGGTTCGAATCCCAGGCCGGAGATAGTCAAAGACTGGTCCTTATTCTAAAAGAAGAATTCTGGACAAAACATGCTTTCTTTTGGTATGTAGCTGCATGATTGTTTTGATCCAATCAAAGACAATCAAGCAAATAGATTTTACATGTATGGAACTTTACATTGACTACAATCTGCACTTAATTATTTTTATATGTATAGATTTCTTTTTGTTCTTTCTACCCTACATTAGAGCAGTGGATTATTTGCAAAATCTTCTAGTATATTTTTTCCATGTGCACTGCAGCCCTTCACATAGATACGTTTCTGACGTTTTAAGTTAGTGTGCAATATAGCCCCTAGATGTTATTCTATAATTCTCTTCACTTTTGGTTCACTCACTTTTACATGGATTTAATAACTCATTATGTGTTTGTTACTAATCTGCCTAAGCAAATGGTCGTGGCTGATAAGTTAGATTTCTTATGTAACCTCATAAGCAGAAGTTACATAGTTTGTTCTCAGTCGAAAATAAAAAGAAACTGTAACGCCCCAGTCCCAAAATACTTAGGACTAGGTACGTATCCATGCCAGCTGCATACATACGAAGTATACTCCAATATATGGAAACTCGTATGTATACATAAGCTGTAAAATGCAGTAAACCAAGAGTAATCTAATCTCATCCACAAACGAAGAATAAAAGGTATCATAAAATCAACTGTAATAAGTCTTGGTACAATACGTTGGGCAGAGACAAAGTCCACTACCAACTATCTCAAATAAAAGGTACAAGAAGGAATAGATGAAATAACAAGACTAGCCAAGTGCAATCATCTTCGAAAGGATGGAGAAGATCACGGCCTCGACTAGAACACCTGCAATAACATAGAAACACACACACCTGGAGAGATAACCAGGTCCTCAGAGGGACGTAACAAGATACAGGAAGAACATGCCATATGAACTGAATATAAATGCACCATAAGATAAAGATAAAGTAAAGTGTCCAAACCATAACACGGCTCAATATCCCATCATCGAAACAGTAGGCTACCCCTACAACCAAACAAGGACAAGGGGTAACTTACTATTCCACGATGTGACATTTTTTCATGCCATGATTGGAACATGAAATTTGCTAAGGTCTCTTAACCTTTCTAGTAGGCAATTTAGAAGACATATCGATGTATGGGCAGGTGAAGGCTGACTCCCCCAGGACAAGTAACAACTCACAACACGCACACGTCAAGTACCAATACTATCAGCCGGCATAACTCGAGGCTAGCAGCCCACGTGAACCATCAGTCCACATAGCTCGAGGCTAGTGACCCTCGCGACTCGACTACCGTAGTACGCAGTTACTACAGCTTTTGGATTTGGGATAGCCCATACATTTATCTGTCTTCTCCCTCCTAAGGTCACTAACAGAAGGTAGTTCGCTAAGACTAGCTCCATATGCATAAAAAGGCAAGAAGGAAAAATAACTGAAAGCAAAATAAAGTGAAATAAAAATAGCAAGTAATGGATCCAACTGAGAACAACTAATAAATATACAGTAAATAAATAAATAAAGGTGCATGTAATTATAAACAGTAAATAAGGAAAGGTATCTTACCTGTGGGTGGTGCGAGAAACAGCAAAATCCAACAATCAGAATCGTCAACACGAAAGTCAAAATCCACAAGAAGTTCCGGATGCCGAAACAAACATCACGAACGAGTTTGAAATAAAAGATATGCCTAGGAAACGCCTGTCCAAAAGTCAACTTTTGGAACAGAGGCAATTTCGTAATTTTGGATCAAAACGATGTCCGCCGTTGGACCCGCTTTGCACCGAAATACGTACCAATATCTACGGTCTCTAAAGTCATCAAACTACATGTCTACAGATTTGTTTTGATGAGACGAACCCAACGGTATGTCCAATTTTAGATTTCGGTGGGCTGTGCACAAAATCGTCCGTTGAGTGGGATTGTGGGCACGCCAAAATAGCGTCCCGATCAACGGTCTCAGAATCGGACCAAACTTGGCTCACAGGATCAGAAAAATATTTCGAGTCCAATGGCGCAAGTTTCGTCGCGATTTGATGAGTATGCACAAAGTAATTGGGAAATTTTGAAAAGCCCGATACGGGAAAATTTGACGGATACGAGTCAAATTCGTCGCGCACACGCAACCAATTTGAATTCCGTCAAAGCCCGCACGTCCGAAAATTCGATACGGACCTTTCAGTACTCTCGATTTGCGACGGGGTCGCCCGGTTTGTCGGGACGTACCTCGTACGGGATTTTTAAGGTTTATAAAAACTGATTTTTTAAGATTTTTAATTTAATTAAAACTGAAATTTATTGCAGAATAAATAAATCTATTTGAAGGGGATAATAGAGGGTCATGGGGGCTCTCTACACGAATTTACGGATATAAAAATGGATTAGAATCGAGAGAGAAATCAAACAGAGAAATTGGATACCTTAAAGTGGGAGTCTGTTGTTGTTGTCGTCGTCGTCGTTTCCGTCGTCGCTGTCGCGGGGTGTTGCTGTGCTCGCGGGGGAGAGGTTGGCCGAGGGTGGAGGAGAGAGGAGGAGGAAGGTGGAGGAAGAGGTTCGGATTTGAGTTGGAAAGAATTGGGTTGAGTTTAGGTAAAAAAAAGTAAAAGTATATATATACTGGGGGGGGTTTCGGCCAACCCTTGCTAGCTGCTGCTTCTTATTAATAATGTGGGGCGCATGCAGCTTGCTTTAAGGTGGGAGGGGGGGGGGGGGGGGGGGGCGCACTTAATGGTGCTGCTGCTTACTCTTTTGTGGTAGGGTGGTCGGTCCCACCCTATTGGGCCGACCACCAATAAGGTTTTTTTTTTTTTTTTCTTCTTTCTCTTTTTCTTTTCTAATCTTTTACTTCTATATATATATATATATATATATATATATATATATATATATATATATATATATATATATATACCAAAATTTATTTAAAATCTAAATACCATTTAAAAGTCAACTATTCAATTATTTAATATATTTGAGCATATCTACATATATATATATATATATATATATATATATATATATATATATATATATATATATATATATATATATATATATATATATATATATATATTCAAACCTTAATAAATTAACTCGAAATAAATATAGTATTTAAATAGGAAAACATGGTCATTAAATCTCCACCAATTTGAAATAAAAGTTTAATATTATCTAACTATATATATGATGCATCTAAAATATATTTTTACATATATACACAAATTTAAATCGCCATAAAAGGCAACAATAATAATATCACATTAATATCAAATAATATCAACAATAATAAAATGTCTATTTAATTTTCACAAAATAACTTTAGTAATAATAAAATAATAAAATTGTTCCAACGTGTGAACTTTACCACACCCCTCATTTGGGCCCAGAAAAAATACCATTTTTGTAACACATTATTAAATAATAAAAACGTAAATTTGTACCACTAATTAATATTTAGAAAATATTCCCCCAAACCTTAAAATAAATTAAAAAATATTTTAAACCATAAAATAAGCATCCATGGTCGTCATTGATCGCACCACATGTCTACTTGGGCTTAAATTTTGTTCGGGCCCTGTTCGGGCTGAATTGGCCAAACCGGGTCATCAAAAAAATAAATAAAACCATAAAGTATATAAATTCATTTTTAAGTCTAATAAAATAATAAAAAAATAATTATAAAAATAGGGGTTTTACATCCTACCCAACTTACAAGAATTTCGTCCTCGAAATTTAGGATTAATAGGGTAGATAGGGTTGAGGGATAGGAAGAGTTCGTCAATACCAAAATACCATTAAATTTTGGAGGAGGCGATAAAACGGTGTTCAACACCACCATGCAATAGAAAATTGTAGAGTCGATATATACAAAAATATATCATGGTTATGGAATTGAATAAGGGTTGCTAGTGAAGGTAGCAAAATTTTGAATATCCAATTTTAGAGAACAGTAAGGAATTGAGTAGACCAAAGAGAATAAATTAGACATTCGGGAGATATGGTTCCTTAAGGGAGAACTGGATACTAATCGTCTTGGTCGGGGGTTTGATTTAGTGAACGATTAGAATTATTCTCGAGTGCTTAAGAATAATTGGGAGGGCACGGTAACAATTCTAGGGTTGAGAAAATGAGGAGTAGTTAAAGGCGAGGATATGGCCACATGAGTCGGTCGGTGGCTATCTACATTTGTGTATAAATAACTGATAGGACAACCAAGGATGATACCTTGAGTCTATCTAGCAAGTACAGTGCCTTTGTCACGCCCCAGAACCAGAACACTGGAGAGCGGGGGCAGACATAGCCAGCTACGTATAATGAAATAGAATCCACCTCATTATAAGGTCACGACTGTCTAGATATATGAGGGTTTATATACAAGCCATCAGTCTCTTAAGGTCAAGAACAAGCCTAGTGTCTCAATCACAAACAAGTAAGTAAATGTCACAAGATGTAAGATCACCAAATATACAATAATAAGGCGTCCCAAACATTACATATTCAGCTGAGCATAAAGCTAGTCGTTACAAAATGTGAGGACTAGCAAGAGTTTTTAGTCATACATGATCAACCCTAGGTTGCCAACCATGTTACATCCCGTAGGCAGACAGTAAGTAAAGGTGCAATACGAGCTAAACAGGTGCTCGTCGTTAAATGCCTCAAAAGAATATTTTTACAATAAAGTGGGAGAGCCAAAAATAACCCACTCGTTGCCCTGGTTACGCCTGGTGGTCACCATGTGGCTGGAAGGTCGGTAGATCCTCTGGTGCTGCTCCGGTATCTGGCCATACAAAACCAGCTGGGTCAGACCCCAGAAAGAGCAAGTGCCACAAAGGAGGCTTCACTTAAGAACTAAAACCAGCAATTAGCACAAGAATATAATTACAAATAAAAGACAGTAATTAAGGAAAAGCATGACAGGTGATACACGATGAGGTAACCATGGGACTATTCAGATAACCAAGTTACAACCCGTAAACCAAATAAAGATCGGGGTTGTAACTCTTCATCTGAACAGAACTTGGTATCCCCACCATTTATCAATAAGGCCAGTGTAAATAATCACGATCTCGAAGTAAGGTAAAGCATGTCGAGCATGTCATGGGGTACAACAAGACAATAAACGAAGAGAGAACACAGAACTGCTCCGGAAGCCAGGTTACAACCCGTAAACCAAACAAGGACCGGGGTTGTAACCCTTCGCCTAAACAGAACAGGTCCCCTGATCTTTATTGTTAAAAAAAGCAAGCACAAGTAATCATGTCATGTAACAATCTTGTACAGGATTGAGGCAAGAATAGACAGGGTTAGACTCCATTCAATCATTCACGGCCAAGCAATAAGTACGGCTTGATACTTTAATTAACTAGGGTTATCACAGGCCTAGTTACTAGCAAGATGCAATGAGATTATTCTACAGCCACAAGCCCTGCAGACCATCCAGGTTATCCAGGTCGGATATTAGTTACAATAAGGGTGCAACACATGACAGTGTACGGAAAATGTGCCCTACTCGTCGGCAGGCTACAGATCCCAAGTGGGGCGCCCAGATAACGGGATTGCCTGTAGCTGGAAAATCTCTTCATGACTACTGGATTATTCTAGTTGTTAGCCTTAGTCGATTTCAGTGGGTATCCCTGACCATGGTACTCAGGGGTCCCCGTCCTAGACATGATGCAAGACAAGACGGGTTCATTCGTACAAGCACAATCGTCCACGGTGTCCAGGATATTCAATCTTGTCAAGTCGTGTTAGCCGTCGCAACAGCATTTCGAAAAATATCATGTCAGGTCATCATGTCAAGTCTACTTGTCAGGAGTGTGCCACGGCGGGCCACTATCAAGAATTATCATGCCAAGTTATCATATCAAATTTATTGTCAAGAGTGCACCACTACGGGTCACTGTCAAGTCATTCTCATTTATCAAGGAGGGGAGAAACTTGTGCAATTAAATAATAATATATATTCTTGAAGCCAAGGAGAAACTCTACAACTTTCATGTTTTGAGTTTTTCAAGATTCTAGCTACAAAGCAACTTAAACAGGCAAAAACAGTGAAATAGAGCAATTCCGACGCATGGGATTCCTGCACAATCGGGGCATGGGATTCCTGCACAAATCGGCACATGGGATTCCTACACAAATCGGCGCATGGTATTCCTGCACAAATTGGCGCATGAGATTCCTGCACAATCGGCGCATGAGATTCCTGCACAAATCGGCGCATGAGATTCCTGCACAATCGGCGCATGGGAAACTCTCGTTGCGTCTTCAGTACATGCGCGTAGGGAACCTATGCGCATGACACGCTCGGAGTTAAGGGATGCGTTGCCGGGACTTCACAGCGCATGGTCTCCCGGTACATGGCCTCCCGGCGCATGGCCTCCCGGGCGCATGGCCTCCCGGGCGCATGGGGTTCCCGGCGCATGGGGTTCGTCGTCCCCAAATAGCAAGTTCAGCCATGAAAGTTCCGAAAACTTGTAATGGCCATAACTTCCTCACCCGGAGTCGAAATCATGCGAAACAAAAGCCAAAACTGCATGAAATTGAATTCTCTACAACATAAAACTATTAGTTTTCATAAATAACCAAGTTTTAGAGATTAAAACCAAGAAAACCAAAAAGTTACAAACTTAGATCTACAAGAATCCATCCATCAAATCCAAAAATGCCAAGTTCTAAAGAGGCTTAGAATCAAGTAAGGAAGAGAATGGAATAATAAAACTTGAGATCCATCATGAAGCAAGTTGCACTTGCCTAAGCTCTCTCTCTCTCTCCCTCCTGGTGGTTGAAGAAGTAATGGTGGAGAGTAAATGAAGAAGGAAGGAAATAATGATGAGAGAGAAAAGGAAGGAGGTTATAAATAAGGAGGGTGGTGGTAGGTAGGAGGGTTCACCTTTGGTTCATGATGAACCAAAGCAAACCAAGCCAAGCCGAACCAACTCAAGAATAAACCAATCAATGAAATGCTAGAATAATTCAAGCAGAAAGACATGCAATACGGGTCAAGATACGTATACGTATTCCAAAATACGTAATACGAACCACAGGCATTACAACTCTACCCACCTTAAAAGAATTCCGTCCTCAAAATTTAATCAAGAGGCTAGAGATGCAAGGACAAGATATACTAATCACAGGCAAGCTATAGCTAAGCAATCAATCATGCAATCATGTATATAAGCAAGGAAATCGAAGGTACGAGAAAGAGGGAAGATATCCTGCTAGGAACCTCTCTGCCGGTTCTGAATCTGAGCTTGGACCAGGGCATACTACTGGGGTCTCTGCTGCTGGAAGACTTGTGCCTGATGCGGCAATGGCATCGGAGGCTGGTACTGTTGCTGCTGTACTGGTGCTGGTCCCCTTACTGAGGGACTAGTCTGAGCCAATAAGGAGGAACCGGCTCTATTCGGACAGGACCCTATCTTGTGGTCCGGTGCTCCACAAGCCAAAAATAATCCCTGAGCTCTGCGACACTCCGAAACAACGTGTCCTGGCTTCCCATAATGAGTGCAGCCCATTGTAGAAGACTGCTTCTGCTGCTGAGGGGACGTGACTGACGTAACTGAAGCCGTCTGCCTCGAAGTTCCAATTGTCAAAGCCCTGACTGCCAAGGCTGGTGCTGTCGACTGGGTCATCTGGCCGTGAGATCGCTTCCGACCTCCGGTCCTGTCCACAATCCTCTGGGAGGTATACTCATGCCTCCTAGCTGCTCTCAAGACTGTATCAAAAGTCTGATGCTCAAACTGCTCAACTGCCAATAGAATCTCCAGGTGAAGCCCCTGCTGAAACCGCTGGGCTCTATCATACTCGGTTGCCACCAAGGTGGGAGCAAACCGACTGAGTCTCGAAAACTTGGCCGCATATTCATCGACCGTCCTGCCCATCTGCTTCAAATTGGTGAACTTGGTCTGTAGATCGTACCGAGCCACCGCATCGAAGTACTTGGTCTGGAATCTCTCATGGAATACTGCCCAAGTAATGGGTGCCACTAGTCCCACGGCCTGCACCGCCCACCAGCTGCGGGCAAGATCTAATAACTGCAGGCACACTACGGCCACGTTCTCGTCTTCTGGGGTCCTAGCTGCTTCTAGAATCACTTCGGTGTCCTGAAGCCATGCGTTAGCAGCGATAGCATCTTCACTGCCATCGAAGAATGGAAGGTTCAGGCGCTTGAAACTGTTCGCTGCACTGTTCCCATGACGACCGCCTCTGTTCAGAGCATCTTCCACTTCCTGGTTCAAGCCATCTCCTCTACGATCCTGGGAAGCTGACAAGGTCCTGATGAGACCCACCAAAGTGCCATCATCGGGCTCTGCAGGCTGGACGGGCTGAACTGGTGGCTCGGGATCCCCGGTAGGCATGACTCGGAAGGCTGCTCCTGAGTGCTGGGCCTGATCTTCTGGTTGCTGCTGGTCCATGGAAGGTACTCCGCCTTGCTGATTGGCAGATCCAAGAACAATGCCGCTGAAGACATAGGAAACAATAAGAAAGGACCAAGACAGATCAACGATTACAAGCATGTGATCAGGACAAGAATTTCAGGGATTCAGAGAATACGAACAGAGATCAAGGACGAGTACTGATTGAGACATCTATTCGGTAAACCCTCACATATCTTGATTTACAAGACCTGCATGGGCCACCACTTAAACCATGTCACGCCCCAGAACCAGAACACTGGAGAGCGGGGGCAGACATAGCCAGCTACGTATAATGAAATGGAATCCACCTCATTATACGGTCACGGCTGTCTAGATATATGAGAGTTTATCTACAAGCTATCAGTCTCTTAAGGTCAAGAACAAGCCTAGTGTCTCAATCACAAACAAGTAAGTAAATGTCACAAGATGTAAGATTACCAAATATACAATAGTAAGGCATCCCAAACATTACATATTCAGCTGATCATGAAGCTAGTCGTTACAAAATATGAAGACTAGCAAGAGTTTTTAGTCATACATGATCAACCCTAGGTTGCCAACCATGTTACAGCCCGTAGGCAGACAGTAAGTAAAGGTGCAATACGAGCTAAACAGGTGCTCGTCGGCTAAATGCCTCAAAAGAATATTTTTACAATAAGTGGAAGAGCCAAAAATAACCCACTCGTTACCCTGGTTACGCCTGGTGGCCACCATGTGGCTAGAAGGTCGGTAGATCCTCTGGTGCTGCTCCGGTATCTGGCCATACAAAACCAGCTGGGTCAGACCCCAGAAAGAGCAAGTGCCACAAAGGAGGCTTCACTTAAGAACTAAAACCAGCAATTAGCACAAGAATATAATTACAAATAAAAGACATTAATTAAGGAAACGCATGACAGGTGATATACGATGAGGTAACCATGGGACTATTCAGATAACCAAGTTACAACCCGTAAACCAAACAAGGACCGGGGCTGTAACTCTTCATCTGAACGGAACTTGGTATCCCCACCATTTATCAATAAGGCCAGTGTAAATAATCACGATCTCGAAGTAAGGTAAAGCATGTCGAGCATGTCATGGGGTACAACAAGACAATAAACGAAGAGAGAACACAGAACTGCTTCGGGAGCCAGTTTACAACCCGTAAACCAAACAAGGACCGGGGTTGTAACCCTTCGCCTGAACAGAACTGGTCTCCTGATCTTTATTGTTAAAAAAACATGCACAAGTAATCATGTCATGTAACAATCTTGTACATGATCGAGGCAAGAATAGACAGGGTTAGACTTCATTCAATCATTCACGGCCAAGCAATAAGTACGGCTTGATACTTTAATTAACTAGGGTTATCACAGGCCTAGTTACTAGCAAGATGCAATGAGATTATTCCACAGCCACAAGCCCTGCAGACCATCCAGGTTATCCAGGTCGGATATTAGTTACAATAAGGGTGCAACACATGACAGTGTTCTGGAAATGTGTCCTACTCGTCGGCAGGCTACAGATCCCAAGTGGGGCGCCCAGATAACGGGATTGCCTGTAGCAGGGAAATCTCTTCATGACTACTGGATTATTCTAGTTGTTAGCCTTAGTCGATTTCAGTGGGTATCCCTGACCGTAGTACTCAGGGGTCTCCGTCCTAGACATGATGCAAGACAAGATGGGTTCATTCGTACAAGCACAATCGTCCACGGTGTCTAGGCCATTCAATCTTGTCAAGTCGTGTTAGCCGTCGCAACAGCATTTCAAGAAATATCATGTCAGGTCATCATGTCAAGTCTACTTGTCAGGAGTGCGCCACGGCGGGCCACTATCAAGAATTATTATGCCAAGTTATCATGTCAAATTTATTGTCAAGAGTGCACCACTACGGGTCACTGTCAAGTCATTCTCATTTATCAAAGAAGGGAGAAACTTGTACAATTAAATAATAATATATATATTCTTGAAGCCAAGGAGAAACTCTACAACTTTCATGTTTTGAGTTTTTCAAGATTCTAGCTGCAAAGCAACTTAAACAGGCAAAAACAGTAAAATAGAGCAATTCCGGCGCATGGGATTCCTGCACAATCGGCGCATGGGATTCCTGCACAAATCGGCGCATGGGATTCCTGCACAAATCGGCGCATGAGATTCCTGTACAATCGGCGCATGAGATTCCAGCACAAATCGGCGCATGAGATTCCTGCACAATCAGTGCATAGGAAACTCTCGTTGCGTCTTCAGTACATGCGCGTAGGGAACCTACGCATATGGTACGCTCGGAGTTAAGGGATGCGTTGCCGGGACTTCACGGCGCATGGCCTCCCGGCGCATGGCCTCCCGGCGCATGGCCTCCCGGGAGCATGGGGTTCCCGGCGCATGGGGTTCGTCGTCCCCAAACAGCAAGTTCAGCCATAAAAGTTTCAAAAACTTGTAATAGCCATAACTTCCTCATTCGGAGTCGAAATCAAGCGAAACAAAAGCCAAAACTACATGAAATTGAATTCTCTACAACATAGAACTATTAGTTTTCAAAAATAACCAAGTTTTAGAGATCAAAACCAAGAAAACCGAAAAATTACAAACTTAGATCTACAAGAATCCATCCATCAAATCCAAAAATGCCAAGTTCTAAAGAGGCTTAGAATCAAGTAAGGAAGAGAATGGAACAATAAAACTTGAGATCCATCATGAAGCAAGTTGCACTTGCCTAAGCTCTCTCTCTCTCCCTCCTGGTGGTTGAAGAAGTAATGGTGGAGAGTAAATGAAGAAGGAAGGAAATAATGATGAGAGAGAAAAGGAAGGAGGTTATAAATAAGGAGGGTGGTGGTAGGTAGGAGGGTTCATCTTTGGTTCATGATGAACCAAAGCAAACCAAGCCAAGCCGAACCAACCTAAGAATAAACCAATCAATGAAATGCTAGAATAATTCAAGCAGGAAGACATGCAATACGGGTCAAGATACGTATACGTATTCCAAAATATATAATACGAACCACAGGCATTACAGCCTTGTTTTTCCAAAATAAGTAAAAGACAAGAACAACAAAGGTTTCAAAGACGGTGTTATATATTGAGTACGAATTGCGGGGTTCATAGGCGGCAAAAATAATTCAAAAGAGGATTGTCAAGGCGGTTGCGGATGAGACTCTAAGGCAAGTTTGACTATGTCTCCATCCGCATAGAATAAGTTATGATAAGCGAACCAAAGTGCAATAGGTTGATCAGACCATCATACCCCGATTCTGATTAGACAATATATTAATGGGTGCACCCAATAAAATATGTCATGATCAAGCTCGAAAGAATAATCGTGCAAAAACTAAAGCTAATTTAGCAGCATGAGATTGTAAAATATGAGTAATGGAGGTAATGATGAAGGAAATTAAATAGTCCATGATCTTTTAAAATCAAGACACGCCCGATGTGTGGGCCTATACAGTTTTCCTAGTTTTTCTCACTTACGGTTTGGTAGACTAGATAAGGTAGGGTTCTCTGAATTTATAGTCTAAGTGAACTTACCAATGTGGTCCACAAGGAAAAAGGTTTGTTAGGTGGTGTGGTATTCTACCCAACTTACAAGAGTTAAACTAGTAGTGTGATGGGACCATGGGTCAAGCAACCAAGATAAAGTACAACGCTAAGCATTAAGGAATTTAAGTAGAACAAAATCACATATTGGGTCGAAAGAATTGAGTCGAGGTTGAATCCCTATCCGTGGTCAAAAATATATCGGTATCACGGTAAAGATTATAGTTTGGCCATTTTGACCATAAGGTCATATCAAGAAATAGAGTACAAGAAGATGGGTTTTGGTGGGACATGATATGTCTACAGGAAGGTGGGCTTGTCTAGGTCTTATATATGAAATTTGTTGGGAGAAAAAGTATAGTGTTGTACTCCAAATATCTAAGTCACGGTAAGGGATGCCAAAAGATCTAAAATAGAAAGTGGGAGTTCACGAGATGATAATTAATGCACAAAATAAGAAGATTAAGTTAAAGCATAAAATAAAATTAATTAAAGAATCCTTAAAAATAATTTAGGAACACAATTCCGGAGAGAAGATAGTCTCCTAGATGAATACAGTTAAGGAACCATTTAATCATTATTCAAGTTGCAAATGGGTTAGGAGGTCGCAATTAAAAGATCTGGAATTGAAGGAAGGTCGAGTCAGTCGAGGTGGAAATACCGTCACATAGCTTGGTAGATGACTAACAACACTTGTGTATATACTACTATCATGGTCATGGGTGACATGGCAATTGGTGTGGAATACTCAGTAGGGTTATCTTGGGGCCTACCATTAAAATTTAACTCAAGTTTCCTCCAAAAGTCTCTAAATAAAATTTTCAAAAATAACCACCCAAAATTTGTATTCACTCCAAGGCGTTCAAATTTATCATAAAAAATTTAAATCACTCTCATAAATCTCAAAGCAAAATTTTATCACGTTGCTACTAACCTTTTCCAAAATTAACGTTTAATTTCAACTATTAAACTTAAGAGTTCATAGTTTACGAATCCATAAAAATTTCACAATCAATCAAAATTTTAACACTCTAAAATTTTCAAATAACTCATAATAAAACTCTTAGCATATTAAAAGCAATCTCAAAAAAAATTAAGCTCAATGCTCTCATAAATTTTAACTTCTATTCATGCTAAGTTATTCCAACAAAATCACAACTTTTAAACGGTAACTTCCTTTAATCAATCAAAAATAACTTTCCATCACATCCTTCGAAATTCTCCTAAAAGTTATAATATTAGCAATCCCACATTAAACTAAACTTTCAAATAATCTTATCAGTCAAAATCCTTTTTTTTTACCAGAAATCTAAATAGATTTGTAAATCCTCAATCATAGGACACCACTTAAAATAAAAATTTCTCAAAAATCGTTTCCATAACTTTCAAATATTTTAAACCAAAGTTTACCGTCATTACTTCCACTTAAAATTCAAAATTTAATAAACACGAAAACCGCAAGTTGTACAACTCAAATTTAAATAATTCATATGGCCATTTTTTAAAAAAGTTAAAATCATTTTCAAACCAAATTTATAACTGTTCAAAGGTGTATAACTATAATACAATAAATCATAAACATCAAAACTCGAAAATCAAATAAATTTTATATTTGTTCAAAGATGTATATCTAGCACCCAAAATTTATAAATATCACAACTCAAAAAGCGAATAAATTTTATACTTGTGCAAGGATGTATAACTATAATCCAATAAATCATAAATATCAAATCTTGAAAATCAATCAATTTCTTAAACCAAGTATGAAATTCTATAAATCCTCTGGTGTTTACTATTTAAAAATCTCAAGATTAAAACCTTCCTTGTTAGTATCCTACTTTACAAATTACTAATCATCAAATCATACTTTAAAAACCTTTTAACTCAATTAGAGTCTTAAATGTATTCCAATTGCCAATATAACCATTCTAGCCATGTGTTTGACCTATGAGCATGTACTAGTGTAGTCATCTTCCTAGTTGACACTAAGTACGAAAATAAGAATCGACGGTAGAAAGAAATCAAGTAAGATGCAATTCAAGGGAGTCGAACGAGAATCCGAAATTTGAAGCCAATGGAAGAGGTCAAGCTGTATGGATGAGATTCCTAGATTCTAATCCTATATTGCAGGCTCACACCGGAACAATTACGTAACCGAAGTGACAAACTCGACCTGCATGGGCCACCACAAAAACATGTAATGCTCCAGTCCCAAAATACTTAGGACTAGGTACGTATCCATGCCAGCTGCATACATACGAAGTATACTCCAATATATGGAAACTCGTATGTATACATAAGCTGTAAAATGCAGTAAACCAAGAGTAATCTAATCTCATCCACAAACGAAGAATAAAAGGTATCATAAAATCAACTGTAATAAGTCTTGGTACAATACGTTGGGCAGAGACAAAGTCCACTACCAACTATCTCAAATAAAAGGTACAAGAAGGAATAGATGAAATAACAAGACTAGCCAAGTGCAATCATCTTCGAAAGGATGGAGAAGATCACGGCCTCGACTAGAACACCTGCAATAACACAGAAGCACACACACCTGGAGAGATAACCAGGTCCTCAGAGGGACGTAACAAGATACAGGAAGAACATGCCATATGAACTGAATATAAATGCACCATAAGATAAAGATAAAGTAAAGTGTCCAAACCATAACATGACTCAATATCCCATCATCGAAACAGTAGGCTACCCCTACAACCAAACAAGGACAAGGGGTAACTTACTATTCCACGATGTGACATTTTTTCATGCCATGATTGGAACATAAAATTTGCTAAGGTCTCTTAACCTTTCTAGTAGGCAATTTAGAAGACATATCGATGTATGGACAGGTGAAGGCTGACTCCCCCAAGACAAGTAACAACTCACAACACGCACACGTCAAGTACCAATACTATCAGCCGGCATAACTCGAGGCTAGCGGCCCACGTGAACCATCAGTCCACATAGCTCGAGGCTAGTGACCCTCGCGACTCGACTATCGTAGTACGCAGTTACTACAGCTTTTGGATTTGGGGTAGCCCATACATTTATCTGTCTTCTCCCTCCCAAGGTCACTAACAGAAGGTAGTTCGCTAAGACTAGGTCCATATGCATAAAAAGGCAAGAAGGAAAAATAACTGAAAGCAAAATAAAGTGAAATAAAAATAGCAAGTAATGGATCCAACTGAGAACAACTAATAAATATACAGTAAATAAATAAATAAAGGTGCATGTAATTATAAACAGTAAATAAGGAAAGGTATCTTACCTGTGGGTGGTGCGAGAAACAACAAAATCCAACAATCAGAATCGTCAACATGAAAGTCAAAATCCACAAGAAGCTCCGGATGCTGAAACAAATATCACGAACGAGTTTGGAATAAAATATATGCCTAGGAAACGCCTGTCCAAAAGTTAAATTCTGGAACAGAGGCAATTTCGTAATTTTGGGTCAAAACGATGTCCACCGTTGGACCCGCTTTGCACCGAAATGCATGCCAATATCTACGGTCTCTAAAGTCGTCAAACTACATGTCTACATAATTGTTTTGATGAGACGAACCCAACGGTATGTCCAATTTTGGATTTCGGTGAGCTGTGCACAAAATTGTCCGTTGAGTGGGATTGTGGGCCCGCCAAAATAGCGTCCCGATCAACGGTCTCAGAATCGGACCAAACTTGGCTCACAGGATCAGAAAAATATTTCAAGTCCAATGGCGCAAGTTTCGTCGCGATTTGATGAGTGTGCACAAAGTAATTGGAAAATTCCGAAAAGCCCGATACGGGAAAATTTGATGGATACGAGTCAAATTCGTCGTGCACACGCAATCAATTTGAATTCCGTCAAAGTCCGCACGTCCGCAAATTCGATACGGACCTTTCGGTACTCTCGGTTTGCGACGGGGTCGCCCGGTTTGTCGGGACGTACCTCGTACGGGGTTTTTAAGGTTTATAAAAACTGATTTTTTGAGATTTTTAATTTAATTAAAATTGAAATTTATTGCAGAATAAATAAATCTATTTGAAGGGGATGATAGAGGGTCATGGGGGCTCTCTACACGAATTTACAGATCTAAAAACGGATTAGAATCGAGAGAGAAATCAAACGGAGAAATTGGATACCTTAGAGTGGGAATCTGTTGTTGTTGTTGTCGTCGTCGTCGTTTCCGTCGCCGCTGTCGCGGGGTGTTGTTGTGCTCGCGGGGGAGAGGTTGGCCGAGGGTGGAGGAGAGAGGAGGAGGAAGGTGGAGAAAGAGGTTCGGATTTGAGTTGGAAAGAATTGGGTTGAGTTTAGGTAAAAAAAAGTAAAAGTATATATATACTAAGGGGGGGGGTTTCGGCCACCCCTTGCTAGCTGCTGCTTCTTATTAATAACGTGGGGCGCATGCAGCTTGCTTTAAGGTGGGAGGAGGGGGGGGGGGGGGGCGCACTTAATGGTGCTGCTGCTTACTCTTTTGTGTTAGGGTGGTCGGTCCCACCCTATTGGGCCGACCACCAATAAGGTTTTTTTTTTCTTCTTTCTCTTTTTCTTTTCTAATCTTTTGCTTCAATATATATATATATATATATATATATATATATATATATATATATATATATATATATATATATTATATATATATATATATATATACTTCAATATATATATATATATATATATATATATATATATATATATATATATATATATATATATATATATATATATATATATATATATATTGAAGTATATATATATATATATATATATATATATATATACTTCAATATATATATACTTCAATGTATATATATATATATATATATATATATATATATATATATATATATATATATATATATATATATATATATATATATATATATATATATATATATACTTCAATATATATATACTTCAATGTATATATATATATATATATATATATATATATATATATATATATATATATATATATACTTCAATGTATATATATATATATATATATATATATATATATATATATATATATATATATATATATATATACTTCAATATATATATATATATATATATATATATATATATATATATACTTCAATATATATATACTTCATATATATATATATATATATATATATATTATATATATAATATATATATATATATATATATATATATATATATATATATAAATATATATATATATATTGAAGTATATATATATATATATATATATATATATATATATATATATATATATATATATATATATATATATATATATATATATTGAAGTATATATATATATATATATATATACTTCAATATATATATACTTCAATATATATATATATATATATATATATATATATATATATATATATATATATATATATATATATATATATAAAAATATATATATATATATTGAAGTATATATATATATATACTTCAATATATATATATATTTATATATATATATATATATATATATATATATATATATATATATATATACTATATATATATATATATATATATATAAATTCAATCCTTAATAAATCAACTCAAAATAAATATAGTATTTAAATAGGAAAACATGGTCATTAAATCTCCACCAATTTGAAATAAAAGTTTAATATTATCTAACTATATATATGATGCATCTAAAATATATTTTTACATATACGGGCCCTGTTCGGGCTGAATTGGCCAAACCGGGTCATCAAAAAAAATAGATAAAACCATAAAGTGTATAAATTCATTTTTAAGTCTCATAAAATAATAAAAAAAATAATTATAAAAATAGGGGTTTTACATAAATATTTTTTCTGCCATTCAATCTTACAAAAAATAATGTTACCTATATTCTCTCGAAGTCATCATTTATATTTCTTGGTTATAAGAAACTGAGTGACAATCTTGGTTTTAATTTGTTACCATGAGTATAACATTGTCTTAGGAGGTTGTACTAAAAACATATTTGTCACTATTTGTAGTATAAGATCGATTGTTTGCCTTAACCTACCGAGCTTTTCTGGAGGGCTAAATCCTTGGAGGACTCCAAATCAGAAGAAAGTACGAGATGTGAGTTTCTCCAATCATGTGCAAATATTTATATTGACTATGAATTGATTATTCAACTAACAATGTTTTATAGATTGTAATGATCTACAAAGAGATTTGACTGCACTATTTGTGGATGATGGCCTTATCGAGGTTGTTGGATTCAGTGATGCTTGGCATGGTCTTGTTTTACTAGCTCCAAAAGGGCATGGCACCCACCTAGCACAGGTAAGATGTTTATTACCTAATGTCTACATAATATCTCTACATATGTTATAGTGATTTGGTGTTAATTTTTTATATTACAAACTATATGCTTAAGCAATAATTTGGTTCATGGAAACACAATAATGGAAAATGTTGTCATATGAACAAAAAGTCTGCACTTTCCTTTTACTGACAGAACAAAGAAAAGCAAAACTCAAGAAACTTTCATGTGTTAGTACACTACCAAAATATGATGAATTAGCGACGTTTTTAGCGACGTAGGATAAAGACGTCGCTAATATTAGGGGATTTAGCGACTTCATATAACTACGTCGCTATACGTTAGTTTTGGCGACGACTGGTTTTAGTTTTATAAAAGCGTAGTCGCTATAATCTACCAATACATCAAAAAACGTCGCTAATATTTTCAAATTAGCGACGTTTTGCGACATTGTTCCTACGTAGTCGCTATAATCGAAAACCAAAGTGATATTTACCGACGTATTTATTTCACGTCGCTAAGTAGAAAATATAGGGCTCGTTTGAGTTTTCATTGTAGTGCCCCGTCCCTACATCGTGCCCCGTTGATTCGTCCACGGGGTGCGCGAGAAAGGAACACTGTTGCTATCGACTCGGTCGGGACCGATAGGTCGGGATCGATCGAATCGATCGAACGGGAACGGTTGAATTAAGATCCATTCCACGTTATGGGATGGATTCTTCGGAACCAAGTCCCATATTCAGCGGGTTGCGTCTCGAGGATTGACTTTGCGGCTGAGTCGGGAGAGACCTTCCGTTGCTCTGCTTTTCACGCCGCTTGCGTTGGTTTTGGTTTTGGTTTTCCGAATGCGTTTTCGTGAATGTTTTCGATGGTTTTCATGGTTTACATTTCGAGCTCGCATTTCCTATCGAACTCTTGCATAATACAGTGTTCTAATCGGTTGCTTGTGCGATTTCAGGTGATCGCGTAGGCGACGTCTAGCGCAGCCAACAAGTCCCTCGCCTCAAGCAAAACTCAAGGTGAGTAGCTGACCCCCTTCGTCTCGACCCTTTATTTCAAATGAGAACTCGGGTAATGTTACAAAAATTGAATGATTCGCTTGCAGAATACTAGTCTTGTATGTTAGAAGGGAAAAAGAAATGTGTTGTGTTGAAAAGAGATATAATTAATTCATGCCTGCAAAACGACCAAGTAAATGAATCGAACACATAACAAGCCCCAACGGTATCCTAAAAATACACCATGTTAACCTATCATGGACTTGGACAACTTGTCGACAAGGGTAATGGTTTCTTCGAGCGGCGACCCGGGGCCACGGGACCGACTCGGCCTAGGAAGAAACTGGTTTTAGCCGAGCTGGGTAATAGGCAATCGGTAAGACGGGGGCTTGCATCGGGGCTCGCTACTTGCGTTGTAAGGGTCCCGTATTACCAGGCTATGTCCAAGATGGCTGGTTAGGCCAATTGACCTCCATATCAAACACTTGACATAAATTGTTATAAACTAACATGGTAAGTTTTATGTCGCACGGCGCGCTCCGCCGGAAGAAACCTTGGTGTAACCTAATGCTTCTTATGAAAACATCTAGGATGGTTAGAAAGACCACTGAATGAGCAAGTTGTATGATTTTATCAAATTCTTGAACCAAATGAGAGCCTGGAAATTAATTAGCCACTCGCCAGTACATGTTGATTGTACTGATCCTCGCTCTCTATACAGGTGCGATAGATCTGGAAGGGCGTGCTACGTAAAGGGAGGCAACGCTCGTGTTTTGAAGCTTCGTCCGTGCATTGAAGCTTGGATCAACCCTTTTGAAGACTCCGCTGTTGAAGCATCGAAGACAGATGGAGCGCCTTCCCACCATCCCAGGTGGTTTGTAATTTTGGTTGTAAAGTCAAGGGATGAATGTATGGAATGGCTATCTCGTCGACGTTCATTTTGTAATGGAGTCAGTTTGTAAGCAGCCCGCGCGGCGCCTTTGTATCGAGTCTGTAAAATGATGTTTCATTATCAATAAAGCTTATGTTCCCTTCTCTATAATGTGTGTTCAATTTACTCTGCGCATTCTGCTGTTGTCGTGTTTCAGATAACAATTATGACTATGCCTTGTGCAAGCGCAACTTAGGCTTGCACGGCATCACGCCCGGGGGACGACTATCGATTCTACGGAATCGGGGCGTGACATTCATTCCCCTATTATTTTGATTCCCCCCGAAAAAAACTCTGCCCCCACCCCCCGGCCCTCGGCGACCACCTCCCCCCGGCCCTCTGTCACGACCCGCATCCGCTTTTCGGATACGAGACATGTCCAAGCCAGCCTACGCCGCAATGTCGACGGTAGAACGCTGTCACGACCAAGATGCTCAAAATCACAAAATATAACATTTATTGCTCATTCACATTATTAAATCAAATCTACGAATTATTACAAGATTTATATTTAAAGAAAAGTACAAAGTTCTTACAAGTAATGAAAATGATATCACATCTATCTTATTTCTAGGTTTCTGCCTGCTAGTACACCCGTATCTCCCAATGCTAAGTGAAGCCACAGCTAACCTGAAAAATGTTAGTTTCCAGTCAAAAATAGAATAAGCACACAAACCGACGGCAATGCAAAAACACAAAGAATTTACAAGACATGAAAATATCATATGTAAGATGAAACTAGAAAGTAACTGATGTCATGGCATGTCTAGAAAGCAAGTAGATAACTCTACAACAAGATATATCAACTGGAGAAAAACATATAACTAGAATGTCATGGCAAGCGGTGAACAAAAAAGGCAAAATAAGTAAAAGATAACTATTTATGTATTTTGAAATATCGTGTTCGACATGTGAACGGCTAAGGGGTAAATACGGTATCCTGCACGTGTCGGGTGCAGCTGCTATCAGTCAAGATCAGACATTTTGGGATGTAAAGTGGGTAGTACACACGTCTACTAAGATACTTCCCTGCCCAGCTAGTACTCTTTGAATCAAATCGCAAGCATGGTAAACATGTAATTGACAGTCAAGAGGTATAACCAAATCCATGATACTAATCCGTGTGACCACGTGTCATCAAGCAAGGGAGCATATGTATAAACATGAAATGGAAACTACTATGAATCGAAAGCAATCTGAAAGTGCACTTGCCTGTGGTCCTTTGCTGGTGAAACCAATAATACCATTGCGTCCAAGATACTCCGATTGGCTAGGGTGGATGTGCCAGAGTCCGGATTCGCAAGGAAGATGGAGATAGGATTAGTCACGATTCATGAAGGAAATTTGTTTTAAGAGACATTATTACTTATATCTTAGAAAATTATTTAGAAATTATGTATTCATTTAAACTAATATACTATGAATATATTAAAAAAATCTCCTTAATCATTGAATCCCAACCCATAAGTAATGTATAATAAATAAGCCCCAAATGTATATATAAATAACCTAAAATATTATTTGTGAGCCCGAAATATTAGCCTTTACATATAGAGGCCAAATTTATATATCTTCCCAAAACTACGTACATTCATTAGAAGCCCTGAGTGATATCAAAACCCAAAGAATTTACTGGCACAAATACAATAGCCTAATGATTATACTTGATTATGAATATAATCTTAGCAAATATTAATTATATGCCAATAATTAATATCAATAATAATTAGAATTTAATTAACAGTGTTACAATAACATGGGTAGTACTAATAGTAATAAACTGTTAGTACAAATACTGATAATGAAAATATCTATTAGCCTAACTATTATAACAAAGTAATAAATTAATAAAATAATCCAAAATATACTTAATACTCTGCTTCAGAGGAAAGTGAGAGAGAGATAGAAAGAGAGACAGAGTAATTTTGGAAAAGGGAAAAAACGAGGAAAAAGGAAGAAAGGGAGATGGCTGTGCTCACCGTGGCGGAGGCCAGCTCGCGGTTGTTTGCAAAAATAAAAGTGTTTTTTATTTCACAAACTTTGTAAGAAGATTACAATAGAATTCTGGAAAAGTACAACTATAGGAATTCGATCTGAAGACGATCGCTTTATCCCTTGGACGATGTGAACTTTGAAGACGGTAGCCTCTGAAGAATACAGCAGCACTTTGGAAAGAACTCCTGATCTCTGGTGATGATCTTGAATGATCTGATCTTGCTAATGAAGGACTTGAAACTCTATTTATAGAGTTCTGGAAAATAACTAATTAGTAGTTATTTCTGGATTGTGCAGGCTGGATTGCGCAGGCATTGGACTGCGCAGACAGCGAACTGCACTGGCTTTTGGTGGTTACTCAATCATGGACTAACTGTATTTAGACGCGTGGCATTGTCTGATTGAAATGCGCTTGGTCGTGTACAGAAATCTGCCACGTGTTGAGAAATTGATGGCATGTAAGCCACGTACAAAATGTCAGTTATCTTGATGGATTGTGCCACTTGAACTGTGCTAGCTTCAGACTGCGCAGGGATCGAACTGCGCTGAAGTGAATCTGGCAGACTGCGCTGGCTTTTGGCAGCTGGACCGCGCTAGACAGCTGTCATGGCGGCGTGGCACAAGAAACGAACAGTTTCCTCGTTCTTCGGGCTGTCAGTTATCAGAAGATCTGATTTTGTGTCAGGCAATGATGACGTTGCCACGTCAGCTAGCGCGCTTGGATGTTCACGTGGTTCGACCTCATGCAGTTGATTTATTGCGCAGTCTGTCTCCTGTGCAATTCAAGGGTGCACAATTTGATTTTCATTGCTTTTTTGATGGGTGTAACTTAATTTTTAGGACCTACAAGACCCCCTTCAAAGTTTTCAAAATTTGAAAATATTCAAAGTTTCAAAATACTTTGAATTTCGAATTTAAAACCAAGTTGCGCAAGGGGCGCTTTGACTGCACGTTTGGAGGAATCAGCTCATAATTTCTCGGCGCAATCTGAGGTGACTGTTACTTTTGAAAAACTATAAATAGTTTTCATTCTTCTTTCTTTCATTCTTTACTTGTTTTCGACTGTTCTCAAGAGACAAGAGCTCATCTTCTCCGACTACCTTTCCTTCCTCTCGCCGTCGACGTCAATAGCCCCTAAGCGAACTGCCACCGAGAAGGGCAAGGCCCCCGCCGAGTCTTCGACTCGGGTTGCGCCCCGAATCTCTCGCCATGAGATTGGCCACCCAGCACTGCAAGGTAGATGATGAACTCAATCAAAACCCTTTTTAGGGTTCTTGACATTTTCGAACCTTCATACCTCTCTCTTTTTAGAGATTTGATGGTATTGCGCCGCCCTGTTTAGGGTTTTGGTTGCACACACACAATAGTTTTCATTTTTATGAAAACTATATTCTTGCGCAATCGGTTGGAAAGAGCTGGCAGATGTTCGGCGCAATCTATCGATTTGCGCAAGTCTGTTGAGCCAGCGCAAACTGATGCCTTGTACAAGTGGTTTAGCGCAACCTGATGTCTTGCGCAAGTGGATGTATTGGCGCAACTAGATATTTTGTGCATGTAGGCTGCATTAGCGCAATCTGATGCTTCGCTCATAGCGTAATTTGATACTTGCGCAATTTGCTAATTTTTTGAATAGACTCTTTGATTTTGTATGTACTGAATTTTGTCTCTTTGTTTGATGCAGTTAACCTCAGGGAAGACCCCAATTATGAGGTCTTTGCCGGAACTTTGGCTGAACCTGAGTTCAAGGAGGATCTTTCTCATGTGATATTTCCTCAATATGCCTTGCCGTCATCTCGGCAAGCCATCCTGACGGCACAAGACAATGAAACATTGCTGAGTCTGATGAACGGGCAGCCTCTGCAGACTGCTGACGCCGTTATTCATAAGAAGCCTCTGTTTCTGTTTGGTGAGGCTCTTGATAAGAGTTCTCAGCCGAGACCTCGGATGTAACAAAGACTTTTTCAAAGAGGCGAGAAGATGATACTTCTACCGGAGATTTCCAGATGCCTTCCCTTGTCTCGCTATGCTTTTGCGAGTTATCCCCAAAGGATGGAATGGGATATAACTCCACTTCAGCAAGCCCGAACGGGGAATATTTGTGTGAAGAAGGGACCAAACAATAAGGACATGTTCTACAGTTCCTCTGAGCATCACAGCTCCCTACTCATAGGATTGAAACCCAGCTGCATTCCACCAGAAAACTCCTCCATGCTGCTACCAGTCAGAACGTCGATATTCGCAAATGAGTTTGCCAAGGTTGAGGGAAGATATCCAGACCAAGATATCTGATTGACAGGTCTTGTGAATCCGAATAACAAGAGATGGAACTGTATAGCCAATTGGATATTAGCTCAATTCGAAGAGAAGCTCAAGGAGATTGAGCTGTACCAACCGGTGTATTCTACTGTTTACGGCTTCCACCCCAATCCTCATCTATTTCTTGTATTGGCGGAGAGGTACAACTACAGAACATAGACTTTTATGATGCCCTGCGGAGAGATCGGATTGGCTCTTCACGAGATAAAGTACATCTCCAGCTTGCCAATGGGGGGGTATCCCCTATGAAGAATTTGTTCCGACCAATGATGAGTTGGACAAATTACGCCGAGAGAATACGAACATGGTAGCTGTCTTTGAAGAGCTGCTGTGCCACTACAAGATTTGTTCCATGTACTACAAGAGTGGTACATCAGGCACCTGTTACTCAACCAAATGGTTGCCATATCTCTTTCTCAACCATATCATTGAGAAAAAGACCAAGGAGCACGATAACTGCAAACCTACCTTCTTCAGACCACTTAGCAGCAGCGAAGTGACAGGGTTGATGGAGGAGAATAAGGATATGGATATTAAGATCGATGATGATCTTCAATGTCCTCCTTTCAAGACATGAGACATGATTGAAAGTTACATGAGGATGGGCTATAGGCCCATGTCGAAGGAAGCCCAGTTGGCGGGTTTCCTCACTTACTGGCTTCGACGATTTATCGTCCCTGGAGCCAGCACCGTCGATCGCTTTCATCGTGACGTGCTGTTTGCTGCTGTCCGCTTAGTCTTTGGCTATCGGATGGATCTATTGTCAGTGATGACTTGCAGAGTGAATGCTGGCCTCCGCCTTTTTGTCGATTCGATGCTTAAAGAAAAAGGCAAGAAAAGAAGCTTTCCTCGGCTAGAGCTACCATACACATATTTGTTCGGATGGCTGCTTCTGCACTATCCTTCACTGATGAACCCTGATATGGGGATGGTGAGTGGCAGCTTCTTGAGGAGATTCTCCAAAAGCAAGTGGATATACACCAGTTTAAGAGATTGCAGACGCGCTCTAAATCTCGGAAAGGAATGGAACTTCTATTGTGTTCCCCCTCCTTCTGGCTACGAACAGATGTCTACAAATCTGGTCGACTCTGGGAGGCAGCCTTTGGGCCATGCAGTTTTTGATTGGCTGAGGACAATCCGGCCGTCACACCTGGTCTACCGATTTGAAGACGAATGTTATTTGGAGCCCTATCTTCCCAGCCGTTTTGCGCGCCAATTCGGCTATGACCAGTTTCATGTAGGCAACGCCATCATGTGCCTACAAGGAAAAGGTTATTTGATCGATGGAGCCCGGGCTTGGGCTTACTATAATGCTCGAGACACAAGAACAACATTTTTGATGCCAATGAAGAGCGATCATGGTCCTCGGATGCTGTATACATATTCACTCTTCTACACATCAGCGAATACTTTTGCTGAGAACTTTAGTTTAGCAGATAGCTTTGCAACAGCAACACGATTAAAGAAGGGAGCATCTGTTGTGTCGGCTCCTGGTAATGATGAAGAGGATGAGCCAGTTGATGCACCGTTGGAAGCTTCGAGGGAAGCCAACTTCCTTGAAGAAGTCAACGAGCTATTGCGCGTCTCCTTGAAGGTTGTCAGATCTCCAGCCAAGAAGAAGAAAAGAAGGATAGAAGAACCTTCTTCTCCAGTTGCTAAGAAGAAACTTGTCTTGGAATCATCGAAAAGGGTTACTACCCAGTCGCAATCTCGGCAGCAGGCCGAGTCAACTCAAAGAGAAGAGGCGACGACTCCGACCTCTCTTCAAAAACAGGCAGATGTTGTAGATGTAGAAAGTCCGGAGAGACCTCTACACAGAAAGAAAATAGTCTTCAGAAGAAAGAAAGTAGTCACTCCTCCGAGACCTATCCTGTCATCGGTTGTGACTAGTGCTGTCGTCGGAGTCATGATGTCGTCTCCTACACCTGCTCTTGAACCCAGGCAGGAAGCTTTCAGTCCAGAGAAGAGGGACGAGGCTGTAGAGACCAGGGAGGAAATCACGGAGAAAGAGGATGAAGTATTACGATCTTCTACACTTGCAACAGAAACTGTCCACCTTCCAGCTACACCGAGAACACTTCGTTATGAAGAAGATCGATTAATGATCGATGCTCTGAATGACTGCGACTTCGGCCTCCATGATGATGTAGATCCGGTCGCCGCAACTGATAGTGAAGAAGCACGAGAAGAAAGTGCAAGTGATGAAGATACATCAGCAGAGGCTGTTGAGGACACTCTGAATCCAGAAGAGGATACTGATGTACATGTATCCCCAGAGAAGAATGCAGTTAAAGAAGTAGCACCTGAGGAAGTTACTATTGCAGATCCCAAAGGTATTGAATGATATTATCAATCTTTTTTTCATAGATTAAATGGCTGACATCTAAATTTTTATCCATGCAGAAATTGAATCTTCTCCAATTCCTCCCACATGCACTAATATAGTGCCAATAAAGGCGATAGCCAGCAGTAGTAGACATTTTTCGGGCGGCTCTGAAGCGGGTAGTAGCCAGGCAGTAATGTCTGAAGCTACTTCTACGAGGTTGAAACCCATGTCAGCAGATGACAAACTTGTCACTGGACCCAGCAATGGTAAGATTGCTCTTACTTTTGATCCTTTCCGATAGTTGCTAATGATAGCCAACTGATGGTGTTTGTTTGATTTCTCAGAGGAACATCTGGGAGGGGCAACCAGCTCTACCATGGCTCCCTTATCCAAAGAGACCTCAACTTACGTTCAAGAAGCTGAACATCCACCTGTACAAGCACCTGCTGCTTCAACATCCATGGGAGTAGCTGCTACACCCGGTGCAATAGCTACTAACAGATTTATAATTGGCTCCTTCACCAACCTTTTCTTTAATTCATTGGGACCCTTAGTAGACAGGGTAATGGAGAAAGAAGATGTTGGTTTCATCACTGTTAGAGGTCCAACCTCTTATTTGATAAGTGCCATCCGACATCAAGGTGATGAAGCTCAAGCGGTTTATCTTGAACACATCCTGGATGAGCTGGAGGAGTCACTTAAGATCTACAAAGATCTTAATCGGGGGGGAGGTGGAACCCTTGGTACATGCTGAGTTTGAGAAGATGTCTCGAGAGGCTGCAGTTACGAAAGCTGAATTCCAGGATTTCTTGGACATTCAGAGTATAACTCCCAAATAGAGATAATAACATCTGCTGCTGGGGAGAAGGAAAAGAAAGTTGCTGAGCTAAAAGCAGAATCTGCCCGTCTTCAAGAAGAGTTGAGACTTGTTCAGCTTGCTCTGGAAGAAGAGACTACTCAACATCAAGCTGCAGTCCAGCAACTGGACATTCTGACCCACGAAAGAAATGAGTATGACAGGACTCATCAAGCTGAAATTACCCGCCGACTAGTAACCTTGCCAACTTTTGATGATAATTCTGGAATGGAGGAATCTAGAAGGCGGGTGATGGATTCTCGTGAGGAGTGACTTCAAACTTTAAAGCAGCAGATGGCTAGTTTGATGACCCCACCAACTGAATAGGAAGACTTTTTGTATCTTCTGTCTTGTGACATATCTTTTTGTAATGTCTTTTACTTTTGATCAATACAAAGATATTTTCTTTGTGGCTCTATTATTTCTTGTATATCTCATTTGGATATAAATAATAGCGATAGAAAATATATTCAGAGGTCCGGGACATGATATATTTTTTGATTTTAGAAAATAATTATATTCATTATATCTGCTCAGAGGTAATATGGACATGGCTGAATATAATTTGTTGAATATTATTATTTTAGTAGACAACTTAATCAAAGGTAACAAATACATGACAAGTTGCTGATGTGAATGATATGGATGAAATGAACGGCTGACCTGTCGGATATATGGAAATGAACGGATAAACCGTCGAATATGTGTGAACGAAATGAATCGTCGGGATGAACGGATGAACCGTCGGATAGATGAAAGGAACGGGTGAACCGTCAGATGAATGGATGAACGGGTGAACCGTCAGATGAATGTATGAACGGGTGAACCGTCGGATGGATGTGGCGCTTCGTTGTTTCACAAATCTCTGTCTATAAATAGAACAGAAGATTAGATGGAATGATCACTTTCACTTTTCAACACAAAGATGTCATCTGGAGATGCATCTAAGAAGGCTGAGATCGCCCCGAAGGTTGAAGCGGGTACTGAGGAACATCCAATCGAGCCGCTCCAGCAAAAACAGACAGAGGCGAGCGAAGGTTCGTCGGCACCCAAGCCGCCAAGAGATATCTTGGACTTCCTACTTGAACCAGGGACGACGGAGGAAGAGGAGGCCATGAGGATGGCTGCTTGCAAGTTTCTGGTGGGTTCGAACAAGGATATTCTCGACTCTTTTGTCGATTATGTTTTTGAGAAGGACGGTAGTGGTCTTCGTCCTGTCTATAAGAAGGACGATAGCGATCCTCGTCCATGATATTATGTAACATCGTTTATGATGAAATAAAATCGAACTTTATTTATGAACTATCTTGTTGTATTTACATGAAATCCTTGTTACATTCATACATAGTATTTCTTAAGAAATTTGCTATTGATAGGCATCATAGCAACTCGACCGTCCAGCTCTGAGAGTTGATAGGCTCCATTTGAGAAGACTTTGCTCACAATGTAAGGACCTTCCCACTTTGTATCGAACTTGCCCTTGCTCATATGAGTCATAGTCATAGGACGTCTGACGGTTAGAACTAGTTCTCCTTTCTGAAAGACTCTGACTTTAACTTTGCGGTTGAAAGTCTTCGAGATGCGGGCTTGGTATAGCTCAATATGCTGTTGAGCCAATAACCTTTTCTCGTCGAGTGCTTCTAATTCCTGAAGTCGAAGGATATCATTGTTCTTTGTAGTGAGCTCATTAGCGATGGCAATCCTCAAGGACGAAATTTGAAGTTCCAGGGGTAGAACTGCTTCACAGCCATACACTAAAGAGAAAGGTGTACAGCCTGTAGGGTTACGAACCGTAGTACAGTAGGCCCATAGACATTCTCCAAGCTTTTCACTCCAGTTTCGTTTGTTAGTAGACACAAACTTCTTGAGGAGCTTGATGATAGTCTTGTTGAAAGCTTCAGCTAAACCATTAGCAGCAGGATTGTAAGCTGTCGAAGCGACATTGTCAATCCGATGATCGTCACAGAACCTGGTGAACTTTTGACTGATGAACTGAGGTCCGTTGTCATGAATGATTCGTCGAGGTACACCAAATCTATAGATGACATGGTGTTTGATAAAGTTGATGACACTGCTGGTCTTGACTTCAGCCAGAGGTATAGCTTCAGCCCATTTGGAGAAGTAGTCGGTTATTGCTAAAATGAACCAATGTCCCCTAGAAAAAGGAGGATTGATAGGACCTATAATATCCATGCCCCAAGCTTCGAAAGACCAGGAAGCAGCAGTCGGATGAAGGAATTCCGACGATTGATAGATGAAATCCGCATGGATTTGACAGGCTCGGCATTTTCTTACATATTCTATGGCATCAGATACCATAGAGGGCCAGTAGTAACCCATACATCGGATACGATCTTGTAGTTTAGGACCGGGTTGATGCGCTCCGCAAACACCGTCGTGAGCTTCATGCAATACTTGCTTTGCTTCATCACCAGCAAGACAGCGTAAAAGAAGACCGTCATAAGTCCGTCGGTAGAGAGTTTTGGTGGTCTGATTGTAGTAGAATCGGAGAGATCGTCGACGAATACTCGTAGCCTCCTTGGGATCTTCAGGGAGTATATCATGGACCACAAAATTAATGAAGGGAGCCCTCCAATCTTCACTGATAACATTAGCTTCGGTAAGATTACTGAACTCAATATTACGATTGTTTTCGATGCAGAACAATTCTCGATTGGAGACAACCACCACCTGCTATCTTTTGATAGGGATGGCTAAGACTGCTACAAGGTTGGCCAAAGCATCTGCCTCAGTATTGCAAGCTCGGCGGACATATTCGATGAAGAAGGCTTTGAATGATGTAGCCATGTTGATTGCCGCTTCATGATAAGGCACTAGATCTTGATGACGAACTTTATAGGTTCCTTTAACCTGGTTAACAACCAACTTAGAGTCGCCATAGACTTCAAGATATTCAACATCCAGTTGTTTAGCTAATTGAAGGCCAATGAGTAGAGCATTGTATTCTGCTACGTTGTTGGAGCAAGGTTCATCTAGGAAGTAGGCTCTTTGAATAGTTGATCCATCTGAAGAAACAAGAACAACTCTAACTCCTACAACAATGGCACCATTTGGTCCGATCCTGGATGCTCCGTCGAAGAATAGACGCCAAGTAGGAAATTTTTCGGAGATCATATTTGATTCCAGTGTCTCGTCTGGAATTTCATCATAGAGTTTAGATGTCTCCGGTATAGGATGAGCTGCTAAGAAGTCCGCCAGCGCTTGACCTTTGACAGACTTTTGAGGAACATATACCATGTCATATTGGGCTAGCAGAATGGCCCATGTAGCCAACCGAAAATTGAGTGTGCTAGGCTTCTTTATTAATACACGAAGAGGATTAACTCGGATATGACATGAATAGTTTGTCCAATGATGTAATGCCTCGTCTTTTGAACAACAAACATAAGAGCTAGGCATTCTTTTTCGATCGGACTATAACGGTGTTCAGCACCAATCAGAGTACGACTAAGATAGTAGATGGCCTGTTCATGACCTTCTTTGTTCTTTTGGGCAAGTAAAGCACCCAATGAATGATCCATAATACGGAC
This sequence comes from Iris pallida, assembly GCA_029216955.1. Classification (NCBI taxonomy): domain Eukaryota; kingdom Viridiplantae; phylum Streptophyta; class Magnoliopsida; order Asparagales; family Iridaceae; genus Iris; species Iris pallida. Next base: position 4,733,170 of record JANAVB010017196.1, on the reverse strand, counting down.
ATACATTAAGAATGGTATGCCTGAGATCGGTGGCATCAAGACTGGTGGATTCATGAGATATCACTTTATGTCATCGAATGCTTGTTGACATTCTTCGGTCCAAATAAAAGATACACCCTTCTTCATTAGCTGAGTAAATGGTCTGCAGCGTCCAGACAAATTCGAAATGAACCTCCTGATGTACGCAAGTAGACCTTGGAATCCTCGTAGCTTTTTTAGGTTGCGTGGAGGATGCATCTCTTGAATGGCTTTGATCTTCTCGGGATCCACATGTATACCTTTAGAGGTAATGACGAAGCCGAGAAATTTGCCACTAGAGACACCCAAGAATGACTTGGTGGGATTCATTTTAAGTTGTTGTTGGCGCATCAGATTGAAGATTGTTCTTAAGTCTAGGATGTGATCTTCCTTTAGACGACTCTTGACAGCAATATCGTCGACATAACATTCAACAGTCTTGCGAAGATGATCTCGAAAGATGGTACTTATAGCTCGTTGGTAAGTTGCACCCGCGTTCTTGAGACCAAATGGCATCACGGTATAGCAGTAGACTCTGCAAGAAGTACGAAAAGAAGTGTGTTTTTCATCTTCAGGATTCATCCGAATCTGATTGTATCCAGAGAATCCATCCATGAAGGATATTCGCTCGAACCCACAAGTATTGTCGATCATGACATCTGTGATAGGGAAAGGAAACTAATCTTTTGGACAGGCTTCATTAAGATCCCAGAAGTCGATACAGACTCCAACTTTTCCAGTTTTCTTCCAGACTGGGACAACGTTGGCTACCCAATCTGGATGTTGTTCTTTTCGGATAAAGCCACAAGCGATAAGCTTCTTGACTTCATCGTCAATAGCGTCCATCATTTCTGGCTTGAATCGCCTTTGATGTCGTTTGACTGGCTTTGCATTAGGCAAGATATTCAATTTGTGAGTAGCAACTTTGGGATCTAAACCTGGCATGTCTTCATAACTCCAAGCAAAGACATCAATATATTCTCGAATAAGAAGAATTAATTCTTGCTTATCTGCCTCTGAAAGGTTCTTGCTAATGAATATTGGACAAGGTGACCCGCTCTCTCCTACATCAATTTGAACTAATTGATCTTCGGTAGGAGGTTCTCGTTGTTCGAATCGGAGTTCCCATTGGGTATCCATTCGTTGAGCCCAAGGATCTGTTTCGGGGTTTTCTTCGATATCCTCGTCATAGCCTTCTGGAAGTTCGGCAGAGACCATGTTAGAAGTTACAATCAGTCGATGAACCTGACCAATGCTGGTATCAGAATCCCATGATCTGGAATCAGAAAAGTTAGAGCGCTCCTTACTATCGGATTTGGAGACTGCTAGGGATAAGATGTGAGGTAAAGCATATCCGAGACCCCTTTTGTCCTGCTATAGTACATCTCTGATTTTCCTTTCGGAACAGCCGTACGGATAGGAGTTCTTCTACCCTTACCGTAGTTGAGGCCATTCTTGAAGTCATAATCCATCTTTCGGATGATGTCTTTTGATTGTTGACTATAACGACGAAGTTGGAGACGTCCTGTATCGTTGCTTTTGCTATCATCCGTATAGCTGAATTTTTGTTCTGGCCCTTTACTAAAAAGTATTGGACTTTCGCCTCTTTTTCGAGAAGGGACAACAAAGTATGAATCATCTGGGTGTTCGAGTAAGACTTCTGTTTGAAGAGACTGTACAACTCCCATTGTAAATGACTGAAAGCTATCTAACATATCCAAATAACACTTAGCATGATAAATCACATAAGTATACTGGAGAGGAGATGCTTTTTTTATTGATTTGTACATCTGTATTTACAACAGGACCTTTAGCCTTAGCAGACTTTGTCAGATTGATTACAAGAGAGGGAGAAGAAGAATGTGGAGGAGGATTGGACTTGTTGCGACGAAGGTCGATAACAAGTGGCTCAGAGGAGGTGAGCTCCCTTTTATCCTTGTTATGAGATAAATCAATAACAAGTGGCTCAGAAGAGGTGAACTACCTTTTATCCTTGTTACGACGTAAGTCAATAACAAGTGGCTCAGAAGAGGTGAGCTCCCTTTGATCTTGACCACCATCGGTTGGTTGCTTCTGGACTGGCAAGTGAATAGCCAGTGGTTTGGAGGACTGAGGATGAGAAACACACCCTTTAACAGGTATGATGAGGGTATCATTGGGCACTGCTTCTTGTTCTTCTTCAGTGTCCAGAGACAATACTACCTTCATGAACTCATCTTTATACATGCGAGCATCATTACAATATGCTTCGACACCTTTGAAAGGATAGAGATCCGCAACCTCTTTTTGAACCTCTCCTTTATCATCAACATATTTGAAACATTGATGGAGAGTCGAAGGAACAATGTTGTGTTCATGCAGGAATGGTCTCCCCAAAAGAGCATTGTAAGAGCAACCACGGTTGTCTATGATGTAGAAGGTCACCTTTGTGCAGAGATTGCCAATTTGGAGTTTTAGGCGAATCTTGCCCAGAGGCTCACTTCTTCCTTGGTTGAACCCCAAGATGGTGGTGATTGTGCCAGAAAGACTATGTACTGGAATCTTCAGTGCATCTAGCATTGTCTTTGGCATGATGCTGAGTGCTGACCCTAGATCTATCAGAATACGATCGACTTTCATCGAGTCGACGTATCCTGTATAGTATAGAGGACGGTCATGCCTATTGTCTTCTAACAGCATATCATCCTGTGTGAAGGTAATATTTGGAATTAACTCCAACACACTGTGATAATGGAGGCAAGAGACAGACTCTGCTTTCGGCTTATTTAGAAAGGTTAGACAGGTTTCTGCCTGCATTAGAGCTTCACTCAGAGTTTTTCGAATCTCTTTGGAGAGGCACAAGAGCTCGAAGATTGACAGCCTGGCCGGTGTATTGGCTAGTTGAGCCAAGATATCAAAGTTGTATGGCTTCTCAAGTCCAGAAGGAGATGACTTCTTCAAAGGTTTGTCGAAGCGGACTTGTTGTTTGCCTTTGTCGGCTACCATCGGCTTGGGAGGAATGGGTTCTACAACCGGTGAAGATGCAGAAGGGATGTCCTCAGTAGAGGCAGGTTGCACTGGAGCAGACTCAGAAGAAGAAGCAGGGTTTTCAGGATTCTCGGGAAGTTCTCGTAAGTAGGCTTTCCCTGACCTGGTACCCAGCAAGATTTCCTCTTCAACTATGGGGTCAAAAGACACCATATTGCAGATCTTTGTTTTGCCTTTGGAGCGGTCTCTTTGCTTAGAAGGAGCCTCGAAATCAGCAACAAGGTCCGGGTAGATCCACATAATCTCACCATTATCGAGAGATAAGGGGACGAGACCTTCACTTCGTGGAGGAGGGAGATTCTCGATCTCGAGAGTAGCCTTGGGGATAGGGATGACACCATGCTGTACCATCTGTGGAGGGAAGTTACCGAACTATACTGAGACCATGTTCGTGGTAACAGTCTTCTCATCTTGTTGAAGAGTGACAACACCAGCGTTGACGAGCTCTTGAATTTTGCCTTTGAGCACGTAACATGCTCGCATGGGATGCCAATTGAACCTGTGATAAACACAATATTTGGGATGATCAGTCTTACCGACTTCATCAGGCTTCTTCGGGTCTGGAAGTTGGAGCTTATTGCTTTTGATCAAGCAATCAAAGATGCTCACGGTGTCATTCTCGTCAATGGAGTACTCTACTTTCGGACGAGGTTCCCTTGGTGGAGGGACAGAAGGAGTAGAAGTAGACGTAGGTGGAGCTACGTTAACAGCCAGAGATTCTTTGTTCTTTAAGTTGATATTCAAAGTCTCTTTACCCTTGCGGTTGTTCTGGCGATTACCGCTACCAGATGTAGGGTGTTTATCTCGGTCGGGGTTAGACATATGTACCTCCAACTGCTTGAACTTGTCAGCGCTAACTTCAGCTGCTTTAGCGTTGACAATGAATGATGGCCAGTCTTGAAATTGAGTTGACTCCGTCCACATGCTGATAATAGGCAAAAGATTTACCTTGCAGGTGTCTATAGTTACAGCGGCTGGAGTTCCAGGAAGCATCTTTAAAGCTTCTCGGTGGAATCTTTCAATGAAACTCTCAGCAGTTTCATTATGTCTTTGTTTGATCTTGTTGAGGGCCGACATGGTCATGTCGTTGATTCCCTCATAGAATCGCTCCAAGAAGATTTGTTTAAGACCCGAGAAAGAAGTGATACAGCCATCAGGCAAGCTTCTGTACCAATCGTATGCCACACCGGCTAAACAGCCGACGAATACCCTGATAAGAAGAGCATCATTTGGCTGAAGTTGGACAGTCATTACCTCAAAGTGGTTAATGAGCTGACTAGGAGAAGTGCTGCCATCAAACAGGGTGATTGTTAGAATCTTGTACTTAGGAGGAAACGGAACTTCCTTTCATTCAACAGGATAAGGTTGCTTGATTCCCAATCTTTGCAAATTTTCCTTCTCTTTAAAAGCCTCGAATTGAGTGTGCAAGAGTTTGACAGCTTCATTAGCATCCTCCGATGATGAAGAAGGAGCAGGCTGAATCAGAGTGTTAGGGGGAGGAACATCGTGGTAAGCACTACCCCCAGCACCTGACTGACTGGGTGTGGGTTGAATTTGTACAGGGGGTACTTGAGGAGATACTACCCCCAGCCCTGTATTGACAGGCACCGACGATGCTATGATCTCAGGATTTGCAGCAGGTACAGTCGGTGGTACTATATATTGGGCCATGATGATAGAATGCATACTTGCAACCATTTCAGCCATGGTCTTCAGCTTGTCTTCTAGTGCAGCTATTCGTTGTTCTTGACTAGCCGAACTAGAAGCATCTGGGTCTTCAGTGACAACATAAGCTGTCACTTCTCTAGGTACAGTGGAAGATACTGTCTGTTCAGAACTTTCGCTGTATGCATCATAATCAGAGAAGGAATCATCTCCTGATAAGAAGTAGAAAGATGACCAGAAGGATTTTGGAGAAGATTCCTTTGACCGATTGTGTCTCGGCTTCGGGATCGGGTATGTTGAAATACTCCTTCAGAAGATTCTTGGAGTAAATCTAAGTACCGCTGGCTGGGCCTGCGAGGCTTGCCGTGTTTGGAGCATTTTCTACCCCCAGTGTGTCGAAAAGCCATGTTGACAGAAGCGTACAACACTTCGTCTTCATCTTCTGACATAGGTTCGGGAGTTTCAAAATTCAGACTATCGAAGATAGATTGTTTTGTTGTCAGGCAACATCACTTGATGACAACCTTGTGGTTACAATGGTGCTCAAGTGGCTGAACTGGAAGTGTTAAGATATTGTCCTACTTTTGCCTGAGGTGCTCTCGGAGGTCAGGAACAATGACGGGACGAGAAGAAGTTTGAGGGGTATGTTCTTTGACAACATTCGGAACATGGTTCCGGTTCTTCAGATGTCTTGTCCCGTGGGTATACAGAGAAGTACTCACTTCGTTAGCATAGGTGTCAGGATTTTTCATCTTGGAAGTTTGTCTCTGATGCAGGTTCATCTTCGACATTGGCTGCTTGCGTTTCGCCGAAGTTGATGTAGACCGAGGTCTATTGAGATAATCCCGTAGATCAGCAAACTCACCCCCAGGGGTTTGTGTCTGAGATACCAGTAATTTTCCTTGCTTTGAGCGGGATATCCGGAGAGTTGGGAGATCTTGGAATTCTGCTACCGGAGTAGGCAGAATACCTCTTTGATCAGTACATTAGAGAGAAGAGCTCTTGTTTGAGAGATTTCTTGTACTGATTGGTGCCGAGGCACGTTCAGATGGATCTTCTACGGTAAAAACCGGAGAAGACTGAGAAAAGACCAAAGGGCCTTTTCTTTTGTTTTGTGAAGAAGGGTTAGCTAAAGAGCATTTCCCTCTGTTGTGTTCCAAGTCGTGGAACGAAGAAGTTTAAGAAAAGACCAACGGGCCTTTTTCTTTGTTCTGAGGAGGATGAGGAACTGTCAACAGACTACCCCCCAGTGGATTGTGCTGAAGCAACAGGGTGCTTGGGAAGAGGAGCAGAGTTTTTCCCCTTGCTGTGAGAAGAAGGAAGATTAGCCAAACGGCTATCCCTCTTAGACTGCGCTGGCATAGTTTGCGCAGGGGTTGAAGTGGCAATAGGCGCATTGGCTGGTTGCACATGAGAAGCTTTGACAGATGGCCTTTTGGCCACATACACTGTAGCTTGCGCAGCAGGAGTCTTGACTTCAGAGTGCTTGAGTTGCACTCTGGTTGATGGAGTGGTGGGACTGTGCAGGAAGAGTTGTAGCCAACTGCGCCAGGGAAAGAGGAGTCTTGCACTTTGCCAGAGTAGCATAGGAAATGGTTTGTGCAATGGCAAGAGGAGCAGTATACTGCGCATGGGCAAGTAGAAGGCAGCAGACTACGCAGCAGTTTTGGGAGCAGAGACAGCAGACTACGCAGAGGATTGCGCAGAGGATCGTACAGAGGACTTTGGAGTCCACACTGAACAGACTTTTGCTCTTGGCAGAAGTTGCAGTACGACGAGTAGTCCCGGAGTTGATCATCGCCTCGTAGGCCGTCTGGTTGACCTTTACAACCAGCGTCTTCTGCGTCTTTCCGATAGACGTAACGTCACATTGAGTTGTCACTTCCTCATCGGAGGAGAAAGTCGTCCCCAGCAGAGTCGCCATTTCGTTTACAAAAACAAAAGTATTCTTTATTTCACAAACTTTGTAAAAGATTACAATAGAATTCTGGGAAAGTACAACTATAGGAATCCGATCTGAAGACGATCGCTTTATCCCTTGGACGATGTGAACTTTGAAGACGGTAGCCTTTGAAGAATGCAGCAGCACTTTGGCAAAACTCCTGATCTCTGGTGATGATCTTGAATGATCTGATCTTGATAATGAAGGACTTGAAACTCTATTTATAGAGTTCTGGAAAATAACTAGTAGTTATTCTGGATTGTGCAGGCTGGATTGCACAGGCATTGGACTGCGCAACAGTGAACTACGCTGGCTTTTGGTGGTTACTCAATCATGGGCAACTGTATTTAGACGCGTGGCATTGTCTGATTGAAATGCGCTTGGTCATGTACAGGAAGCTGCCACGTGTTAAGCAATTGATGGCATGTAGCCACGTACAAATATCAGTTATCTTGATGGATTGTGCCACTTGAACTGCTTTAGCTTCAGACTGCGCAGGGATCGAACTGCGCTGAAGTGAATCTGGCAGACTGCGCTGGCTTTTGGCAGCTGGACCGCGCTAGACAGCTCTCATGGCGGCGTGGCACAAGACAAAAAGTTTTCCTCGTTTTCGGGCTGTCAGTTGTCAGAAGATCTGATTTTGTGTCAGGCAATGATGATGTTGCCACGTTAGCTAGCGCGCTTGGATGTTCGCACGGTTCGGCCTCGCACAGTTGATTTGTTGTGCAGTCTGTCTCCTGCACAATTCTTTTGAAGGGTGCACAATTTGATTTTCATTGCTTTTTTGATGGGTGCAACTTGATTTTTAGGACCTACACGCGTAGAGGCCTATTCGCTCGGCGGAGAACTGGTACTGGAGGCGCGGTTTGACGCTTGGCCTCGCGGAGGCTTCTGCGCGGCGGCAGCGCACGAGGAAAGCCGAAGATGGAGGGAGCGAGCTTCGCTCTCGGCGGAGGGAGCGAGTGGTCGAGGGCAGTGCTGACGTAGCTAATTACAGCACAACAGTCGGTAACTCCCGCCGTCGGCAGCCTATTGATGTTCGACGAGGCGCTAGGCACGAAGATCTTTTGGACCCCGCGGGGTGGTCGGAAAACCGGAGGCTAGATCCGACGGTTGCTTGGGTCGAGCGGTCTTCGGCACCGGGGTGGGGAAACGGAATGCCGACGCTGGGCTCGGCACACTTCATCGGTTGGGACTTCGGAGGAGCACACGAAAACTGGTGGAGCGACCGCTGCGGCTCGGTCGGGCGAGGTTAGGGATTCATGTGAATTTCTTTGTGTCCGAATCGTGTCCATAGGTTGGACACAGGATTCCTTTGAATGTTCTGATGTAAAGGATTCGATGAAGAGAATCAAAGCGGATGCACAGACACGGATGCCCGGGGTCGGACCCGAGGCTAGTCACGTTGGTAGTGGTGTAGGAGATGATGGCGAGTGTAGCTTCCCTTCCCCGAGAATTTTTTTTCAATTTTTTTATTTATTTGATTTAAATAGTGATTTTAGAATTTTATAAATGTTTATTTAGTTAATTATTACGGTAGATGATTTTAGCCATGGTTGAGTTTTGAAGTGCCAAACGACTAGGAATCATGGTACAGATGGTGCAGTGGCGTACCTTGACTAGTGTATTAGCCATACCAAGGAAGGCCGAGCCATAGCGACGTCCTAACTAGGAAAACCAGGCCAAGTTGCGACTTAACCCTTACCGAGGATTTTATTATTACTTAATTATATTATTGAGTTTTAGGGAACCCGGTTGTATCGAAACTGTCCAGATTGGGCCCAAGTCAAATCCAAGCCCATGAAGGTATGTAGTGGGACCAAATACGGTCTTGTAGACATGTTTGGTAAATACAAATATTTGTATATATTTTTAGGACTTGGCAATTATTTTCTAAATATTTGTTATAGGTAGATTAGGTATATATTATTATTATAAATAGTGTTTTACAAAATTTTATGATCTTATGGAGCCTGATAAGTAGTGTGCATGTTAAATCCATCAGAAACGACTTTTGGGTTGTTTTAATTGTTATTAGAATTTTTATTATCATTAGTATTGCTTTGTGTGATTAAATGATATCGATTATATTTTAAATCAATTATTAATAATGATATGTAATATATGTGTATAAATATTTCTATAAATAAGACACGATACTATTTATATATTATTATTGGGATAGTTTTGGTTGCTGCAAATGTTTATGGTTGTAGTGGTAGGTATGATAATATATATATATAGAGAGTTATATAAGTAAATAATATATATATTATATTATATATATTATATATATATATATTATATATATATATAGAGTTATATAAGTAAATATATATATAGAATTATATAAGTATATGCATATAAATGTGTATATATATTATATGAGTAGGTATATAAATATATAGTGTATACTGTGTTGTTATATATATTATATATATATATATATATATATATATATATATATATATATATATATATATATATATATATTATATATTTGAACAAAACAAACAATTTGAATCATAAAGGGGCTCATACTGAGCAGTACATGTGCCAGGATTCAACACACAAAACAATCCTGGATTGACAAGTAGAAAATGCAAAAGAGTAAATTCGAAATTCCAAAGAAATTTCGAAAATGGAAATCATATGGGCCCAGAGCCCTAAGAGGCAAAATACGAACCTCTGAAAATTCTTTTTTTTTTTTTTAAGAAGTACAAAATTTGAACTGCAGAGAATTCAAATTTGAAACCGCATTGGGGGAGGTGAGGCCATGTGCGCGACCCTAGAAAGCAGTGGAGGATGCGTGGCCCAAGGGGGGTAGTGGGCGCGGGCCCCAAGGGGGCGCGGGGCCCAAGGGGGCGCCGAGCCCGGAGCGCGGAGAGCTGAAAGGCGGGCCGCGAGAAGACTCGTACTCCCCGCCGGCGGTGGGGCCAGCAGCCGGCGGATGCCGGGGGGGGGGCGCCGCCAACCGCCGAGGGGTCGCGCCCGGCGCAGGGAACGGGGAAGAGGGGCAGGGGCGCCGGCTCAGGAGTCCGGGAGGGGGCGGAGACCGGAGGGCCGGCTACCGGGAGGGGCGGAGACCGGAGGGCTCGGGGCGATGGACCACCGGGAGCGAAGTGATCGGCCGCGAGCGGAGAGACAAGGTTTGACGGGGAAGACGGGGAAGGAGGCGGGTCCGGCGAGAGGAGCCGGTCAAGAGCGGCAAGGGGGAGGGAGTGCCCTCCAGTGCTCGTCGGAAGCCCGGAGATCGTATGGAGGCGGAGGAGCCGTCCACGGGGAGGGCGGAGCTCGCGGGAGAAGAGGCGGCAACGGAGAGTCCGCCGCAGGACGACAGCTCACGACGGAAGGGGACGTCGTCAGGATCTGACCGCCCTCCACAGTTGGCCGCCGAGCGGCCACGAGGCCCAGGAGATGGGCTCGCAGCTCAGAGGCGAGGACGGGGAGATGCCCGGAGGGGAGCGGGGGCTGGAAGGCACGGGGCAGGCCGACCGAGGGCGCGGGCGACCCACCGTAAGGGGGCGGCCAAGGGAACCGGGGCACCGCAGGAATAGGGGCGACAAGAGGGGGAACCACCGCGGGGGTGGCGCGCGAGGAGGGCGCCGGAACGGAGGGGACCAGGGCTGCAGCGGGGGCGAGCCAGGGGGGCCCGAGGATGGAGGGGTCCGGGAGGGTCCTGGGGGGACGCGTGGAGCGGGCTTCGTCGCCGTCGCCTAGATCTTCGGGACGACGACTGCGGCTAACGCGGCCGCACCTCGGGCTGGCGGCGGCGAACAGCCAGGCAAGGGACGCAGAGGAGGGAAACTGACGGCCCTTAGGGTGACGGGAAGGGGGGTGGCCACCGAAAAGGAGGGGGGGCTCCACGGCCAACCGGCCAGCTGCCGGGGACGAGGACCGGCCACCACCCGAGGAAGACGGGGGTGAGGGTGGGGGGGAGAACCAAGGGCCGGTTCTTCTCATCCTCATATATATATATATATATATATTTATATATATATATAATATTATATATATATATAAATAATATATATATATATATAATAATATATATATATATATATATCTTTAAACTAGAAATAGAATGGCCCAACTAGCCAAAACCCAGCCTTTGACCTCAGCCCAGCTGGCCTGCCCACGACCAGACCCCCACAAAGTTGAGGGGCCAAGCTCAGCCCAACCGAGCCTCATCAGGCCAGTATGCCCGACCCCAAGTCTCCACAGCAGCTGTTATATAAACAGCCGCACATATGCAGGCCGGGAGAAATTAGATCGAGAGAAGGAGATCGAGAAACTTTAAACATCAAAACCCTAACCATCGGCCGCGCCACCCCGACCCCCTGGCCCTGCACGTGCCATCGTGGGCCACCGTCAGCCGAAAACCGCCGAAGGACGACCGACAGTGTGTACAACAGCCAGCAGACACAGCAGCAACATGCAGCCTCGAGCCCTACTTCGCGGCAGGATCTCGCGACGCTCGATCGCCCGTTTCAAGATTCGTCTCCTCTGGTATGTAGACTACATGTACGACTTTCCTTTCTTTCAATTCGTTTGAAATCCTGATGACCAGAACCCTAGGAAAGTCGAGTCAAACCTTGACAAAAATAGTGGCAATCCACTCTGTTTTAGGCTGTCGGGTCATCGACTTCGGAAACTAATTCGAATGGCCTATTAGTGTTTTCTTTAAAAAGTAATTAAAGTCAGTCCTAGCCAACCTATAGGCTCGCAACCTAATTTACAGAACTCGATTTCATTGACTAAGCGTCGAGAAATCAGATTCCAAACTTCAACAAAAACCTATTTTTAAAACAGAAGATATTAAAAAACACTCCGATACCACGTGCGTCCTGCCAAACCGGCGACTTGGTCGCGAACTGAAAGCATCAAAGGTGCGTAACGGCTTCGTGGACGTGTGGGCTTTGACGGAATTCAAATTGGTCGCGTGTGCACGACGAATTTGATGCGTATCCGTCAAAATTTACCGTAACGGTCTCTGTGCAAGTTTCCCAATTACCTTGTACACGCTTGTCAGATCGAGACGAAACTTGCGCCAACAGGACCGTATCATTTTTCTGGTCTTGTATGCCAAGTTGGTCTGATTCTGAGACAGTTGATCGGATTGCCGTTTTGCGGGCCCTACGGTCCGATTCAACGGGCGATTTGTGCACGGCCTACGGAAATCCAAAACTGGACATACCATTGGGTTCGTATCATCAAAACGAATCCGTAGACATGTAGTTTGATGAATTTAGAGACCATTGACTCTGGCACACTTTTCGTGCAAAGCGGGTCCAACGGCGGACACCATTTTTGCCCAAAATTACTGTTTTACCTTTGTGTCCAGAATTGGACTTAAGGACAGGTAATGCTAGCTAATTTGACTATTCTGAGACTGTTGGCATTGTCTGTTTCAGCTTTTGGAGACAGTTGTGATGATTTGGACTTATTTGGCTTACCGGTTGACGGTTTATTGTTGGCTCTTCGTGCTACCACCAGGCAAGTATACCTTGCCTCCCTCTACAGTTTATTTCATGCTTATAGTATACCTGTTGTAGTATGTTATCTTTAGTTACCTTAGTTGTCATAGATTTATATGATACCGCGTTTACCAGTTTTGTCTTGCTTATATATCAGTATTTTATGACTTGATAGTGTAGTTATACCAGGCTTGTTTACGTCATGGATCATGCTGGAGTTGTCCTTACCTGTGTCATGACTGAGTTGTACCGTGTCTTCACCTGTATCTTGACTGAGTCGTGTCTGCAAGTATGTGGTGAACTGCTATTCCTTTGTCTTTCCCACAACTTGCGAGTCCACACACGGGACGAGGTTGTCCGTTTGCACCTGCGAGTCCACACACGGGAGGGTGACTTGTCTTAAACTGACCTGCGAGTCCACATTCGGGCGAGGGTTGATATTCCATTGATCTTTCAGCAGTTCATTTATACATACTTGATCCCGTACCCGTGTTCATAGCTACCTGTCAGTAGCCACATGTCAGTCTCATGTCTAGTTCTTGTTTATACCCTGGTTATATTATTGCATGATTAAACTGTTAGATAGACATGTTTTATGTATCTTGCTAGTCCTCTGAGGACCTAATGATCTCTTCAGGTTTAGCGACTGCATGTAGTTAGTTAGGAGAGCGGGATGGTATAGGATTGCGATGTATGATACATGTATTGCTTGTGATATTTCTTTATTATCCTCTCGTGCTTTATATTCCATACCATGATATACTCTGCTTATTTATAGACTCATATCATTCTTGGAGTCTCGAACAATATGCTAATAGGCTGCAGACCATGACCCATACTTATTCATTCTTGTTTTATGATTCCTGTGGATTGAGGTATAGTTTAGATTAGACATGATACCCTACCCTGGACAGCTTGTACGTACTCGAGTCGAGCTAGAGTCCGCTCGACACGTAGCTGGCTTGCTCACGAGCTCGCATCCGAAAACCGGGTACGGGTCATGACAGCGAGGATGGCAGTTGCAGTGAAGGTTGCGGTACACGGCGTCTCAGTGGCGGCATGCCATCGCTGTGATTAGGATTTCTATTTCTTTTCTTTTCCTGCGTGTGACTTCGTGGCGGTGGTTTCGAAACGACAGGGAGGTGGATGTTGACTAGGTGTTCGGTCGAGGGTGTTGGCGGTTGCCGCCGGAGTGACGTTTGATGTGGAGGTCGGGGAAGAAGGATCTATATGCATACGAACACATATGAGGGAGGAGGAATTGTGAGTCAGAAGAGATAATGTGCTTCATATATCATATAAAAGATAAGAGTGAATAAGACCCACAGACTATCCAGAAGTTGGGTTGGTTGCTGCAGCTTATATGTATACGTTAATTTGGATAGGGCCTCTGAGTATTCGCGAATATTCCTATATATTTTAGTATTAGAATGCTCCAAGATAAAATTTTTTTTTCAAAGTTTTAAATCAATAAAAATCTAGACCTTAATTTAACTTAATTCAAAACCAACCATGGATAATTATATTAATCACTTTGATATCATCAAGTAAAAGAAATCGAATTTAAATCAAACAAGCTATCGACATAACAGTTATACAATAATATTCAATATTATCAAAATAATTTAAATATACAAAATTTAGGTCATGGTCATATATATCGACTATCATAACGTTTTGAAATGAACTCGACATTAGCACAAATAATAAATCTCAGAAATTATATTTGAGAAATAAATTGGAAGTCCTTTTTTTTGATAAATACTTATAATTTTAAATCGTTTTCGAAACCAAATCATTTTAAAGCCTAAGAGAATATTCGACCATCTTTTACAATTCATATTAAAATCAAGAAATTACTAAAATTAATCAGTACTTCCAACCTACGACTTTTGTGAACAATTATTTTTGGAAAGCAGATAAATAACGAAATATCTTTGACAAAGTTCGTCGAAGATATATATATATTATATATTTTAAAGAAACTCCCCTTTTATTAAGAATCAAGGTTCCAAAAACGGAAGCCTGACACGTATACAAGACAAAAGTATACCAAAAGGAAAACAGGGGAAAAGGTCGGACGCGACCGTCAAAACTAAAAGAAGAACGGTTGTCCGACAGGCGGAGAACTGTGGGAGCAAAGGGAGCTCCGTTTGCCACATTGCCGATGAATCTCCCGATCAGCTGATCGGCAGAGAATTGGTGTCCCTCGTATCTCGCTTTGTTGCGATTTTTCCAGATAGCCCAGGTGGCGGCCGCTGCAACGATCTGGTGGCCGTGGGAAGCGGCGCCCCAGTGAGCCAGAAGATCGATAAAGCGCCCGTCGTCTGGAGATGTTGTAGTTGTGATTGAGGGTGCTCCATATTTTCTCAGGGAGGCTACCTTCCCTGAATATGTGATCGATAGTCTCCGTCTGACGCTCGATGCAACAATTGCAAGCCGACGCCAGGCTAAAACCGATGGAGTTAAGGCAGTCGTCGGTGGGAAGTTTCTTTCTCATGACTTTCCAGAAGGAATGACCATTTCTTAGGGATGCAAGAGTTCCAATAACGCGCAATGAAGAGGTCGGGGCCGTTATCTTGGATCGAAAGTCTGGCCGATCGCACAGAGAAAGCACCAGAGGCTGCTAGCGACCACCTCAGCTGGTCAGCGTCGATACCGATGGAAAGACCGTGCTGGCGAATGCTGTCAACAGTTTCATTGCCAGACCAGTCACGGATTCTGTCCCAATTCCAAACGTTGTTGGTGGGATTCCACAGGTCTTTGATCCTGCAATTTCTCGGGGAGTCGAAATGTTCGGATAAGGCAGTCACCAATCCACCTTTCCAGGAATGGGTTGGACTCGCCTGAACCCAGATGAAGTCTGATCGCGGGTTCAGCCAGATCCCGGCCACGTAGAATACGACGCCAAGCCGCGGAGGATCTGCTGTTAGCTGTGGCTGTCGCCGGATGGATGTTTCTAAAGTACCTGGCCTTCATAAACTTGGTCCACAGGTTATTACTTGTGCGTAATTTCCACCACAGTTTCATTGAAAAGCTTTGACGATGTGGTCAAGTTTGGTGAATCCAAGCCCGCCGTTAGCAGTTGGGAAGCCATAGTGTCCCAGCTGGCCCAGTGGTGTTTGTCTTGCCCCTTGTTGTGCCCAGAAGAAGTTGCAAAAGATCTGTTCAATAGACATGATAACCTTTTTGGTCGGAGAGCAGGCCGCTAGGGTGTGGATGGGCACGGAGTTGAGCACATGTTTGATGAGGATAATTTTCCCGCCTGGGGATAGGGTAGCGTTATGCCATCCATCGATCTTGTTCCTGATTTTGGTGATTAAGTTCTCGTAGATGCTGGCGTTGGATTTCCCGTACGCCAAGGGGCGCCGAGATAGTTGAAAGGAGGATGAGCTACCGCAATGGAGGTGAGGTTGGTGAGTCTGGCCGCGTTCTCACTATTGAAGCTGTGATGGGAGTAGATGGTACTCTTGGATAGGTTAATCTTCTGGCCGGAGCATCTGGAGTACCGCGCTAGGGTAGTGTGGACCACCTCTATAGATCCTACGTCCCCGGAGAGAAGATGAAAGATCGTCGGCAAAAGCCAGGTGGGTGATGGTGGGGCATCCGCTAGCCGTGTGGAATTGCTGGAAGTTGGGGATGTTAACCATGTTATTGAGGTTTCTGCTCAGGGCGTCGGCTGCAATGATGAAGATTGTGGATGATAGGGGATCGCCCTGTCTGATTCCTCGGCTAGATTTGAAGAATCCCTCAGATTGACCGTTGATCACTGTGGAGAACCATGAGTTGCTGATGGATCTCCACACGATGTTGGTCCAATTCTCGAGAAACCGAATGCTCTGAAGACCCAGATCATGAATTGCCAATCTAGTCTGTCGTATGCTTTTTCCATGTCAATTTTGATTGCGATGTTGCCCCCTCTTGCCGGAAATTTCAAACAGGTGATAAGTTCCTGGGCCAGCATGATGTTGTCTTGGATGTTTCTACCGCGAACGAATCCGCTTTGCTCTTCCGAGATGATTTTGGGAGGGTTTCGGTCATTCTGGAAGCGATGATCTTGGAGATGATTTTGTTGGTGAATGTACAAAGGCTGATGGGTCGGAAGTCGCGGAAAGAGATGGGTTGTCTTTTTTGGGATGAGGATGAGATTGGCGCTGGAAATAGCTTTTGGGTAAGGAGCTCCTTCGAGGAAGGCCATCGCCGCTGCGGTGATGTCCTGCTTGATAATATCCCAGCAGGTGCGGAAGAAAGTCCCTGAAAAGCCATCTGGCCGGGGCGCTGTGCGCGTTCAAAGCCCAAACCGCGTCTCTCACTTCTTGTTCTGACAGAGGGCGTTCCAGCAGAGCATTGTCGGAGTCGTTAATGATGGTGGGGATTTGGTCAAGGAATGAGTTGTCTTTGATGATCGTCTCCTTGGAGAATAATTTGGTGTAGAAATCTGCAGCCGCCTCTTGGATCTCCTTGTGGTCTGATCTGATGATGCCTTGATCGTCGGTGATGTGATGAATCGAAAGTTTGTTTCTTTTGCCGTTGACGCAAGCGTGGAAATATTTGGAGTTTTTATCCCCGTCGCTGTCCCATTTCAGTCTGGCCTTCTGCTTCCAGAAGTCGGTCTCAACTTTGAGCCTGAATTTGAGAATAGCCTTGGTAAGGTTCATGGCTCTCCTCGCTGCCGGGGATCGGTCGGAGAGGAATAAGCTTCTGCTCGGGTGACATCGTCTTCTGCGACGCGTATCGCTTGGAAGATGTCCCCGAATGCTTGTTTGCTCCAATTGGACAGAGCTTTCCTGGTGGCTTTGAGCTTGTTGCTGACCCGAGTGAGAGGATGAGGGGAGTCCTGACTGTTCCACGCCTCTGTCACGATGCTCAAGAATTGCGGGTGATCGGTCCAAAAGTCGAGGAATTGGAAGTTCTTTTTAGATGGGGTGGATCTATTTTTGATTTCCACCAGGATAGGGGCGTGGTCGATTCGGTGGAGTTGAGGTGGGTCAGGGTGGAGCTGATTCTCATATCGTGCCAACGCCGTTGGTGAGGGCTCTGTCCAGACGGGAGTATTGACGGCGATCGCCGTCCTGCATGTTGCACCATGTGAATTCGCTGCCTTTGAATTGAAGAGGGGTGAGGTGAGCATTGAATATGAAGTTGTTGAAGTCTTGCATGGCTGACAGGGGCGTAGGGCGGCCTCCAATCTTCTCGTCTCGGCAGGTGATGGCGTTGAAATCCCCTATGCAAAGCCAGGGGGTGTTGGTGTTGAGGTGATAGGTTTCGAGAAGGTCATTCCAAAGGTGTTTCCGATCTGCGATGATACAGCTACCGTGGACCGCCGAGAGGATGGCCCGCTCTGGGAGGGTAGGGTGAGAGACCCAGCAAGAGAGGGCTTGTTGGGTCCTGGATGATATCGAGCTTGACCTCCTTCGTTCCGAGAATCCAGATGTCGTTCCTGCTGGCTATAGCCGTAGGGAGGCCCAGAGCCAGCTGAATAGATTTGAGACGTTTGGAAGGGATTTTGGGTTCGATGATGATGAAGATGTCGATCTTGTGAATTTTTCGAAGACTGGTAATTCTCCGTAATGTAGGTTTATTAGCCAGGCCTCGCACATTCCAGGATAGGATGTTAAGCATTTAGAGGTTGTGGGGATGTTTTTTTGTTCCGCCTTACGGCGGATCTAGTTTGGATAGTGGCGGACTTGTCGGAGCCAGATTTGCTCCGAAGGATGTCAACGGGTTGATGTTTGATGATGTAGTGGATTGTAGTTGTGGCCCTCATGCGAACCGAGTGGAGGAACTATTAGATTGCCAGCGTGTCGACTGCTGTCTCCTCCGGGGGAATGGCGAGGGAGTCGTGCGCGCTCTCGGACAGCAGTTGCTGGAGGGGGGCACCTGTTGCTAGCACTTGGAGACCTCTCCTCACTTGGTCTGGTCCAAGGATGGCTAGGACTTCTTCAACTGGGATCGCACTGGGGGATTGCTGAGTATCATTTGGGTGGGGATGGGCCTGGGGGGCGGCCCCCTGTCCAGAGAGGAGTTGTCGGTGATCAGCGCCAGCTTCTGTGGCGTCCTCCACGCACGAGGAGATGGGTGAGGAGGGTGGCAGGTCGGGGGTGTTGGAGCCGTCTACAGAGAGGTCTGGCTCTGGGTCCTCTGAATAGAGAATGGCGAATTTATTGGAGGTCTCTATGTGTTGGGGGATGAAGGGGATCAGAGCCCTGCTCGGCGCTTCGCTGGAGGATGGTTCTTCGATCCTGGAATCAATCGAATGTGGGAGTTTGGAAGGGGGAGAATGGGCGACTTTGGGGTCTTCTCGACCTGTAGGTCATTGTCTCTCCTGGATGGCTTCTTTTTAAGCTCCGGATGCAGGGGTGACAGTTCTTAGGAAGGTGGCCCCTTAGGTGGCAGTGGTTGCAGAACAATACGTGGTTGTCGTAGAGGATTTGTTGAGTATGGGTGTGATTGCCAAGCTCAATGTTGATGAAGTTGGGTGGTTCGGAAGTGAGGTCTAGTTCAACACAGATTTTGGCATAGTGGGCATTGGTGAGGTTACTGGTCTCGGGAGCCGAGGCCACGTACGTCCCGAAGGAGTTGGCGATTCGCTTTAGCGTCGCTGGAACGAAGCAGATGAGGGGGAGGTTGGGAAGGGTAACCCACTCAGCAACCGTGGTAGAGTTTCTTTGGAGTTGAATTCTGGTGACCATTTGATAATCTTCATCTGGTGGGTGTCAATCTTGCATGTTCCCTTGGACCATACGGTCCTGTGATCACGATCTGATGATAGGTGATGGAGAATGTGTTTGGGGTCGAGGGGGGCCACTCGGTAGTCGGTCGGAGATTCCATTTGGCGATCGCTTCCTGCATCCTGGGAAGTTTGGGGCATCGGTGGAGAATTTAAGGATGAATGTGTGAGGAAAGGCCGTTGACAGCGACGATAGTTCCGTGTCGGAGAAGGGGATGACGGGGGTTGAGTTCTCTTGCGAATATTCAATGTCTGGCAGTTGGACGTCTGGGAGGATAACGCCCTTCGATGGAAGGAGGTCCGGACGAAGCATGGCGGCGTAGGAGGGTTGAGGCGGTCCGGAGGGAGCGAGGCCCGCAGGAGCGGGACGGGGGGGCAGGGGGTCGCTCGGGGGATTGGGGAGCACGGGGCCGATGGTGGAGGGGGAGGAGAGGGACGGGGTGGGCCTCCCTGGCTGGGCGAGGGTGGGAGGGGAAGCGGGGATCATGCCGCCTCCGGGGTGGGAGAGGGGGAGCTGGGACGGGGAGGCCGACCCAGGGGGGAGGGATGATTGGACACCCGCCGACGGAGTGCGGAGGACGAGGGCGGGGAGCGGGCGGTTGCTCCGGGGGTGCGGGGTCGATGGATTCCCCCCGGGGGAGGAGATCGGATCACGGCGGGCTTGAGGCCTGGTGGGCCGGGAGGCGCCGGCGAGGGGGGAGGGTCTTTGGAGGATGGGATGGTGGATGAAAGTGAGGGTAAGGATGGCGCTGGAGCGCACAGGGAGAGAGGGAGGGAAGTGGGAAGGGATGGAGGGGGCAGGGGTGAATTGATGGATTGCGCAAGGGGGCGAGGGGCTCCGAAGGAGGGGAAATACTGGGGGTGCGCAGAGGGGGCACTGAGAACCTTCTCCAGGTGGGGCCCGCCGTGGGTACAGGGGGGTTGTGCAAGGGGGCGGTGCGCAGAGGGGTGGACAGGCACCCAAGCTGCTGGGACCCGCGTGGGACGGAAGAGAGTGCTAGGGAGTGCTGGTCCCCAAAGGGGGGTTGGGCCGCCAAGTGCGCGAGGACTGGGTCCTGGGATTGCGCACAAGGGGGGCAGGAGGCCACGCCTGGTGGGCCGCGCGAGGAGTTGACAGCAAGTCCAGAAGAGACTGCAGCAAGTCCAGAAGGGACCGTCTCGGGGCTGGAGAGCCAGCTGGATGAGCCAAGCGCATGCGCAGTTGGGAAAGAAGGAGCCCAAGCCTGCTGGACATGCGCAAAATGAGAATCTAGAGCCCAGAGCTGCTGGGGCCCGCTAGGGGCAAGAGGGACTCTGGAATGCGCCAGAGAGGGGAATCCTGGGAAGGCGCATAAGGGGGGACTGATGTCCAGCCCTGCTGGGGTCCACGTGGGACGGAAGGGAGCGCTAGGGAGCGCTGGTCCAAGTGCGCAGGGATGGAATCCACAGATTGCGCAAGCTGGGGACCACGTGGGACGGTAGGGAGCGCTAGGGAGCACTGGTCCATGTGCGCATGGATAGAATCCAGGGATTGTGCAGCAATGTGGGCATGAGGCCACGCCTGGTGGGCCGCGAAGAGTTGACTGTAAGACCAGAATAGTCTGCTGCTAGTCCAGAATAGATAGCCTCGGAACCGACGCCAAAGGTGGCGTGCTCGCGTAGCCAAAAGGCGGGGGGCCCAATGCCAGATAAACCGGAGGGCTCAGCTCCCGAGGGCAGGGAGGGGGAATTCGAAAAATAGGCTTGGGATTGACCGGAGGGCTGCTCCGAGGACAACCCGGCGTCGTGGGCGTCGCAGGCCGGGAGGGGAGCCGGATCCAGAGACACTCCCTGCGGAAGGAAAATGCCGGGCGGGATGGGGGAGGCGAGGCCGCCCCATGGCGGAGGGGCCGGGGAGGCGGAGGGCACGCCTGGCACCGCGAAGGGGGAGGAGGCTGATGGCGAAAAGGTGAGCTGATGGAGTGGAGGGGGCTGACGAGCATGGAGGGCGGCGGGGAGGAGCTGGATCTGGGCCAGCGCCTCGGGAGTCCAGTGGAACGCCATCGAAGGGGGGGGGGAGGGGGGAAGGGAGGGGAAGGAGGGTGGCCGGCCTAAGCCGGCCAAGGGGATGGGGGCGAGAGAACGGGGGGAGGGGGATGGGGAGCATGCTGAGGAAAACGGCTATTTATATATATATATATATATATATATATATATATATATATATATATATATATATATTATATATATATATATTTCAGACATAATAATTTAAAAGGAAAAATTAATTTTGAAAATCTAGAAAGAGGGGTTACAAATCTACCCACCTTAGAAATAAATTCGTCCTCGAATTTAAATACTACTGGAATATTCGGACTTGGTTATACGGTGACAAGGGAGGAAAACTTTAGGGTAGTTACATGTTGGTCAAATAGATGAAAGAAAAGGAAAATAAATTTAGGGTTAGGACTAGGGTTTTCAGAGATTAGGAAATTCTACAGATTTGGGACTTAGGGTTGTGGGAAGAAAATAGAGGAGAACTCATATATAGATTTAAATCTCAAACTAGATTAAATAAACTAATCTTAAAAGGAACTTGAAGTTATACCTAACATTATGAAGACAAATTTTGAATTCAAATCATAAAATGAATGATATTACTAAATGAAATATATATATATATATATATATATATATATTCATTACTCAAATATATATATATATATATAATATATATATATATATAATTTTTAGAGGTATATTTCATTACTCGAAATTATCTTTAAAAGAAACGATCTGACAAATAATTATCCAATACCTTCCATAGTTTATCAAAATAGAGTTCTAGAATGATCCATTTCAATATTGGTCATAATAGGAGAAAATTGAATATTAATCAATAATTGAGAAGAAGGAAAGATAAAAAAAATTAGATTTTTAAACACAACTCACATCCAAAATAATATAGAGTAGATTTTACAATAATCTGTAATCAAGGACTAAATCAAATTTAACCCTAATTTTTGTTTACAAAAAAAATCAAGGTTAATAATTAACTTAATCAAACAATTCGTAAATACTTTCCTACACCAAAATATTTTGAAAATATAATTGTCAAACATTTTTTTTGAAACTTCGTAAACGAGGGTTACAAAACTACTCATCTCAAAATTTCTTCCTTGAATCTCCGAAGGGCAGATCAGCCATGGTTAAGAATATATTCAAGAAAATGATTTGATCAATGATCAAAATGAGTTAGATCGTGAATAAATTTGAGCATTAATGAAAAAATACAATGTGGCACGATTAAAGTATAGTCAAGGGTCTAGTCACAATGGTCAGGATATAAACGAAATAAGGTTAAGTTAAACAGAAAAAGTCCTTTAGGCATGATAAACTATTGTTGGAATTGTATAGGCATGGTCGATGGTCGAAGTTTAGACAAGGTCTAAACATGGTTAAAATCACTTGGATACAATTAAGATACAGTTGCAATCAAGGTTAATCATGTAAGTCACCCGAACATAAAATGGATAACACGAGCATGAACGTGATCAAAATAGTCATGATCGTAGTGGAATAATTTTAAACAATTAGCAATAATTGATTTGAAATATAGGCACGATTATGATTACAGTCAAATAGTTTAGTCACGGTCAAAATTGTTTAAGGATGATCAAAATTGAAATTATTTCGACACGATCGACTAGTTAAGTAAAATTGTTTAGGCACGGTTAGAGAATCAAAATCTAGGAAGGATTGAATTGACTCGATCGAATAAAAGTGGTCTAGTCGCGATCGAGATCGTTTTAAGAAAGATCAATCAGATTCATTTCGATGCGGTTAACTATTTATCCAAAATCATTTAGGTTACGAGTTTTAGGTCAAAATCTAGATACGTTTAGGAACCTAGTGGAAGGAAGTCAAGATAGGTTAAAAAGATGACGATTTTAAAAAAATAGAAGGGTAAGGAAGAAAGAAGAATAACCAGTTTATTGCGATGATGGTAACTAGAAATAAGGCACAAGTCAATTCGAAAACTTAATAGTCATATACCAATAAAGGAGTAGCCTCTATGGTATTCGAAACTCGTAAACATATCTGAAGTCACTTTATCGAGAATTTATGCCTCGCCAGTGTACATCTAGCTGCAATAAACTCTTGGTTCCACAACTCAAGCAATGATACGGTAACAATTACCTTATCAACTCTACCCAATCTTGACATAACAACTCGAGGATAAAATAGAACAACCAAGATATAGTTTTTATAATGTTCGATCACCCACGCTTATCTGGAATTACTTCAACTTAGGGGTCATGCCTCGCCAGTGCGCTGCCGGTTGCATTGAACCCGCAGTCTCCATAATTTCAAATAAGTGGCGACAGTGCGCTGCTGTCGTGCCATCATAAGTCACTGATCGTTCTTTCAACTATATCCATAAAATTGTGAAGGAGTTTCTGAAATCCTTAAAACAAATTGATCATGATAGAGAAAGTTAAGAAATTTAAACAAATTGATCTTGATAAGAAATGTGTGTGTATCTGTCCTTGAAGTGAAAGTATCAGCTCTAAAATCAAACAATTGATTAGGAAGAAAATGGTCGAAGACAAGAGAAAGGTAAACTTTTATTTCTAATTCTCTATATTCAAGATTGAGGGAAAGAATATATACTAACTCTGAGTAGATATATGGATAATGAATCATGTTAGGCTCAAATTTAATGGGTTGGAAATAATTCATTGATAACATAATTATCCATGGCCAATGGAAAGTGATTAAGCTATAAGAATTTTACTATATAATGATGAGATTTAGAGGGAAAAATAAAACTATACATATGGTCAAGATTAGGAATTAAATCATGAGTCTTAGTTTACTAAGCGGACAATCTACAATCCCTCTAAGTTAACTAATATGGTGTAAAACTCCACAAATCCCTACCTAAATCTCATGGCCTATGTAATAACCTTAACTACCCATAATCAAATAAATAAGGGACGCCTAGTCCTAGTCACCCTTCTAAATTAATTCAATCCTAATATGAATGAGCATTTCTGAGTCGCAGGCTCGTAATAGTACGACTAAGTACTATCACGAGTTCGCAATCTTTTGCAAAGATTGACCTGCATGGACCACCACAAAAACTTGTCACGACCCGCACCCGCTTTTCGGATATGAGACATGTCCAAGCCAGCCTACGCCGCAGAGTCGACGGTAGAATGCTGTCATGGCCAAGATGCTCAAAATCACAAAATATAACATTTATTGCTCATTCACATTATTAAATCAAATCTACGAGTTATTACAAGATTTATATTTAAAGAAAAGTACAAAGTTATTACAAGTAACGAAAATGATATCACATCTATCTAATTTCTAGGTTTCTGCCTACTAGTACACCCGTATCTCCCAATGCTAAGTGAAGCCACAGCTAACCTAAAAAATGTTGGTTTTCAGTCAGGAATTGAACAAGCACACAAACCGACGGCAATGCAAAACATAATAGAATTCACAAGACATGAAAATATCATATGTAAGATGAAACTAGAAAGTAACTGATGTCATGGCATGTCTAGAAAGCAAGTAGATAACTCTACAACAAGATATATCAACTGGAGAAAAACATGTAACTAGAATGTCATGGCAAGCGGTGAACAAACAAGGCAAAATAAGTAAAAGACAACTATCTACGTGTTTTGAAATATCTTGTTCGCCATGTGAACGACTAAGGGGTAAATACGGCATCCTGTACGTGTCGGGTGCAGCTGCTATCAGTCAAGATCAAACATTTTGGGATGTAAAGGGGGTAGTTCACACATCTACTAAGATACTTCCCCGCCGAGCTATACTACTCATGGAATCAAATCGCAAGCATGGTAAACATGTAATTGACAGTCAAGAGGTATAACCAAATCCATGATACTAATTCGTATGACCACGTGTCATCAAGCAAGGGAGCATATGTATAAACATGAAATGGAAACAACTATGAATCGAAAGCAATCAGAAAGTGCACTTGCCTGTGGTTCTTTGCTGGTGAAGCCAATAATACCATTGCATCCAAGATACTCCGATTGGCTAGGGTGGATGTGCCAGAGTCCGGATTCGTAAGGAAGATGGAGATAGGATTAGTCACGATTCATGAAGGAAATTTGTTTTAAGAGACGTTATTACTTATATCTTAGAAAATTATTTAGAAATTATGTATTCCTTTAAAATAATATACTATAAATATATTAAAAAAAAATCTCCTTAATCAATGAAGCCCAACCCATAAGTAATGTATAACAAATAAGCCCCAAATGTATATATAAATAACCTAAAATATTATTTGTGTGCCCAAAATATTAGCCGTTACATATAGAGGCCAAATTTATATATCTGCCCAAAACTACATTCATTAGAAGCCCTTAGTGATATCAAAACCCAAAGAATTTACTGGCACAAATAAAATAGCCTAATGATTATACTTGATTATGAATATAATCTTAGCAAATATTAATTATATGCTAATAATTAATATCAATAATAATTAGAATTTAATTAACAGTGTTACAATAACATGGGTAGTACTAATAGTAATAAATTATTAGTACAAATACTGATAATGAAAATATCTATTAGCCTAACTATTATAATAAAGTAATAAAGTAATAAAATAATCCAAAATATACTTAATATTCTGCTTTAGAGGAAAGAGAGAGAGAGAGAGAGACAGAGTAATTTTGGAAAAAGGAAAAAAACGAGGAAGAAGGAAGAAAAGGACATAGCTGCGCTCACCGTGGCGGAGGCTAGCTCGCGGTAGAGGCCTATTCGGCTCGACGGAGAACCGGTACTGGAGGCGCGGCTTGACGCTTGGCCTTGCGGAGGCTTCCGCGCTGCGGCAGCGCACGAGGAAAGCCGAAAGATGGAGGGAGCGAGCTCCGCATTCGGCGGAGGGAGCGAGTGGTCGAGGGCACTGCTGGGCGTAGCTAATTACATCGCAACAGTCTGTAACTCCCGCCGTCGGTAGCCCGATTGATGTTCGGCGAGGAGCCAGGCGTGACGATCCTTTGGACCTCGCGGGGTGGTCGAAAAAACCGGAGGCTAGATCCGGCGGTTGGCTGGGTCGAGCGGTCTTCGGGCGCCGGGGTGGGGATACGAAATGCTGATGCGGGGCTCGGCACAACGTTCATCGGTTGGGACTTCGGGGAAAGGGCATAAAAACTGGTGGAGCAACCGCTGTGGCTCGGTCGGGCGAGGTTGGGGATTCATGTGAATTTCTTTGTGTCCGAATCGTGTCCATAGGTTGGACATTGGATTCCTTTGTATGTTCTGATGTAAAGGATTCGATGAAGAGAATCAAAGCGGATGCACAGACACGGATGCCCGAGGTCGGACCCGAGGCTGGTCACGTTGGTGGTGGTGTGGGAGATGATGGCGAGGATGGCAGTTGCAGCGAAGGTTGCGGTGCACGGCATCTCAGTGGCAGCATGCCATCGCTGTGATTAGGATTTCTATTTCTTTTCTTTTTCTGCGTGTGATGATTCGTGGCGGTGGTTTCGGAACGACAGGGAGGTGGATGTTTGACTAGGTCGTTCGGTCGAGGGTGTTGACGGTTGCCGCCGGAGTGACGTTTGATGTGGAGGTCGGGGAAGAAGGATCTATATGCATACGAACACATATGAGGGAGGAGGAATTGTGAGTCAGAAGAGATAATGTGCTTCATATATCATATAAAAGATAAGAGTGAATAAGACCCACAGACTATCCATAAGTTGGGTTGGTTGCTGCGGCTTATATGTATATGTGAATTTGGATAGGGCCTCTGAGTATTCGCAAAATATTCCTATATATTTTAGTATTAGAATATTCCAAGATAAATTGTTTTTCAAAGTTTTAAATCAAATAAAATATCTAGACCTTAATTTAACTTAATTCAAAAACCAACCATGGATAATTATGTTAATCACTTTGATATCATCAAGTAAAAGAAATCAAATTTAAATCAAACAAGCTATCGACATAACAGTTATACAATAATATTCAATATTATCAAACAAATTTAAATATACAAAATTTAGGTCATGGTCAAATAATCGACTATCATAACGTTTTGAAATGAACTCGACATTAGCACAAATAATATAATCTCAGAAATTATATTTGAGAAATAAATTGGAAGTCCATTTTTTTTTTGATAAATACTTATAATTTTAAATTCGTTTTCGAAACCAAATCATTTTAAAGCCTAAGAGAATATTCGACCATCTTTTACAATTCAAATATTAAAATCAAGAAAATTACTAAAATTAATCAGTACTTCCAACCCACCACTTTTGTCAACAATTATTTTTGGAAAGCAGATAAATAACGAAATATCTTTTACAAAGTTCGTCGAAGAAATATGTATAATTACTAAAATTAATCAGTACTTCCATCTGATGGAGAAGCATGGAAGCACTTTGATCGAGAGTATCCAAATTTTGCTTCGGATCCGCGTAATGTCAGATTGGAGCTCTCCTCCGACAGTTTTACCCCATTCGAACTTTCGAGCTCCCAATATTCATGTTGGCCTGTGATCGTCACTCCATACAATCTACCGCCTTGGATGTGTATGAAGACTCCGTATATGTTCCTCACCGTTATTATCCCGGGTCCGAACAATCCGAAAAGGAACATTAATGTGTATTTACAGCCATTGATAGATGAGTTGAACCAGCTATGGGAAGTAGGTGCCAACACCTACGATGTTTCTAGAAAGTAAAATTTTTAGATGCGGGCAGTACTATTGTGGACCATCAACGACTTTTTGGCCTATGGAATGTTATCGGGATGGAGCACTCATGGTCGTCTTTTATGTCCGTATTGTATAGACTGCACTAATGCTTTTCGTTTGAAATATGGAGGCAAATCGTGCTTCTTCGATTGTCATCGATAATTCCTGCCGAAGGGTCATCCGTACCGAAGGAATAGAAATGCTTTTCGTGCCGGCGTTGTGGAGAAGGCTAATCCATCGCCAAGGTGGCCCAAATATACGATATGGAAAGAGGTAAAAGATTTACCAAGAGCTATTGAAGAGCCCATTAAGGGTTACAAGTGTGACGGATTTGGTCACACTCATAACTGGACAAAGAAGAGTATATTCTGGAATCTGCCATATTGGAGCACCAATCTGATCAGACATAACCTTGATGTCATGCATATCGTAAAGATTGTGTTTGACAACATAATTAATACTGTAATAGACGTAAAGGGGAAGACGAAAGACAATCCAAAGGCCAGGTTGGACTTGGAAGAAATATGTAGACGTCCTGCATTGTACTTAATAGAGGAGGGGAATGGAAAGTTGAAGCAGCCTAAGGCAATTTTCTCACTGGAGAAGAAGGATAAAGTGAGACTTTATAGGTAGATTCAGGGCCTAATTTTTTTAGACGGGTACGTTTCGAACTTGAGAAGATGCGTCGACCTGAAGGAGAACAAACTGACGGGTATGAAGAGCCATAATTGTCACATATTCATGGAGAGGTTAATTCCGATTGCATTTCAAAAATTCTTATCCCAGGTCATTTGGGATCTATTGATAGAGCTTAGCATATTCTTCAGAGATCTTTGTTTTACTAAGTTGCTCGTAGATCGTCTAGAAAAGCAAGAGAACGATATTGCAGTAACATTGTACAAGTTCGAGAAGGTGTTTCCTTTTGGATTCTTCGACTCTATGGAGCATTTGCCAATTCATCTTTCCTATGAGGTACGTATTGGTGGGCCTGTCGGTTATCGATGGATGTACCCGTTCGAGCGACATCTGAATCACCTAAAAGAAAGGTAAAAAAAAGGCACGAGTTGAGGGTTCCATTTGTGAAGCTTATATTATCGAGGAGATTACAAACTTTTACTCGTCGTATTTCAAATCTCATGTTACTACTAATAGAACGAGAGCTTCGAGAAACGATGACGGATATTGAGAATCTAATGATGCAATACTGAAAGTATTTAATGCGTCTGAAAAGCCTTCGGGGAAAATAAAGAAGAGATATTTGAATGACAAAGAGCTAAGGGCTGCTCAGTTGTATATATTACTCAATTGCGACGAGGATGAAGTGGGAAAACTAGAGGGATAAGTAATTAATGATGAGCTAGTTTACGTCATCTCAATGTAATAGTATAAGCTAATATTATACTACTAATCGGCGGTCGCTTCATTGTTTTTCAGTACATATAATGATAAGTTAAGGTCGGTTAGACCCTATATAACAGATGAAGAATTAGAACAAGAAATGAGACGTCATTTTCCTTCTTGGTTGAGCGCATATGTAAGTAGCTCGGTAATTACTCTTTTTTAATGCAACTGCACAATAAATAACTTACTATCGCTTCTTTGGTATTCAGGTCGATCGTCTAATTTCATCCGAGACTGAATCAATTAGAACTCTAGCCAAGGGACCAATTACTGCCATTAAAATATGGCCAAGTTACTGTGTGAATGGATTTCGGTTCAAGTCGACAAATGCTCTGATCAGAGACAGCTTCCTAGATCTTGATTCCATGAAAAATAGTTGTTTGTGTATCAAATCTTTGAACTACAAAGACGTCAATCCAGGCAATGATTTTTTTGGCATCTTACGAGAGATTGTGGAGTTGACATATAATTATGGCAGAGAACCTGCTAAGATCGTGTTGTTCAAGTGTGAAAGGTTCGATCCGATTGAAAATCAAGATTGGAAAATTGACAAGCATGGTCTTGTGGATATAAACTACAAGCTTAGATATCAAGGCTACGAACCATTTGTCCTATCAAGTCAAGCTCAGCTCGTGTACTTCGCAGCTTATCCGAGAGGAGGAACAACGAGGTCTGACTGGTGGGCAGTATGCAAGACTAAAGTTAGAGATACCTTTGACGTTGACGAAAAAGCTTATCAGGAGGACGAGCTACCTCTTGTAACAAATATTGTAGATGTGGACTCCATGGAAGTTACTCATTACACGACTAATAATGTAGAAGAGGTAGAATTATCCGAAGAGGAAGATGAAGACGAAAATGAAAGTGAAGATGAGGAGGAAGAGGAAGAGGAAGATGAGGTCGAGGAAGACGAACAAAATAAATTTTCTGAAGATTATTGAGAGAAATGTACTTTCATTTCGTTATTATGTAGACTTGGTTATTATGCAGACTTGGTTATTATCTAGTATTGATTATTATCTGGACTTCGATATTTCTGTAGAATGTACTATATGGATTTCGATGTTTCTGTAGAATATACTTTCATGTTTCTGACTATAGAATGTACTATATATCTGTTTATTTGTTGTATCATCATAAGTTGTTATCAGGTATGATAGGACAACATGGATCGTTCGGCAGGTCCTGACGTGGACGGGGTTCTCCTCTAGGACTCCCTACTGGTTCTGGATCCTCGACGTCGAGTACTCCAGTGTATCGACCATCCATATCTCTGACTGCCACGATGTTATGTAACAGCACTCCTGGGACGAGTAGTTCCAGGCCGAAGACTACCCCTTCGTCTAGCTTTCCTCTTGCTGAGACAACGATGGAGACAAATGAACAGATGGAGGAGGCTGAGCCGATGTCGCATTAGTATCAGCGAGATCCTCCGTACGTACCTCCGGAGGAGACGAGGACGGAGATTTGGGCCGACGGTACAAAGTAAGTGTTTTGGTTTATTATCCTATATATCATTTATTTCTTTATTCATCATAAATTCACTTTTTCATGAATATAATTACCTTCGTATAGATATCGTCTATCGTCGGTATAGAGACGCCTGGGCCACTTTCTGAGGTACAATTATGGTGGCCCTTGGATAAACAATTCTAATGCACCGGACGATAAGAGGGCCTTTTGGTTTACGCAGTTCAAGGTAAAAGTATATTTGGTTTTAATATGAATCATCTTATTTATGCATATTATATAACTGACTAAATAACTTCTTCAAGCAAACTTATTTCTATCCATCGTACCGGGCCGAGTTGATCGAGGGGATATTTCTATCGTCGCCGCCAAGCTAATCCATGATGCTATTAATGACCAGAAGGCTCGTGATCGTGCCAGAAAGTCGATCCAAGGTTGGATCACCCCTGATCAGT
Source organism: Iris pallida (assembly GCA_029216955.1). NCBI lineage: Eukaryota > Viridiplantae > Streptophyta > Magnoliopsida > Asparagales > Iridaceae > Iris > Iris pallida. The sequence continues at coordinate 4,702,266 of JANAVB010017196.1, read as the reverse complement.
GGACTGCGATGAAGGCTAGGTTCGATGCGCCAAGGTACAAGAAAAGGTCTGAGATGGCCAAGACGGCTAGGCAGAAGGCATCAAAGTGGTACGGTGTGTCGATCCCGATGACGGAACATTTCCGTCGTTTGGTATATTTTTTATTTCAGAAATATTAGTTTAATGCAAATCCGATAAATTTCAGAAATAGTACTAAATAATATATTTTTAACAGGTAAGGAGGGATGATGACGCCAACATGGTGCCCATCTTCCTGGCCACCCATCAGAAAGGCGGGAAGCTTATTGACGAGAGGGCCAAACAGACCTATGTAAGTATTACAATACTTTGTGTACTTTGTGTTAATTTTAATACAACTTAGGAAATATGCAAATATATATTCATGTAGTTAGTAATAATAAGTACATTAGACATTAGAAATTATAGAGTATCCATACTTTTCTAGGCCGCGTATTTTAAGCTTCGCGAGTGGGCAGCTGCTAGTGCACCAGCAGCGGGAGAGGCTGGTACTTCTTTGCAGCCCGCTCCATCTCCGTCGAAGGACGAGCTGTGGGCGACCGTCGCTGGTGGTCTCCATAGGGGTACGTACTGTAAACCCCCATTCTGATTTATTTTTTCTTTTTAGTATTAACTGCCATTATCATTAATACTAGTATTATTATTTGTCATTATGTTAGGCGTAAATTATGTCACTATAATTATGTTGATTTTTAGGCTAATACTATTATCAACATTTCTAGAGTTATTATTTGTCATTATATGTATATATACAAATAATCCCTAAAGGGAATTACATTGCTGCACTATAAATGGGGAGTTATGCAATAGATTTTGAATAAGGGGGAATTATGGAATTTGGACATTCAAATCCAAACGGCCATATCAAGACCCTCTGTTCGAATACGAGAGGGTCTCAAATTCTTACGAGTAAACCCAAATCTGAATTTAAATCATTTCCCTCTATCTATTTCCTCCTACGTTCTAATCCAAAACACTAGTATATATTTCATATCCGACCCAAGCCCTCTACAAAACCCTAATAATCAATTCCTCCCTGTCGCAAGCACCACCAAAAGGAGTTGAATAAAAGAAGTCGACTCCTCGAAAATAGGTAACCTTCATCTTTACATAACCCTGTCAACAGATTCCTTCAATCTAGTAAATTTTACCATGTGCAAGTAGAAATATAGGTGTTTGTGGTAATTCCTAAATGAAACTAGATGAAGAGGTATTTGATTATGAGATTTAGCAATATAGGTGATGTTAAGGGTATAGGGGTATCGAGTTATATCGGGAATAGGTAGGTACCTATTGATTTCATATGGAACTAGGAAAAATAGTTGTACCTATAATCAAGAAGTAATCACAATCTAACTTAAGGAACCCAGCTTGACTACCAACAGCTAAGTGACCAAGAGAGTAACTACTTCAGGTTCAATCTTTGTTTCTAACATTTTCGAGATCGTTCTAGGCCTCCTTGCCATGCCCAATTTGCAAAGCCATTGATCATAACATGGTATGACACTACATCCTTGATAGGCATCTCAGGAATACTGGGTAAGCTTCTTAGATGCTGACACCTTTGGCATATAATCCAACCAAATAATTGTACACAAAAGGCATAGCCTTATCTGTACCTTGATAGGGATCTTAAGTGAACTGGACTAATACCTTGATGTATCTGTTAAAGTAACACACACACGCTATTGTATCCTGGATGATCTTAGGTTCCACTCACTTAGTTGACACCTGATACCATTCAAGCATTGGGATATGCACAAGGAGATGTGTCCATAAAATATTGAATTTGAGTCTAGCTACTAGTATTGACAGTCCTAGATGAGGATATCCGAAGAGCAAGGGATAGTAGAAGTGCAATACCAATTGGTGCAAGTATGCACGAGGTCAGTAGACGAGTATCGGATACTAGGGTGCCAACCATAACCCTAATTACCTGGGTGAGTTAGCTATGGCTAAGTGCAAACTACCTACAAGCCATGTTTCACATTTACTACACGTCCCTGTGTCTATATGACATGCCCCCCTACAGTTGTTAACTGATACATTAGGTTAGGATATACTACAAACATGTTGCAAATGGCTCTGTGAGCAGCATTTACATCTGTCGTAGGCATAAGTTGGGCCAAGCCATTTTGGGGTAGTATCGAGGTATCAAGTGTAATCCAGGGAGCAGCCCACATGGATACACTCATGTATTCACTTGTCCAAGACACATGGTCATGAACCAGATAATATATGTTTAGGTATCAATTAATACTAGTTAAATAGTGGCCTGTAGTGAGTATCAGTTACTCTCAAATTCATTAATTGATGTTCAATTCCCTGGTTGCCGTGATGTATCAGCAAACACAACATAGTACTTGGAATGAATCATGTGGCAGGACCCTAACATAGTAGATAGATAGCAACAACATTGTATGTAATTTAGTGTACAGTTGCTGCAGGGCATGCTAAATCTCAGGGAAGTATCATAAAGTGGAAATAGTAACAGAGATACCTACGACTGAGTATTAGAGATAACTATCTCGTATCCTAGGATTTCTTATATACAGCTAGAAGTACCAATTATAGCATGTATCCGAGTTAGTACGATGAAGGTTAGTTGTCACATACGGGGTAGTATGCAGAAATCTATAGGATTAGATGGGTGCTAAATCATGTAGGATAAACTTAGAATTTTTTTCTAAACCCAATTGTTGTTTTTATTGATTCACTATTCTTTTCAAGAGGTGACTTGCTCTAATAGTGAATCAGAAGGCTTTTTGGAATTGTACCTTGGGTTGGTACTAGAGGAGGCTTTGATTATCCTTGGGATTGATCTATTTCCTATTCTCGGTATTCATTATTTTTTTTTCTTGCCTGTTTAAAGCTAGTAACTCGGCATCACTTTGAACTTACAATGTGTTGCTCCAAAGTCGAGCCTTTCATTGTATGCCCACTTCTTTTGAGCATGGATTTAAGATATAAAAGTGAAGCATGTTTTGAAAGGATTTGTTAGGGCACCCAGAAGTCAGCCAAGTATCAGATGTAATGGGGAGGGGTTATGAACAAGAGTATAGGTAAGTTGGAGACTAGGATGGGGCCTGTACAGAACAAAAACAAGAATAGAAGAGGCCACATTTGTCTTCCTGTATCAACTTGTGTAGGAATGGGACTAGATGTAAGTTTCATATTCTATTCAAGTGTTCAGTTATACCTAAACTGGTACATATATTTACCACAGCATGTGTACAGAGGCAAGAGTATTTAACTGAGTATGTAGATTGTTTAAGCAGCAAATTGCATGGTACAGAGCAATCTGTACAGGAAATGGGTTGGTGTGTACAGGGAACACTAGAACAGTAGGTAAAGGGGGTGTCAAGATGTATAAATAAGACTTACTTAATGGTTATATATAAAAGGGGGCTAGGCCTAATGAAACTTAGTAATTCTAGAAGTTACAAATAACCAAATAAAAGGTTAGCAAGGCTGTATAGGCATACATAGAGTAAAGGGAGTTTAAAAAAAGGGCATAGAGACCAAAAAGGAGTAGTTAGATAGAGACATTAATAATTTCAAATCATTTATTGATCACTATGAATTATCAAGCAGGTTACTTGGACCTCGATACGGATTCTCAACCCGTATCCACAGCTCAGGACCACAGGCATGTATACCTCGCCTCTCTTTACAGCTTTATTTACATGCTTATTCTTTTTATTATTCATTTCTCCTGTTTGAGAGTTGACATGTGTTTCTCGTATCATGTATACTAGTTCGCTAGCTTCATTGGTATATAGTCATTGTTCACGATTGACCTTGTAGTCATATTGGACCTGTTTCTTATGTGTGCTTGATTGAGTTACTTATTTCATGTCTTTATTTTATTCTGTCTATTGGTAGTAGATTTGTATCCACCGGACGTGACTTGGATTCTTGTTAAACGTGATATTTTATTTTATAATATCATTCATTATTTAGTCTCATTTGGAGTTAGTTGATTGTATCATATTTCTGTGGATGAGATCTAGACTGCCATGTTAGTTCTATAGATTCTGTGACGTGTATATTAGACAGTGTTCTACCATCGACACTGCGGTGTAGGCTGCGCTTGGATACGCCTCGTATCTGAAAAGCGGGTGCGGGTCGTGACAAATTTTTTGGTGGCCCATGCAGGTCTACATTAATCACTTTGATTACATCATTGTACCGACGTGAGCCTGCAAATAGGACTAGACTCTTAGGATCTCATCCACGTGTCTTGACTCATTATTGATCTCTGTCCTTGATTTTCATTGAATCCTTGACTTGCATCCTGCTTGAAATCTTCATACCGTTTAATATTTTCTTTTATTACAGTAAATAGATTCTCAAGACAGGAATAACGCTTCCCTGAACACCCCACCGACTGTAGGAGGATTCTTTACGTATATGACCCCACCGACGTAGGGAGACCAACTTAATCATATGGGCAATCCGCCACAGTCGTAATTCTCGAGATTTTGCAGGGACGACATTCTACCACCCCCGCAGTTTCCTCCGCAGACTCCACCACCAATATTCGTTCTGCCCCCAGCATCTGTCCTACCACCAGCACAAGTTCCGCATCCAACACATGTTCTCCATCCAGCACCTACCATGCATCCAGCACCAGCGATGTATCCAGCACCTGCTATATATCCAGCACATATTCTGCCTCCGCCACCTGCACAGGACAACGTTACTCTCCTCGGAATCTTCCAGCAGCTCATCGCTTTCCAGACGACGTAGGCCAACACCTTTTGCGACACCTTGAGAGGGGATCTCCAGACTAGAGATGCTCCACGACCGCGTCCTGGAACTTCCAAGAATTTCATAGACCTTAGGTCCAGGGAATTCAAGGGGACGGAAGGGATTCTCTATGCGGATGAGTGGTTAGAGAACGTGGATCGAATTCTTCGGATGACTCGAGTTCCTGAAGACCTGAAGATCGATTCAGCTAGCATGCAGCTTTACGACATCGCCCGCACATGGTATAGAGATGACCCCGATTTACCGTACCAGATGTGACTTGGAAAGAGTTCAAGGAGCTGTTCATAAAAAAGTTCTACCTCGACACGGTCCTAGAGGAGTTGGAGAGCGAGTTGGAGCGCCTAGAGCAGGGCAACCTTACCATCGACGAGTACACTGCGAAGTTTTCCCACCTCAGTTGCTTCGCAGATGCCATGACCCCTAAAGCCAAAGCCAAGAAGTTCAAGAAAGGGTTATCACATGAAATCCGCTTATCCATCGCCACCAGTCAAGCCACAACCTACGAAAGGATATTGAAGGTCGCATAGACGGTAGAGAAAGAGTTGAAGCACAAGCAAAAGAGAGACTAGGACGCATATGGAGGAGGCATCAGCCAATCGGGATCGACGAAGCGTCACAATGTTCCAGGAAGGGCCCCAGCACATCAACATCACCAGCAGCCTCAAATAGTGATAGTAGCAGCTTGAGCACCACAAGGAGGACCCGAGAGACGGCCAATTTCCCATCAACAGGCAAGAGCGACCCCACTTCAAGTCCAAAACGTCCCCATCTGCCAGTATTGTATGAAGAGAGGCCACGTACAAAAAAATTATCATGGTTGGTTAGGTTTGTGCTGGACTTGCGGGTCCAACCAACATGGGTCTCAAAATTGTCCGAAGAGAAATGCGAGTGCCCCACCACTACCTACCGTACAAGGAGGACAAGCTTTTGCCATGATCATGGAGGATACGACAACACCACAAGGAGGAGCTGAAGGTAATTCCTATTAAATTAAAGTGGTGATATTGAATGGTAGTCCTATATTAGACATTGGCTCATGAACAATTGGAGCATGTTTTAATAGCAATATTTTAGGCTTTTCATTCTAGTAAATCATAAATAGGTAGACATCCTTGTTTCTAGTATTTATTTGAATTTCGAGGACGAAATTATTTATAAGGTGGGTAGGATGTAAACCCCCGTTCTGATTTCTTTTTTTTTTAGTATTAACTGCCATTATCATGAATACTAGTATTATTATTTGTCATTATGTTAGGCGTAAATTATATAATTATGTTGATTTTTAGGCTAATACTATCATCAACATTTCTAGAGTTATTATTTGTAATTATATGTATATATACAAATAATCCCTAAAGGGAATTACATTGCTGCACTATAAATGAGGAGTTATGCAATAGATTTTGAATAAGGGGGAATTATGGAATTTGGACATTCAAATCCAAACGGCCATATCAAGACCCTCTGTTCGAATACGAGAGGGTCTCAAATTCTTACGAGTAAACCCAAATCCGAATTTAAATTCTTTCCCTCTATCTATTTCCTCCTACGTTCTAATCCAAAACACTAGTATATATTTGATATCCGACCCCAAGCCCTCTACAAAACCCTAACAATCAATTCCTCCCTGTCGCAAGCACCACCAAAAGGAGTTGAATAAAAGCAGTCGACTCCTCGAAAATAGGTAACCTTCATCTTTACATAACCCTGTCAACAGATTCCTTCAATCTAGTAAATTTTACCATGTGCAAGTAGAGATATAGGTGTTTGTGGTAATTCCTAAATGAAACTAGATGAAGAGGTATTTGATTATGAGATTTAGCAATATAAGTGATGTTAAGGGTATAGGGGTATCGAGTTGTATCGGGAATAGGTAGGTACCTATTGATTTCATATTGAACTAGGAAAAATAGTTGTACCTATAATCAAGAAGTAATCACAACTCAACTTAAGGAACCCAGCTTAACTACCAACATCTAAGAGACCAAGAGAGTAACTACATCAGGTTCAATATCTGTTTCTAACATTTTCGAGAACAGTTCTAGGCCTCCTTGCCATGCCCAATTTGCAAAGCCATTGATCATAACATGGTATGACACTACATCCTTGATAGGCATCTCAGGAATACTGGGTAAGCTTGTTAGATGCTGGCACCTTTGGCATACAAGCCAACCAAATAATTATACACAAAAGGCATAGCCTTATATGTACCTTGATAGGGGTCTTAAGTGAACTGGATTGATACCTTGATGTATCTGTTAAAGTAACACACACACCCTATTGTATCCGGGATGATCTTAGGTTCCACTCACTTAGTTGACACCTGATACCATTCAAGCATTGGGATATGCACAAGGAGATGTGTCCACAAAATATTAAATTTGAGTCTAGCTACTAGTATTGACAGTCCTAGATGAGGATATCCGAAGAGCAAGGGATAATAGAAGTGTAGTACCAATTGGTGCAAGTATGCACGAGGTCAGTAGGCGAGTATCGGATACTAGGGTGCCAACCATAACTCCAATTACCTGGGTGAGTTAGCTATGGCTAAGTGCAAACTACCTACAAGCCATGTTCCATATGTACTACACGTCCCTGTGTCTATATGACATGCCCCCTACAGTTGTTAACTGATATATTAGGTTAGGATATACTACAAACATGTTGCAAATGGCTCTGTGAGCAGCATTTACATCTGTCATAAGCATAAGTTGGGCCAAGCCATTTTGGGGGCAGTATCGAGGTATCAAGTATAATCTAGGGAGCAGCTCACATGGATACACTCATGTATTCACTTGTCCAAGACACATGGTCATGAACCAGATAATATATGTTCAAGTATCAATTAATACTAGTTAAATAGTGGCCTGTAGTGAGTATCGGTTACTCTCAAATTCATTAATTGATGTTCAATTCCCTGGTTGCCGTGATGTATCAGCAAACCCAACATAGTACTTGGAATGAATCATGTGGCAGGACCCTAACATAGTAGATAGATAGCAACAAAATTGTATGTAATTTAGTGTACAGTTGCTGCAGGGCATGCTAAATCTCAAGGAAGTATCATAAAGTGGAAACAGTATCAGAGATACCTACGACTGAGTATTAGAGATAACTATCTCGTATCCTGGGATTTCTTATATATACAGCTAGAAGTACCAATTATAGCATTTATCCGAGTTAGTACGATGAAGGTTAGTTGTCACACATGGGGTAGTATGCAGAAATCTATAGGATTAGATGGGTGCTAAATCATGTAGGATAAACTTAGAATTTTGTTCTAAACCCAATTGTTGTTTTTGTTGATTCGCTATTCTTTTCAAGAGGTGACTTGCTCTAATAGTGAATCGGAAGGCTCTTTGGAATTGTACCTTGGGTTGGTACTAGAGGAGGCTTTGATTATCCTTGGGATTGATCTATTTCCTATTCTCGGTATTCATTATTTTTCTTCTTGCCTGTTTAAAGCTAGTAACTCGGCATCACTTTGAACTTACAATGTGTTGCTCCAACGTCGAGCCCTTCATTGTATGCCCACTTCTTTTGAGCATGGATTTAAGATGTAAAAGTTAAGCATGTTTTAAAAGGATTTGTTAGGGCACCCAGAAGTCAGCTAAGTATCAGATGTAATGGGGAGGGGTCATGAACAAGAGTATATGTAAGTTGGAGACTAGGATGGGGCCTATACAGAACAGAAACAAGAATAGAAGAGGCCACATTTGTCTTCCTGTATCAACTTGTTTATGAATTGGACTAGATGTAAGTTTCAAATTCTATTCAAGTGTTCAGTTATACCTAAACTGGTACATATATTTACCATAGCCTGTGTACAGAGGCAAGAGTATTTAACTGAGTATGTAGATTGTTTAAGTAGCAAATTGCATGGTACAGAGTAATCTGTACAGGAAATGGGTTGGAGTGTACAGGAAACACTAGAACAGTAGGTAAAGGGGTGTCAAGATGGATAAATAAGACTTATTTAATGGTTATATGTAAAAGGGGGCTAGGCCTAATGAAACTTAGTAATTCTAGATGTACAAATAACCAAATAAAAGGTTAGCAAGGCTGTATAGGCATACATAGAGTAAAGGGAGTTAAAAAAAGGGCATAGAGACCAAAAAGGAGTAGTTAGAGATATTAACGATTTCAAATCATTTATTAATCACTATGAATTATCAAGCAGGTTACTTGGACCTCGATATGGATTCTCGACCCGTTTCCACAGCTCAGGACCACAGGCAAGTATACCTTGCCTCTTTTTACAGCTTTATTTACATGCTTATTCTTTTCATTATTTATTTCTCCTGTTTGAGAGTTGTCATGTGTTTCTCGTATCATGTATACTAGTTAGCTAGCTTCATTGGTATATAGTCGTTGTTCACTATTGACCTTGTAGTCATATTGGACCTGTTTCTCACGTGTGCTTGATTGAGTTGTATCATAGAACGAATGCGCTATAGTTAAACTGCTATTCCCTATTTGTCATTTTCTCAACCTGCGAGTCCACACTAGGGCGAGGGTTGACTGTTTGCACCTGCGAGTCCACACTAGGGGCGAGAATAATTTCCTTGAACTAACCTGCGAGTCCATACTAGGGGCGAGGGTTAGTGATTTGTTTCAAACCTGCTAGTCCACTCTAGGGACGAGGGTTTGGTATCCGATTGATCTCTTGACATGTGTTCACTTGTTTTCTTCCAGCAGTTTATTTATGCGTAGTTGTTCTTATATTCGTGTATCGTGATTACTTAGTCTTTTTCTGTTTATATCATGGATTTCCTTCATGCATGATAAACTGTTAGAAAGGCTTGTATATTATGTATCTTGCTAGTCCTCTGAGGGCCTGATGATCTCTTCAGGTTTAGCCGAGTTTGAGCCAGGAGTAGACGAGCAGTTGTGAGCCAGCATCAGACCACGGTGCCTCTGTAGTTGAGGTTGTCATTTGATTAGCAGATTAGACTCAGTTACTTATTTCAACGTCTTTATTTTATTCCGTCTATTGGTAGTGGATTTGTATCCACCGAACGTGACCTAAATTCTTGTTAAACGTGATATTTTATTTTATAATATCATTCATTATTCAGTCTCATTTGGAGTTAGTTGATTGTATCATATTTCTGTGGATGAGATCTAGACTGCCATGTTAGTTCTATAGACTCTGTGACTTGTGTATATTAGACAACGTTCTACCGTCGACACTGCGACGTAGGCTGGGCTTGGACATGTCTCGTATCCGAAAAGCGGATGCGGGTCATGACACGTACTACGGTACGGAATCCTACGGTACCCTAGTTGCGACCTTCGTTAGCAATTCGGCAAACGGAAAAAATTCGGGACGACAAAAGTACGAGTATAAATCGGCACAGTACAAATAAAATACATTCAAAAATTCGATCAAATATTCCAAAAATGGAAATATCGAGGTTTGAAACTTCACATTCTTAAATATGTTGTCAAATTTGATTTATTAAACAGGTTTCCACCATGTTTTTGTGCCAAATTTTTTAGTAATTTATGCGAAATACGTTTAAAACTTCGTATGCTTAAAATTTATGTACTGATTTGAATCTGTCAAAAGTACGCAAGTATTATACGTTTCTAAAAGATATGGAAAAATTTGCGTATAATACGAGTTTTATGCGGGTGATTGCTAACAGAGGTTGCGACACAGTCCTCTAGGGCCTTCGCTGCAAGTGTACATTGCCCACAGCCCTCGCAGGTGTCTGCCCGAGTCTAGGAGATCGTTGACCGTCAGAATGAGTCTCTCCGTGACGAGATGCTATGAAGGATCCAGGAGCAGCCCCAGTCTCAGCCGTAGACGGACGATGCCACACTCATCGCACGATTAGATACGCTCGAGAGTAGCATCATGGAGCTCATGGATATGACTGAGAGGACAGAGCATGGCGTTACTAATCTTATAGCGTCAACACAATACAACATGACGGAATTGCAGGCATCACAGCTGTCCATGGGCGAGAGGCTGACGATGATGCAGGATTCGATGGTTGATAGCAGCACCGGGCTGTTATCTACCATGGATTCATACAACCACGAATTTGCAGCGTTGAAGCAGATACGTCCTCCGGGTGCGCTTTCATCGTTACCGACTCCACCGACGTCACTTCCTTCATCATCGACACCGACTCCACCGACGTCACAACCTTCATCGACGTCGGTGTCGATTTCACGGAAGCAGTATGAGTTATTTTTATCCCTGATACACGGCGGTGCCCCTCCTTCTCCAGCTCCGCAGTAGTCATAGTTAGGACTGTTTATTGATTATTTGTGTGTAGAGTGTTTGTTTATGTGTATATCCATGATATTGGGTTTGAATATTATACATTTGTTGAGGCTTTGAGACTTTATTGGTTGCTTGTGTGTAGACTTATTTGCATGGATATTTATTTATTGCACTGATCTGTATACGACGAGATATTCTTCAGACTGGATTTGTTGACTTATTTGTAATTCCAATGTGTCATTTTCTTTATATTTTATTCTATTATTCGTTTTAATCATATGTGAATTTTTCGGTGTTGAGTGTTCCACCGAAGGGGTCGACGAACCCAGAAAATTCAACGGAGGGTTGCTCCGGGCCTATTCATATTAATTGTTAATTATTAAACTGCAGGGATACCACACTAGCAGAATAAGTCATTATGTTTCCTATTTTTTAATTTTTCTGCAAAATTAGCGACGTTTAGCGACTGTTACCGACATTTAGCGACACGTAAAGAAGTCGCTAAGTGTCAGTGAATCCTGCATGTCAGTGACGCGTAGCGACTAAGACGTTGTCACTAAACATCGGTAACAGTTGCTATACGTCGCTAATTTTGCAGAAAATCATCGACGGACAGCATCGTATATGGGAGTCACTAAACGTCGGTAGATGTCAAAACGTCGCCAATTCCTGCAACTTATCCCGACATTTAGCGACTTCTTCTGCGTCGCTATATTTTTGACACGAAGTCGATAAACGTCGCAAAAGTAGCAACGTACGGACGTCGCTGATAAACGTCGCAGCAGCGACGTTTTACGACGTTTTTGCTGTCAGCGACTTGAAGTAACGCGACAACCCGAAAACGTCGCAAAATGCATTTAGCGAAATTTTCTTACATTTTAGCGACGTCTTAGTGCGTCGCTAATTTGTGATATTCTGGTAGTGGTAGATTTTCATGGAAACACAAGTCATTCCAAGGAATTTCAAGGAAAGCAATAATTTGGTTCATGGAAACACAAGTCCTTCTAAAGAATTTCAAGATTTTCATTGGTTGGATATCTGCAAATACAGTTGCAGGAAATATATTATTTCTCATGTTTTAAGTAATTAATGGTCTTCTTGAATGGAGGATCTATCGACATAATGTCGATCATGGACTCGGATTTGAAGAAAACATCAGCAATGGATATCGAGAAGGCTGGAGTGCTTTGCATTGCTAATTGGGTATGACAAAGATGAAACTATACGGATATCGAACCTATTTTGGCATGTCATAGTGTATGATACGTGACAGACCAAACTGATACAACATGGACACAACATTAGCTAGTTTTTTTTTGTGTGTCCATGCTTTCAAGGTTCTTCCTGGTCAACATAAACCTCCTTTTTATGGCTTCAATGTGTCAAATAAGCATACAAAATTGAATGAAGAAAGATGAATTTACCACGAGTTCGTTTCTTCTTCTTTTTTTTGAATTTACAGGTGACTAATTTTGTATGTGAGACAGTGGAAGAGGATCCGAGGAATGTACTTGCGAGGAACAAGTAGAAAAATACGAGGCAGATATGTTAGTTGTAGGAAGACATGGGTAAGAAGCAACAAAAAGGTGAGCAGAATGTCAACCTAGACTGATACTATGTTGCACCGAACGATACGAGGCAGATATGTTGTTTCAAGGTATTTTTTTTCAATGTTATACTCTGATAGAGGCACTTACGTAGGTCATAAGTCATTATCAGTTATTTAAATATTCTTCATAGGTTTTTTAGTCCTCTTGGGATGGCACCTGATGTCATTGGTTTGGTTGGTTTGGGTCAATTGCAGCGAGGTTTTCCTGTGGTACATAACTGATCTTGAGTCATTTAAATTTTTTGATAAGATCAACAGTACTGGCCTAAAATAAGAGAAACATGTACATATGGATTATGAGTTGTTTATGTTGGGAATTGTTTAGAAATCAGCATATCAACGCTCTTGTTGGTCATTGGTTTGTCACATGTATTTCGGTTGGAAAGCTAAATTTTACTTAGTTATTTTCTATTACGTTGTTATTTACCAGAATATGATACATTTTTCTTGATACCTGCAGTATCTGAAGCATTACAGACCATTCAGGGATATTCCCATCTTCGAACGCTTTCCAGTTATCATTTGTGTTACTGTCATCTGGATATATTCTGTAATTCTAACAGCTGGTGGTACCTACAGACATGGACCCATGAAACTCAAAACAACTGTCAAACTGATCGAGCAAATCACATATCCTTGGCTCCTTGGTTGAGAACTTAGAACACATGCTCGTTTGGCATAATCTGCAAAAACTTTTTCTTCTTGTTTTTCTCAGGTTCAAGTTTCCGTACCCTTTGCAATGGGGGCACCAACATTTGATGCTGGTCATGTAGTTGCCATGATGGCTGCTGTGTTTGTGTATCTAGCAGAGGTACTCTTTTTTTTGTAATTTTGGTGCCTTCCACATTGCATTTTTACAGGATTTGTTTGCATGCTGTAGTCGACTGCTGCTTACAAGGCTACCGCCCGTCTAGCAATTGCCACTCCTTCTACATATGTCTTGAGCTGGAGAATTGGTTGGTAGGTTTGTTTCCTTTCATAAATTGTCTTGTTTGTGTGTTTTATCCCGACTGTCATTGCACGAGCAGATTAACCATTATTTCATATAGCTTAAAACTTAACAAGTTATTATTGTTTATATCCAGTTTTTTCATTTGTTTCACTTTAAAGCTAATAGTAACCTTTATCAAGGCTAAATTTTGGTTAGCATAAGAAACCTTAGAGTCTTGAGTATAAAATTTGTTTGTTAACAAGTAACAAGTTTAATCTACCGTCAATTGCTGATCAAGGAGTCTATGGGCCCTATGGTTTTTATGAGTTGATGCTACCCTTGGTAATCCCCTTAACAAGAAGATGGGACTTCAAAAAGTTCTTAAGAGAAGGGTTGGGGAGGATATGGGTTTCTTGCTCTAGGAGTTATGAGTGTGCTATTATTATTTTTTTCTAATGCCTATCGGTTCACATTTTTTAGCTATTAAGCAAAATCATTAATATTTTAATAATTCTAATTTAGGAGCTGAAGCGTGAGGTTTGAACTTGTTTTAAAGATGAATCTCACAAAGTTCTTGGACGTGTGATGTGCATATTTTTTATATAATAATGCTAATGTGTTTTCTTCTCAATTTTGTATAGGTTGGCGTATAAATTTTTGATGGCGGTGGATATAAGCTAGAAGGAAAGAGTCGATCGAGCTGCATTTTGGCATACAGATATTTTGTATGGAAATGGAATGGTTTAGTTGAATTTTGGACTAGCGTTAGGTTACAAACATTTTGTACGTCTTGGATTCTTTTTACATGAAAAAGTTATTTTGGACTACTATTTCGATCACTTTAGACGTACAACAACCTTTTGTACATTTTGAATGTTTTAATGAAAAGTGTATGAATTTATTTATTTTGGAAAACCTTTTCTATATCTTGATCGAAATGAAAGTTGCGATTGAAATTGTTGAAATCAAAATTGCAATTCAGCATGAATTTTTATGATGCACAGGTTAATTGTATGTGATACAAAACATGTTATTCAGATATGAAATTATGTAGCATATTTATGGCACTCAAAACGCTATAAAAAATCGACATCGATCAGAAATGCTATAATAAATCAACAGCAGTAAAGAACGCTATACACCATCTACAACATTCATGAACGCTATTATTCATCAATAGCATTCAAGAACGCTATAGACCATCCACAACATTCATGAACGCTATAATCTATCTACAGCATTCAAGAACACTATAATGCTATAGCGTTCACATACTATAGCGGGAACAATTATAGCAGACAAAATTCTCTATATAAGACTTTCTATATCGTTCGGCGCATGCTATTGTAGGCCATATTTGTTGTAGTGAATAAGCAAAGATAAAACTAAACATATATACAATAGCAACCACAAGTACACAAGAATTGAACATGATTTCAGCCAATATATTGGATATCAGGGGAAGGAGAGAATATATTTACCGAATGGTAGAGAAAACTTCACAAAAACTTAAATAAATTTTACTAGCGGATAGCACATGATACTTTTTTTTGAATTTTTCTTTTAAAAAAAAGAAATTGACCGTGTGAACTGGTTCAGCCGGTTCAGCGATTGATCCCCGGTTTTGAAAAAAAAAACCTGACAGTTCTTTAAAGATCCGATTTTATTCGGACCAGGCCGATTTTTTGGCATAAATCGGTTGGACCCGGCCAACCGCCGGTCCTATCGGGTTTTTACAACACTGGTGTAAACCCCCCACCCCGTATTTTTTAGTTTATTTTTATTTATTTTAAGTTAATAAATGCATCATAGGACTAAGAAGATAAATATGCTTGAATTACTAACTAAAACCTATAAATGTGTAAATAAATAGATATTAATTAAGTATTTAATAGTTATATTAAATGGAACATTTATTTTCCTACTTTTTCTAAAATTCGTGTTTAGGATTCACAAGAAACTTGGATCTTGTTGTCTCTATTCAATTTGAACTTTTATTTTAAGTCGATCCACATCCTAACATATCTCAAAATCAAGTCATCCAAGATTCCTATTGACACCTCTAGCTATTTATATATATATATATATATATATATATATATATATATATATATATATATATATATATATATATATATATATATAATTGGAGAGAGAAGCACTCCCCTTGGCGATTCTGCTCGTGAGTCTCCAACGGTGTGTTTGGCTATGCCTCGTCGGTGGTGGCCCTCGAATTTCAGGTAAGGCGATCCCTCCTTCGTCGTAGTGTTTCACGGCGACCTTCCCCCTCCCTCCAGCGTGTTTCCCTCCTCCGACCATCGTCTCCGACTCCCCTGGTCGAGCCCTTCCCGTTCTCCTTCTGGGCTTCCAGAAGATCGACGACCTCCCCCCGATGGGTGGGGGGTAGTTCCTGGCCCTTCGGCTGGGCCTCTCCTCCACCTCCCCGTCAGTTGTCCTGGTGGCGCCGTGGTCTGAGGCACAACTTGCCTTGGTTGGTCTTCCGGTAACACCGAATTCTGTCCCACCGACGGCGACGACGGCTATGGCGGATATCCTCTTCGCTCCGCCGGGGGTGGCAGCCCCACTTCGGTGGCCCCATGGCCCCCTCCCACCCCCCGGTTGGTGACGCCCGAGGCAGCTCCTCCCTTGGGCATCCTGCCTCATACATTCCGCTCCAGGCAGCAGACTTCTAATTCGAATTCAAATTGTATTTTCCCGCTTGCTCTCAGTGCTGACCTTGGTGGCGTAGACCATCCCCCTACGCAAGCTCATGATGCACGATCTCGGCTCCTTATCAACCAGATGGCCCGCTTGCGGTTGCTGCTGGCCAGCCCGCGCCATCCAACTCCTTTTCTCGTGCTGACCTTCCTCAAGCGTCATCCACCTCCTTTTTCCAGCGCCTTGTGGAGCTGATTGTCACTGCTCCTCCTGCGAGAGTTGGTCATGTGGGTAGCACAGGCTTTTCGAGCGTGCCCTCTATTGCCCCGGCCTCTTGGATGCTCCTAAGGTCTGTGCCACCCGTCGGGAATGGTGCCGGATCTTCGTCTGCGCCCTCTCCCCGCGCTTTAGTTCCAGGAGCTCCTCTAACTTCCCCAGTACCAACTATCGGGGATGTCCATAACATTGTGCCATCCGTTGCCCCGACCATTTTGGCGCACCTAATGCCAGCGCCTACTCATCTGTCTGCGATGTCTGACGGGACTGCCCCCCCGCTTACCTCTAATAACCCCCCCCCCCCCCAATAAATACCCCTACTTTGTCTGATGCTGATATGCTCATGCCTGATCGTGCAGCTAAACACTTCCCCCTATCACGGAGATTGAGCTCTCGGACATCGAATACTCCACCCCGATAGATAGCCAAGATATTTTGGTTCCCTTCTCCAGCGATGAAATTTTCTCTTTATCCGCTACCTTCTCGCAGACTTATGTCCTTAAATTCTCCACCGGTTGTCCGAAGCTCGCCAGTGTACATGAAGTGATCGCTGGATGGGGCCTCACATCCGGCTACAGGATTGCACCGATGGATCCCAAACATATGTTTCTACATTTGTCCTTTGAAAGCGACCACAAGAGGGTCTGGACCAGAGGTACAGGAAGGATCGATGCCTACAGCATGAAAATCGTGAAATGGTCCCGAGATTTTAATACTAAAGAAGACTCGGCTATCGTCTCAGCCGGGGTCACCCTCCCTAACCTACACCTCATATGTTTTGCCCCCGCAGCTATGAAGAGAATTTCCAACTCATTTGGGACATTCATGGCTGTGGCAGAAGAAACTCGTAACCTCTCCAGGGGTAATTACACTAAAATTTGCATGGAACTTGATTTGTCAAAGGTCCTGCCCAACTATATCCAGATAGCGCTTGGCAATAAGACACACACTCAGCAAATTATTTACGATAACAATGTTATCTTCTGCAAGCACTGTCACATGAGAGGACACTCCACTGAGCACTGTTTCAGGGCGCACCCAGAGTTGAAGAAGAAAGTGATTTGAAAGGCAGCCACCACACAACCGACAAAGCAAACCCACCAATCTCCGATCCTACCTCTACCTAACTCCCACATTAGATTTGAAGCCAGCAATAGACACCCCCACTCTCAATCACCTGCCTCCCTAGCAAAGCCATTGTGCCCTACAAATCCCCAGTTATCAATCTTACCAACAAATTCGACATCCTTGCATCAGCCATTCCAGACGCCTCACAGGAGTCTCCCATCACTGTAGTATACTCAGGGGACCCAACCCGGTAGAGGCTACTGAGATCATCGGGGATAATGAAAGGGAGGCGGAAGTGGAACACCAGATACTGAAGAATCTGTCAAAATCAACAAGCAAAGAGGACCCCCCACACCCTGACCAAGTTGTCCCCTCCACATCTCACAATGCGGCTAGCATTCGTGCGGACGCTCTGGCCAACATTGGGCAAGCTCCAGTGGCCAGGTTAAAACAGGCCATTAACGCTGGCCTCACTAGCTTGAACAGTCACTTCGGAGCCTTGGTCGAAATAGTTGGAGAGGACTACATGCACCCGTCAAAGGAAACAGAAGATCTTGCTAAAGACATAATCATCACGACGGACGAAAAGATGGCAACCACCATCAAATCAGGAATACGATCAAGTCAGGAAGTCACACGGACCCCTCGTGACCTAAAAGTCACATATGAATGTTGGATAAAGTGAGACATGAGGATCATTGAAGCCAAGACAAAGATCTACAACTTTTATGTTGGGAGTTGGGAGAAATTCTGGCCACAAATCAGCCAAATATGACAGAAACAGCAAAAAAAGCCAAAATAGGCACTATGCAAGCCATGCGGCACTATTCATCCTGCGGCACTATTCATCCATGCGGCACTATGCAAGCCTGCGACACTATGCAAGCCATGCGGTACTATGCATCCATGCGGCACTATTCATTCCTGCGACACTATTTATCCATGCGGCACTATTCATCCATGCGGTACTCTTTGTAAAACTCCTAAATTTCTACTATTTTTTTTTTAAATTTTGGTACTGATTTAAAATTTTGTATTATACGTCGCATAGTCGTATTTTACGTCGCGCACGAAATTTTATTTTATTTTTTTTGAAATTGCTCGACGAGTGCGATTATGTACGAGCGTACATATTTTTGAAAATATTATTTTTCTATTTTTAAAGTTTCAAAATAATATACATAATAATTATTTTGTTATCGTTCCAAAATTTTTCAAGTTTGTTATAAAGTCCTTCATTTCTCATAAATATTAATAATAAATAATATTTTTATTGTATGCTAGAAAAGCATAATTATGAGAACATCATTTTGTACCTACATATATATTTCGTAATTATTTGCTAGTTTATTTTAAATAAAATATAATTTTCGAGATTTATTAATATTAATATTTTATTATTCAAAAAGATATTTAAAAATAATTATTAATTTCGAAATTTTATTATTGGTATTTTGAAAAAAAATCTTTTTGGAAGTTATTGTGTCCATTTAAATCATGATTTAATTTTTGAAGTTATTTAAATAGATTAAATAAATATCCATATTTAGAATTCGATTTATCCCATTAATTTTAAACTAAAAATTTAATTTGATTTAAATTAGATTTGCATTTAGATTTGGATTTGATTTTAATTAAATTATGATTTATCTATTGGGGATTTAATCAAATCCCAATCCCTATCCAAATGGGAATTCCCACATCCTATAAATAGGCAGGTACTCTTCCATAGATTTTTTCCACATCCACAAATTGTGCATCGTGTCTGTGCCTTCCAATCTACTATTCCCCCAGTACATGTACATTATCCCTCTTCACGTCCGACAATTCCGGACGCATCTCCTCGCCACCACCTCCGTGTCGGACACACCCGACATGGCCAAAACCTATCCCTATCCTAACCCAACCCGACCACCAGGTTCATCCCGCCACCTCGACCAACCCGTCTCCACCAGCCGAAAAAAACCCCAACCACCAGCAGCCTCATCATTGTCAACCCCGACCTCCGCCATTTTCGGCCAACACCCAAGTCGCTGCAACCACCAGAACAACCACCATCAACCACCACATCTCCGTCTTGCCGCCAACCACTGCCATCACCACCCCAGTTTTCCGGCATCGCCCAAATCGTTCCCCCGCCACCACGGCAGCCAACACCGCCATCATCGTCCCTCCCACCAACAACGGAAAGGGGAAATAGGGGGGAGAGCCTTACCTCCTCCGCGCCGGCCGCACCTCCGTGCGTGGATCACCAGCCCTCTCCGCGCTCCAGTAAAGGGGCACTCCGGCGAGACCCCCTCTCGCGCGGCCGCCCTCGGCAGCGTCGTCGAGACCCCGGCCGCGTCGTCTAGAGCCCTGACCCGCCTCGATGCCGGCCTTCGCCCGGGGTGCGCCGCCTCACCTTCCCCAGGCGCAGCCTTTCCGTCCGAACAACCGCCTCCAGCACGAGCCATCCGCCATCAGCGCCCAGACCGTCGGCCATCAGCGCCCGACGCTGACCCCGAAGCCCGCGTCAAGCCGGAGCGTTCAGATCCGGCGAGCATCTCCTCCACTGGACCTCCTCCGAAGCCGCGATCCGCCGCCACACGACCCACTTTGACATCCGAGCGGCGCCCATCTGCGTCCTCCGACCACCACGCCGCGCCACCGCACCACATCCCTCCTCTCAGTCCAACCGTGCCGCCTCCGAATCCCAGCCTTGTACTCACCGCCCACCGGCCTCACGCGCCGGAGTCTCCGCCCAATTTTTTTTGGTAAAACCCTTTTCTTTCCTCTCTCTCTCCCTCCACTTCCTTTTTCTTTCTTCTCTCTCTCCCTCTCCCTCTCCCTCTTACTTACTGTGAAACGAACAGTAGCAGTATTATCATTATCATTATATTCATTATAATTATCATTATCATTATTATTATTATTATTAGTTTTATTATTATTAATATTATTATCATTATCATTAGTTATTAATAATTTTACTATTATTATTATGGGCATTATTATAAATGGTTTTGTTAAAATTATTATTGTTATTTATTCTTAATATATGTAGTAAATATTCTTAAAAATATATTATAATTTAAAAATATAGTATTTAACCTAAATCCTACTTTGATTAAAATTAGACTCTCTCCCTAAAACGATTTTGAATATTTTGACTAAGTACAAATATAGCTTTCTACCTTAAATATTATTTTGATAGAACTTAGAGTTAGTCCAAAAACTTATTTTTGAAAGTATAGTTTTTCTAAAAATTATTTTAAACATAAAATCTATCTTCATATATTATAGATATTTCTAAAACATAATATAAGTATTTATTTTCGCAAATTCTCTTGTGTTATCATCGATGATCGTGACTGATCACATTTTCTAATTTCTCGCGAATTTGGACCTCTGCGCATTGATCATAGCTATGGGGCAATCAGGACTTGTCGGATCATTGCACCACACCAGGCGTAACACCAGGCAAGACACCTTGCCTTTACTGTTTAAATTTACTGCTCAATATCATGCATGTTGTGTTTATTTTTAAGTTATTTTCTTTCTAAATTATATGTAGATACAAATTACTATATTTATACAATTGTCTTAGAGTTAAGGGACTACCGTCAAATTTAGTGTGTCTCATTGACTTGTCACGATGGTACACGAGTTGTATGTGAGAGTTGTGAGTATCATATAGAGGTCACTTGCGTGTGGGCTGATCCCCCGTGCGCATGCGTAGGAATAACTGTCAATAGATGCATGATTAGAAGACTTGGCAGTTATCTATATTAAAACAGTGTGGTAGAAACGACACGTGTTTGTGTGTCATGGTTACGACACACGTATAGTATCATTGGGGGGAGGGGACAGCTACTAGCGTAGGGGCTACTTTTTACACACATTTTGGGAGATAGTGTCTCGGATGAGCACTACGTGTTACCCGACCGATAGTGTCTCGGATGAGCGCTACTTGTTGGCCACTCTTTATTACATGCTTGAGACAGCCCCTGCGTAGAACGTTGTCCTCTAAATTGAAATCCACATAGAATGGTTAGGAACCTTTACTCATGCATACTTTACTGTTGAGCTTTATTATTCAGTTTATGGCATGATATTATGTGTCTTGTTACGTCCCTCTGAGGACCTGGTTTTTCTCCAGGTGTGTGTGTTTTCGTGATTTTTTGCAGGTGCTCTAGCTAAGGCCATTCCTTCCTTCGTGATGATTGCTCTTGGACTCGCCATTGCTCTCGCTTGCTAAATTATTTCCTTGTATATTTCTCCATATTTAATTTGGTTGGTAGTGGACTTTGTCTCCGCCCAACGATTGTATACATGGCAAACTCAAAGTTGCTTTTATATTATCATTTACCTTTATGGATGAGATTTAGTGTCTTGGCTTTCTACATTTTACAGCTTATGTATACATACGAGTCGTATATTTACTCGTATGTATACAGCTGGCATGACTACGTACTTGGTCCTACGTATTTTGGGACTGGGGCGTTACACTCTTCATTCCTGCGGCACTATTCATCATCCCTGCCAGAACCAGGACAGATGAACTAAAAAATGTCCAAATATTATTTTGGCCATAACTTCCTCAAAACAAGTCGAAATCTAACTTTTCAAAGGTCAAAATTGGGTAGAATCAAATTTTCTACAACATAGGACCATTAGTTTTCAAAAACAACCAAGTTTGATAGATCAAAACCATGGAAATCCATAGAACCCTCGTTTTAGAAACTTAGATCTACACAAAACTATCCATTAAAATCAAAAACTCCAAGAACTAAACTTGTAGAGGATGATGAAAAGAATAATATAAACAAATCATATCAAAGAAAAATCAAAAAATGAAAAATACAAGAATCTCTCCATTTGGTGCAAGATGTACTTGCCTAAATGTTGGTTGGAGGAAAATAAATAAAATAGTGAATAAGGAGAGAGAAAGAGGAAGAGAATATATATAGGGGTTGGGTTGACTCAAAGAAACCCTAATCTTAAGCATGCTCTTAACCATATGACTAATGACATGTTAAATGCTTCATACAACAATTAATCAAGTTAATTAAATAAATAAAACCCTAAACATAATACGGTCCAGAAATTCTATCATCGAAATAGTGGCTGGACTGCCAACCTCTCCATCGTCACTCTAGCCAGCTGATGGACCTCATCAATGCCTCTGGTAAATGCCGTCGTCTGACGCTGCTGCTGGGTCTGCTGCGACTCTAGGAACTGCTGGAAATATGTAAACATCTGTGCAGCATCCACAAATCCAGATGGCATCTGCTGCTGGTACTCCTGCTGGTACTGCTGGTGCTGCTGGTGCTGCTGGTGCTGCTGGAACTGAGGCTGACGAAACTGCGGGGGAGGCATGTCTGGGGTAGCTGGGATGGTCCCCCGAATAAGTAGAGGTACACCCCCAAATGTGGCAGAAGCTCCCACATGAGCTGGAGTAAGGGGAGCTGCAGTCCCCGGGTCCTGGTGAGCTGGACGAGAGGTGGCAGACCTCTCAGTGGTGTCACCTGGACCGAGACGCTGCGATCGTGTCTCCACCATCCTGAAGACAGATCAACAAGAAAATCAATACGGAGAAGAAACGATATAGTCAAAGGAGACAGTTTATTTTCAAAAGAAAGACAATATCAGCAAGAATTTAGATAGCAGGGATTTAGATAAGAGTTTTTCCTAATATGATTGAGTACCTCAACTACATCATATTTCCTACTGCAGGCTGTGGCGATACTCTAGTTCGAATATCACCACATAAACTGGACCTGCATGGGCCACCACTAAAAACGTGTCACAACCCGCACCCTAGAGTAAGGGCACGAGAAGTGGGTACGTCCAGCCTACGCCGCAGTGTCGGCGGTAGAACGCTGTCCTAGGTCAATCATCTAACAATATAAGGTACCTGTACAGTTTATACTCTCCGAGTGGAGGTAACATCACAACATATAGTCTCAATCACATCTAAGATAGAAGAATGAAAGACAGAAGATAGATAGTAACTCAAAGAGAACCATAGCATAGATGAAATAAGTCTAAGTGTCTAGGATACATAACATCCAGAATGTCAACTCATAATACAATAAGTCTAAGAGTCTATACATCTCCACATCTCAAAATACAACTCAGAAAGTGAGACAAAATGTAAATATAGAAAAGACTGCCTAGACTAAACTGGTCTAGACTACTGGAACAACATCCTCAGCTGCAGGTGGATCCTGCTGAGGGTCCTCAATACAAGTGTCATCTAGTCCTGCTCCATAATAAGTAGTCACCCATGCCTCGTCCTCATCCTCTGTAATATTTTCAACAGGTCCAATCAGGACAGGAACGAGCACAATACATCTCACACAGTTCATATCAGGTTAGGAAATACGATACAAGCAATAGAGTAAGATACATGAACTGCTGAAAGGAAATATATGCTGTAAAAGAGATAGCTGTAATAAAATATCTACTGTATATAGAGAACTGTAGTGACTAGTGATGTAGAGCACAAGATAGGCATGTGAATGGCTAGAATTTATACATGATTACACTACTGAGTTTGCACATGATTACACTACTTTGGAATTATTCACATGTCCACTTCTACTCCCCCGTTTCCCCAATCAATACACAAGGATCTATACAAGTTACGTTATTATACATGATATCACATGGGGCCCATGAAAGGGTGCACATGATAGTATACATGAGGGCTCAGTAAACATGAGAGTACATGATCACATGAGTGCACATGAATGATGGAAGCATAGGAGTACATGATGATAGTGAAACACACATAACATGAAGTACCCGATGCTCCCGAGAGGGATAACATCTCATGTAAAGATCCATATAGTACCAATCCGTGTTACCAATGTGACAGCAACAAGTAAAGTAATCTAGAACGAGAAGTAAAGCCTGAACAAGTATGAAACGGTCAGAGAATGTACTCGCCTGCTGTATGAATGTCTGTAGAGAATAAGCTGTCTGAGGAGAGGTGTCTGGCTCCTGATCAGAGCAACACAAGTCACAATGTGTTCTAAATAGTAAAATGAAGTCTACAATGCAACTACATAATTCTAGGTTAAATTGGTCAAAAGTCAACTCTTGGTCAACTCTAAAGTCAAACTAGTCAAAGTTAGGTCAACACTAGTCAACTAGTTAGGGTTTTAGTCAAACTAGTCAACTAGTTGTTTTAGGTCATTCCTAGTCATTTCTAGGTTAACTAGGTCAACTTTGACCTAAGGTTGACTTTGGTCAACCCTTAGTCAACAAGGGTCAACAAGTAGGGTTTTGGGCCATTAGGGTTAGCCCCAAGCCATAGGCTAATGATCTTGGCCATAGGCCATTGTCATAGGTTTTCATATAAACCTATACTAGAAATCATATATATATATATATATATATATATATATATATATATATATATATATACAATACAAACCCACATACATATATATATATATATATATATATATATATATATATATATATATATATATATATATATATATATATATATATATACATATATATATATATATATAATATCAAACATGTATATATATATATATACATATATATATATATATATATATATATATATATATATATATATACAATACAAAATATATATATATATATATATATATATATATATATATATATATATATATATATATATATATATATATATATATATATATATACAATACAAACCCATATACATATATATATATATATATATATATATATATATATATATATATATATATATATATATATATATATATATATATATATATATATATATATATATATATATATATATATATATATATATAAAATATATATATATATATATAATATCACTATATGAAAACTAATACAAATATATATATATATATCAATATATATATATATATATATATATATATATATATATATATATATATATATATATATATATATATATATATATATATATATATATATATATATATAAAATATATATATATATATATAATATCACTATATGAAAACTAATACAAATATATATATATATATATCAATATATATATATATATATATATATATATATATATATATATATATATATATATATATATATATATATATATATATATACCTATATATATATATAAACTCATATATATACTATATATATAGAGAGACATAGAGAGAGACAAAGGGTGAGAGACATAGTGAGAGAACTGTGAAAGAGAGGGAGAATGAGAGAGAATGAGAGAGAAGAGGACAGGACAGTGAGAGAGAGAGGGTGAGAGAAGTCTGGACAGGGGGAGGGAGTGTGGTTCCAGAAATCTGGAACCAATCCAGACCCAAACACACACACACACACACACACAGTACATACATACATATATATGTACACATGTACACAACTACACATACACACTACCATTTAGCCCCAAATTTCACCCACACTCACACATACATATATACTACGTATATATGTACTAAAATACACTCACACAATGTATTAATCTCAAACAAAATCAATTTAAAATTCGATTTTGCAAAACTGGAAAAATCTCTAAAAATCAGGAAACAGTGCACTGTGCACTCGAAATAGGGTAACACGATTTACACACACTAAAACGAGCTAAGGCTCGATCCTATTGGTTGGTAACTGACACCCCATATATACACTAGTGTCCTAGGTGCCTGACACGACACCACGACACGGTTTCACGTGTCCAAACACACGAAACCCTTACTCGGGTAAACTCTGATACACACGCACACACACAGTATCGTGCACGCGTTCCAGGAGCTCGTGGACACACCACGAGAACCGACACGTCTCGTGGTCGTGCATACGTGTAGCCCACACGTATGGCTACACGTTCCACACCCTGACACGTGTCCACGACACGCATGGACACAGAATGAACCCCGTATCAGTCGTGAAAATACGACTGATACACGCGAGTTCAGACCGCGTCGTGCACGCGGTTGCACGCGTCGTGCTCGCGACACAGGACACGACGCACCACGTGCTCGTGTCCACGTGTACGCCACGAATAGGGCTTCATGCCCGTGTCACTACGAGACACTCTAGTATTGTGTCCATGCGACACGACACGCTCAAAGTCGTGCTCGCGTGCGTGTGCGCTGACAGCGCGTGTCCAGTGCGAGTGAGTTTTCTCACTCGACACGACACAAAGCGACACGAGACTTTGGGGGCATGTTCGCAGACATTGCCCCCTTGTCTGTGTCAAGTTACACGTGTCCAAGTGGCCTGAGCTGTGCGCACGAAGTGTCGGGTAGCAGGGCATGCACGATGGGCTCGTACGGTCGGTTCGTGTCCAATTTGGACACGGACACAGCACTAAAACGTGCTCAGTCCACGTGTTCTGTGATCAGCAAGTCTAGGGCTACAAGTTTGTGTAATTTGTTTTACAAAAACACAAAAACAAGTCCATTGTGGTATTTCACCAAACAAGGGTTTTAGGCTTAGGATACGTGTCCGATACGGACACCAAACCACTTCTAAATCCCACCAAACTTTACCCACAGTAGTGTTAGTCCTACATGAATGCATTTATGAAGGAGAAACAGGAATTTAACTAAGTTTGAAGGAAAATACCTATTGGTGCAATTCCAATGAAAACCAATGAAAAAAGGGGGGGTGTGTTCTTCCACTTGATGATGTCCAATGCTTCCAAATCCTTGATTGCTAGTTCCCCTTAGTACCTTAGATGTTGTAGGGTCCCAATGCAAGAGACTAGAGTGAATTTGGATCAAAATAGCTCAAGTTATGAAGGGTTGAAGGAATGGGAATTTTTGGGGAATAAAATTCATGTAATTTATTCATGAATGAATACAAAGGATTATATAGGAGTGTGTACCAGCTAGGGGGGTACCCCTTGGCCGGCCATGGCATGGGAGGGGTGTCCTTGCCCCTTCCTTCATGGCTAAGGCTTGGACTTTGGTAAAGGGTTTAGATATTTGGAGTGTTTTGTGCAAAATATCAATAAAGTTAATATCTAGATATTTAACCACTTTATCCCATGACCAAAACTCCATCCTAAAGCTTCTAGGTTAGTGGCTAACCCCTAGATTAGGGTAGAATAGGCTAGGGACTAATCATGGAACTTAACCATGATTAAATAATATTAAAAATCACCTAATCTCAAATAAAATCTAGTAATTTACCAAAATACCCTTTTGGCCAAAAACCACTAATTTGATGTTCTAAGCCTATGGCTAAGCTCACATGGTCATGGCAACTTCTAGGTTAGAGAAAACTAGGGTTTACACTAAGTTATACTAACAAAATCACAAAGTCATAAGTCATGACTTAGCATGACTTAGGAAATGGTTCTAAGCACACTAGAAATCACCATAAATCATATCATGCCCTAAACACACTTAATAATTAATAAAAATAATAATTTTTCAAAAATCCCTAATTTCAGAAAACAGGGTGTTACAAGTCTACCCTCCTAACAATAATTTCGTCCTCGAAATTTAAAGACGAAACTGAAACTAAAATGAGAAGGATAGAAATCATACCTCAAGGTACAAATAGATAAGGGTATCGCTCGCGCATTTCATCCTCCCGTTCTCAGGTGGACTCTCCTGGAGAATGATGCCTCCATGCGACACGAACCAATGGTATCGTCTGGTTCCTCAATGCCTTCTCCCGTCGATCCAGAATCTCAACAGGCTGCTCTGGATAACGAAGAGTAGGACCCACCTCGATCTCGGAATGATCAAGTACATGGCTAGGATCTGCCATGTACCGTCTCAACTGTGACACGTGAAATACGTTGTGGACTCCAACCAATGCTGGTGGTAAGTCTAGCCTGTAAGACACGTCACCGACTCTCCCGCTGATAACGAAAGGGCCGATGAAACGCGGGCTAAGCTTCCCACCTCCACCAAAACGTATCGTGCCACGTGTCGGAGATATCCTCAAGAATACCTGGTCTCCGACCTAATCACAAACAAGGTCTCAATTTAATTATGATAAACAAACATGATTAACAAAACACAACAAGACAACCTAATTCTAATCCTATCTCTAAACTGTACCTCAAACTCCAAAGGTCTGCGGTGGCTGTCGGCCCAATGTCGATGTCTGTTCTGCACCACGCGAAGCCGATCTCAGATAAGCTTCACCTTCTCTGCTGCATCTACAACCATCTCAGGCCCCAATAAAACTCGCTCCCCAACATCGTCCCAAGACAAGGGTGTACGACATCTACGCCCGTACAGTGCCTCAAAAGGGGACATCTCGATGCTGGCCTGAAAGCTGTTGTTATATGCAAACTCTACTAAGTGCAGGTGACTCTTCCAAGATCCTCCAAAGTCCAGGACACAAGTCCGCAACATGTCCTCCAGAGTCTGAATGGTCCGCTCTGACTGTCCGTCTGTCTGTAGGTGGTATGCGGTACTAAACTTGAGCTGAGTGCCCAAGCTAATATGCAAGCTCCTCCAGAAATGTGAAGTGAAACGGCTTGTCCCGGTCCGATACAATGCTCACTGGAATCCCATGAAGCCTGACTATCTGCCTCATATACATCTCTGATAGCTTCTCGGTAGACAAACCTACTTTGAATGTCAAAAGTGGGCCGATTTGGTCAACCTGTCGACGATGACCCAAATTGCATCTTTTCCTCCTGGAGTACGCGGCAATCCTGAAACAAAGTCCATCATGATGTGCTCCCACTTCCACTCCGGAATGGACAATGGCTGTAACAGTCCTCCTGGCCTCTGTCACTCTGCCTTGACCTGCTGGCAGATCAAACACCTGGCTATGAAGTGTGCTACCTCGCGCTTCATCCCACTCCACCATACATGCTCTCTCAGATCCCTATACATATTGTTGGATCCCGGATGTATCGAGTACTGAGAACGGTGGGCCTCCTGCATAACCTGCTCCCGAAAGTCTCCACTGGGCACACACAGTCTGGAATCGTGCCTCAATGCGCCATCCCCTGCAAGAGTGAACTCATCGTCCGCAAATCCATGTCTGACCTGCTCCCTGATGTATCGTAGAGAAACGTCATCTAACTGAGCCGACTTGATCCTATCAATCAAGTCCGACTGAATCTGGAGGCCCAACATCTGCATCTGCACTCCCGGCACAATTACCTCGATCCCAAGGCTCTCCAAGTCCGCTAACAAGTGACGATCCATCGCCAAGCACATAGCTGTCGGATATCTGCTCAACACATCAGCAACTACGTTGGCCTTCCCTGGGTGATACTGCAGAAGAATATCAAAGTCCTTCATCAGCTCCAGCCACCTGTGCTGCCTCATGTTCAGCTCCTTCTGCGTAAACACGTATTTCAAGCTCTTGTGGTCTGTAAATATCTCCACATGCTCTCCATACAAATAGTGTTTCCACAGCTTCAGAGCAAAGATAACTGCCGCCAACTCTAAATCATGGGTAGGGTAGTTCTTCTCATGGGGCCGTAACTGCCTGGAAGCATAGGCAATCACCGTCCCATGCTGCTGCAAGACACAACCCAAACCCTTCCCCGAGGCGTCACTGTAGATAGTGAACCCGCCTGATCCTGATGGCAATGTCAGAATCGGGGCTGTCGTCAACCGCTTCTTCAACTCATCGAAAGCGGCCTGACTCTCCTCTGACCAGAGAAACTCTGTGTCCTTCCGGGTCAGCCTAGACAATGGCTCTGCAACCCGGGAGAAATCCTGGACGAACCTCCTGTAGTAGCCTGCCAATCCCAGAAAGCTCCTGATCTCTGCTACTGACGTCGGCGCTGTCCAAGCCTCAACTGCTGATATCTTCCTCGGGTCGACTGAGATCCCATCTCCAGTCACTACATGACCCAGGAAGTCAACTCTATCAAGGAAGAACTCGCACTTCGAGAGCTTGCCGTAAAGCTGCTCCTGTCTGAGAGTCTCCAGGACCACTCTCAAGTGCTCCTCTTGCTCCTCCTCGGTCTTCGAGTACACCAGGATGTCGTCGATGAACACCACCACGAACTTATCTAAGTACTGGTGGAACACCTTGTTCATCAAGTTCATGAACACCGCCGGAGCATTCGTCAACCCAAATGGCATCACCATAAACTCGAACTGGCCGTACCGCGTCCTGAACGCCGTCTTTGGGATGTCCTCCCTCTTCACCTTTACCTGATGGTAGCCTGACCTCAGATCAATCTTCGAGAATACCCGAGCTCCGCTCAACTGATCGAAGAGATCATCGATCCGCGGCAGTGGATATCTGTTCTTGATCGTCAGACTGTTGAGTGCCCTGTAGTCGATACACATACGTACCGATCCATCCTTCTTTGGTACAAAGAGTACCGGTGTACCCCAAGGTGAAGAACTAGAGCGGATGAAGCCTTTGTCCTGCAACTCATCCACCTGTTTCTTCAATTCCACCAGCTCGCTGTTGTTCACCCGATAGACATGCTGAGAAATGGGTTCCGCACCTGGAACCAAGTCTATCGAGAACTCAACGTCTCTGTCTGGTGGAAGCCCAGGCAATTCCTCTGAAAACACGTCCATGAACTCAGCAATCAATGGATGTGGAGCTGGCTGCTCCTCGACTGAAGCTCCACAGAAAACTCCGTAAGTCTGCTCTGCCTGCCGTCGGGAATATACAAACTCTGGCTCTCCTGGCGCTCTGAACAGAACTTTACCCCCGCGATAATCTATGCTGGCATGGTGCATGCTCAACTAATCCATACCGAGTACAATATCGTAGTTCGGTAGTGGCATTACGAGCAAGCATACATCCAACTCTCGGCCTCCCAAAACTACTCTCCGTCCTTTGCAAATATCACGAACGAGGATAATGCCACCCCCGGTCGTAATCTTGCAAGTCCTAGGCAATGATTCAGATATAACATGATGTCGAATCGTAAAAGATACTGATACAAAGCTATGAAAAGCCCCAGAATCGAACAATGCATAAGCTGGAATAGAGTCGAGAAGAATAGAACCTGCTATCAGCTCTCCAGTAACCTCGGCATCCTCTGTTGCCATGGCATAGGCTCGTCCCTGGTGACCACCCCTGGCCTGATGCTGGATGAACCTCTGCTGCTGAGTCGACAAAGGTCCCTTCTGCTGCCCTGCCGGAGCCTTGGCTCCGCCTCCCTGAACTGGTCGTCCCGAAGACATGGGACACTCCCTCATCTGGTGGTCTCCAGAATCACATAGTAGACACCTGCCAAGCCTCTTTCTGTAGTTATTCCATCCATGACCCTGCTTCTTACAGAAAGAGCAACTGACGACCTACTGCCTGGGTGCCTGCTGCTGGTGCCTCGGCTGCTGTACCTGCTGGAACGGCCTCTGTTGCTGGAATGGCCTCTGCTGCCGGTGCTAATAATGAGGCCTCTTGGCCTGTCCTCCACTGCTGCCAGCTCCCTGGGTGTCGCGGCCCCTCTTGAGCTTCAGCTCAAGATCATCCTCGGCCGCCATCGCTCCTGCTAGGATATCCTCAAAGGTGGCACTCCTGTCACTCTTGGTCAAGGACTTGACCTCCTAGACCAAGCCCTTCCTGAACCTCCTCGCCTTCGCTGTCTCGCTAAGGCCCTCCACGAATCTGCTCAACCGGCAAAACTCACCGGAATACTCCTCTACAGTCTGGTTCCCCTGAACCAGGTTCTCGAACTGGGTCTCCAAAGCACCGACTGCCTGATCCGGGAAAAACTTCCCCTTGAAGAGCTCCTTGAAAGCTCTCCATGTCTGCCCTGGAGTGCCTACTCTCGGGTCCGTCTGATACCAGGTACGGGCAAGATCCCGCATCTGGCTGGCTGCTGCCTCGATCTGGAGTCCGGCTGGTATCTCCGCTAGTCGAAAGATCTCCTCAATGTGCTCAATCCAGTCATCCGAATAAAGAATCCCCTCTGTCCCCAAGAAGTCCCTGGGGTTCATCTTCTTGAAGTCCTGTATGCCCGGAATCCTCTGCTGTCGCGGCTGTCCTGATCCTCCCTGTGGCTGGACTTCCAACCTCTCTATCGTCACTCTAGCCAGCTGATGGACCTCATCAATGTCTCTAGTAAATGCCGTCGTCTGACGCTGCTGCTGGGTCTGCTGCGACTCTAGGAACTGCTGGAAATATGTAAACATCTGTGCAGCATCCACAAATCCAGATGGCATCTGCTGCTGGTACTCCTGCTGGTACTGCTGGTACTGCTGGTGCTGCTGGTGCTGCTGGAACTGAGGCTGACGAAACTGCGGGGGAGGCATGTCTGGGGTAGCTGGGATGGTCCCCCGAATAAGTAGAGGTACACCCCCAAATGTGGCAGAAGCTCCCACATGAGCTGGAGTAAGGGGAGCTGCAGTCCCCGGGTCCTGGTGAGCTGGACGAGAGGTGGCAGACCTCTCAGTGGTGTCACCTGGACCGAGACGCTGCGATCGTGTCTCCACCATCCTGAAGACAGATCAACAAGAAAATCAATACGGAGAAGAAACGATATAGTCAAAGGAGACAGTTTATTTTCAAAAGAAAGACAATATCAGCAAGAATTTAGATAGCAGGGATTTAGATAAGAGTTTTTCCTAATGTGATTGAGTACCTCAACTACATCCTATTTCCTACTGCAGGCTGTGGCGATACTCTAGTTCGAATATTACCACATAAACTGGACCTGCATGGGCCACCACTAAAAACGTGTCACGACCCGCACCCTAGAGTAAGGGCACGAGAAGTGGGTACGTCCAGCCTACGCCGCAGTGTCGGCAGTAGAACGCTGTCCTAGGTCAATCATCTAACAATATAAGGTACCTGTACAGTTTATACTCTCCGAGTAGAGGTAACATCACAACATATAGTCTCAATCACATCTAAGGTAGAAGAATGAAAGACAGAAGATAGATAGTAACTCAAAGAGAACCATAGCATAGATGAAATAAGTCTAAGTGTCTAGGATACATAACATCCAGAATGTCAACTCATAATACAATAAGTCTAAGAGTCTATACATCTCCACATCTCAAAATACAACTCAGAATGTGAGACAAAATGTAAATATAGAAAAGACTGCCTAGACTAAACTGGTCTAGACTACTGGAACAACATCCTCAGCTGCAGGTGGATCCTGCTGAGGGTCCTCAATACAAGTGTCATCTAGTCCTGCTCCATAATAAGTAGTCACCCATGCCTCGTCCTCATCCTCTGTAATATTTTCAACAGGTCCAATCAGGACAGGAATGAGCACAATACATCTCATACAGTTCATATCAGGTTAGAAAATACGATACAGGCAATAGAGTAAGATACATGAACTGCTGAAAGGAAATATACGCTGTAAAAGAGATAGCTGTAATGAAATATCTACTGTATATAGAGAACTGTAGTGACTAGTGATGTAGAGCACAAGATAGGCATGTGAATGGCTAGAATTTATACATGATTATACTACTGAGTTTGCACATGATTACACTACTTTGGAATTATTCACATGTCCAATTCTACTCCCCCGTTTCCCCAATCAATACATAAGGATCTATACAAGTTACGTTATTATACATGATATCACATGGGGCCCATGAAAGGGTGCACATGATAGTATACATGAGGGCTCAGTAAACATGAGAGTACATGATCACATGAGTGCACATGAATGATGGAAGCATAGGAGTACATGATGATAGTGAAACACACATAACATGAAGTACCCGATGCTCCCGAGAGGGATAACATCTCATGTAAAGATCCATATAGTACCAATCCGTGTTACCAATGTGACAGCAACAAGTAAAGTAATCTAGAGCGAGAAGTAAAGCCTGAACAAGTATGAAACGGTCAGAGAATGTACTCGCCTGCTGTATGAATGTCTATAGAGAATATGCTGTCTGAGGAGAGGTGTCTGGCTCCTGATCAGAGCAACACAAGTCACAATGTGTTCTTAATAGTAAAATAAAGTCTACTATGCAAACTACATGATTCTAGGTTAAATTGGTCAAAAGTCAACTCTTGGTCAACTCTAAAGTCAAACTAGTCAAAGTTAGGTCAACACTAGTCAACTAGTTAGGGTTTTAGTCAAACTAGTTGTTTTAGGTCATTCCTAGTCATTTCTAGGTTAACTAGGTCAACTTTGACCTAAAGTTGACTTTGGTCAACCCTTAGTCAACAAGGGTCAACAAGTAGGGTTTTGGGCCATTAGGGTTAGCCCCAAGCCATAGGCTAATGATCTTGGCCATAGGCCATTGTCATAGGTTTTCATATAAACCTATACTAGAAATCATATATATATATATATATATATATATATATATATATATATATATATATATATATATATATATATATATATATATATATATAGATATATATATCTATCTACTACCCATATACCCATATATGAATACTATATACAATACAAACCCACATACATATATATATATATATATATATATATATATATAATATCACTATATGAAAACTAATACAAATATATATATATCAATATATATATATATATATATATATATATATATATATATATATATATATATATATATATATATATACCTATATATATATATAAACTCATATATATCTATATATATATATATAGAGACATAGAGAGAGACAAAGGGTGAGAGACATAGTGAGAGAACTGTGAAAGAGAGGGAGAATGAGAGAGAAGAGGACAGGACAGTGAGAGAGAGAGGGTGAGAGAAGTCTGGACAGGGGGGAGTGTGGTTCCAGAAATCTGGAACCAATCCAGACCCAAACACACACACACACACAGTACATACATACATATATATGTACACATGTACACAACTACACATACACACTACCATTTAGCCCCAAATTTCACCCACACTCACACATACATATATACTACGTATATATGTACTAAAATACACTCACACAATGTATTAATCTCAAACAAAATCGATTTAAAATTCGATTTTGCAAAACTGGAAAAATCCCTAAAAATTAGGAAACAGTGCACTGTGTACTCGAAATAGGGTAACACGATTTACACACACTAAAAGGAGCTAAGGCTCGATCCTATTGGTTGGTAACTGACACCCCATATATACACTAGTGTCCTAGGTGCCTGACACGACACCACGACACGGTTTCACGTGTCCAAACACACGAAACCCTTACTCGGGTAAACTCTGATACACACGCACACACACAGTATCGTGCACGCGTTCCAGGAGCTCGTGGACACACCACGAGACACGACACGTCTCATGGTCGTGCATACGTGTAGCCCACACATATGGCTACACGTTCCACACCCTGACACGTGTCTACGACACGCGTGGACACAGAACGAACCCCGTATCAGTCGTGAAAATACGACTGATACACGCGAGTTCAGACCGCGTCGTGCTCACGACACAGGACACGATGCACCACGTGCTCGTGTCCACGTGTACGCCACGAATAGGGCTTCATGCCCGTGTCACTACGAGACACTCTAGTGTCGTGTCCATGCGACACGACACGCTCAAAGTCGTGCCCGCCCGCGTGTGCGCTGACAGCGCATGTCCAGTGCGAGTGAGTTTTCTCACTCGACACGACACGAAGCGACACGAGACTTTGGGGGCATGTTCGCAGACATTGTCCCCTTGTCTGTGTCAAGTTACACGTGTCCAAGTGGCCTGAGATGTGCGCACGAAGTGTCGGGTAGCAGGGCATGCACGATGGGCTCGTGCGGTCGGTTCGTGTCCAATTTGGACACGGATACAGCACTAAAACGTGCTCAGTCCACGTGTTCTGTGATCAGCAAGTCTAGGGCTACAAGTTTGTATAATTTGTTTTACAAAAACACAAAAACAAGTCCATTGTGGCATTTTACCAAACAAGGGTTTTAGGCTTAGGATACGTGTCCGATACGGACACCAAACTACTTCTAAATCCCACCAAACTTTACCCACAGTAGTGTTAGTCCTACATGAATGCATTTATGAAGGAGAAACAGGAATTTAACTAAGTTTGAGGGAAAATACCTATTGGTGCAATTCCAATGAAAACCAATGAAAAAAGGGGGGTGTGTTCTTCCACTTGATGATGTCCAATGCTTCCAAATCCTTGATTGCTAGTTCCCCTTAGTACCCTAGATGTTGTAGGGTCCCAATGCAAGAGACTAGAGTGAATTTGGATCAAAATAGCTCAAGTTATGAAGGGTTGAAGGAATGGGAATTTTTGGGGAATAAAATTCATGTAATTTATTCATGAATGAATACAAAGGATTATATAGGAGTGTGTACCAGCTAGGGGGGTACCCCTTGGCCGACCATGGCATAGGGGGGGTGTCCTTGCCCCTTCCTTCATGGCTAAGGCTTGGACTTTGGTAAAGGGTTTAGATATTTGGAGTGTTTTGTGCAAAATATCAATAAAGTTAATATCTAGATATTTAACCACTTTATCCATGACCAAAACTCCATCCTAAAGCTTCTATGTTAGTGGCTAACCCCTAGATTAGGGTAGGATAGGCTAGGGACTAATCATGGAACTTAACCATGATTAAATAATATTAAAAATCACCTAATCTCAAATAAAGTCTAGTAATTTACCAAAATACCCTTTTGGCCAAAAACCACTAATTTGATGTTCTAAGCCTATGGCTAAGCTCACATGGTCATGGCAACTTCTAGGTTAGAGAAAACTAGGGTTTACACTAAGTTATACTAACAAAATCACAAAGTCATAAGTCATGACTTAGCATGACTTAGGAAATGGTTCTAAGCACACTAGAAATCACCATAAATCATATCATGCCCTAAACACACTTAATAATTAATTAAAATAATAATTTTTCAAAAATCCCTAATTTCAGAAAATAGGGTGTTACAAACGGGGAGTGACATCTCTACCCTCCTTAGAAAAAATTTATCCTCGAAATTTCGATAAGGCTAGTCGAGCACGCTCTCAGATCACGAAATACACTTATGACATATAGCAAGCACAATTATCAAACAATATATGGCACATGAATATATTATGAAAGAAATAATAATTAAGTAAAAGCACAAACAATAATTATACCCTAGATGGAAAGTATTCGGAGATATACGAATAAAATATACCTCCAAAGTCAGTTAGGTTGGAATTCGTCCTCGAGGTCCTACACCGACTCCCAAAGTGGACAAGGTCAACGCTTGAGATAAGTCGGTACCAATAACTTAATCAAGAACGAGACTCTGCCCAGGACATACTCTCGTAATCAAGGCACATGATGAATATCACGTACACATGATATGAGAGCAGATGAGTGAGACGAGAAAGTCGCCTTCACTCTTCGAATATAGAACCCAAGGAATTATAATGAATAATACTCAAAACTTACCCACAATATGACCGCCTTCGGCCAACCTCTGCTCTAATACTCCAAATTCTATTTATCTCTGCCCCTGCTGGACTCTCTGCTGCTGCCTTTCCTGGCCCTGCTGTTGTGGTCTCGGTTGTCCAACCTGATGCGGTCCTACCTGATGTTGCACTTGTCGGTACATCTGAGCTTGCGTCAGTAATGGACGCTGGGCTAGTGGCCTCACTGCTAGTGCTGGCCCTTGATACGGTGCTATCTCTGGAGCTGGCAACGCCGGAAACTGTTGAGCTGGCCCTCCCGGCCTCTGTATCTGTGGGTACATAGCTATACGATAGTCTGAACCTCCACACCTCAAGCACTGCCCATTCGCTGACCGACACACTTCCCGAGTGTGCCCTCCTTTGCCATAATAAGTGCAACCCACTGGTGCTTCCTGACGTTGTTGGTGTCTCGGTTGCTGCTGTCAAACTGGTGCAGTCACAACTGTCATGACGGAGCTGCATCACGAATACGGATACCAGGCGCTTGTGCTGACGTCCGAGGTATTGCTCCTCCTTCTTTCGTACTCTGCGTATGAGACCTCTTCTGGCCTCCAGTCCTTGCTGATAACCTTTGAATAGTAAGCTCGTGCCTCCGAGCCGCCATCAATACTGCATCGAATGTCTGGTAGTCGTGCCCCTCGACCAACTGCATAATCTCTAAGTGAAGTCCCTGTTGGAACCTCATAGCCTTCTCTGGCTCTGTCGCCACCATCGTTTGAGCAAACCTACTTAATCTGCAGAACTTCGCTGCATAACCATCCACCGTCCTACCAGCCTGCTTGAGGCTGATAAATCTCTGCTGAAGCTTATACCGAGCTACGACGCCAAAGTACTTAGCCTTGAACTTGGTACTGAAGATATCCCAGGGAACAGGATGCCTCATTCCAACCTCTTCTGATGCCCACCAGTCGCGGGCGAGGTCCTGAAGTAACAGTCTGACCTGGTCAACCTTTTCTTCTGTTGGAACCTTTGCTGCAGTCAATATGACCTCAATATTCAGAAGCCAAGCATCCGCCGTGATGGCATCCTCCGTGCCATCAAAGTATCTCGGGTTAAGTCGATAAAACCTTTTCGACGCACCCGAGTCATTCCTGACACTTCTCTCAAGAGCTAGCTGTAACCCCTGATTCAGTAACATATCTTGTTCTTGCTGCTGGGTCTGTTGTTGTTGTTGGGCTGCCATCTGGTGTTGCTGGGTCTCCAATAAACCTTTGATAATCTGCAACAGTGACGGTACGTCTAGTGCTACTGGTACTACCTGCATCACTGGATGTACGGGAACCTCTGGCCTTTGTGGCTCAACTGGCTCAGGCTCGGTAACATTCTCGATGTGAATCTGTCCAGTTAGTGGGGCTACCCCTTGCTGACCTCCAACTGGTCCCTACTCTACTGGATTCTCTCCTATGCCGGCTCCTCCAATAGCCGAGAATGATGTGCCCATAAAAAAAAGGATACAAGGTATCAAAAGACAGGACGGGAAGGAATCGAGGATGATAATCATGTTAGAAATCAAGGTGGAAGAAAGAGAAGACGAATATGGAGATCAAGGGAAACATATTTTGATTGAGACTCATACAATCGCAACACCCCACAAGTCTGAAAAATAGACTTCCATGGGCCACCAATAAAACCTTGTCATGCCCCAGTACCGGAATACTGAGACGGACTAGGCCAGCTACTCCATATGAGGTATATAAACGTCATACGACGATCGTAGCTGTCAAGAGATAAGGGGTGCATGCTACAATCAAGTCTCCTATGGTCTCACAGAGCATGTATATCTCAATCATTCAAAACAAAAAGCAGTAAATAATGATCATATAAGACAAAGCAGTAAGACGTCCCCGACGCTTCATCAAAATGATTCATGAGCCTAGCTATACAAAATGATAAGCTAGTACCGAGGGTCAATAGTACATAACCGTAGTCAGCTGCAGTCTGATTTAATTACAATTATGTGAGGAACTGAATGTCCAGAACTGCCGGCTAAATAGGTACCGATGGCTAAATGCCAAGTACAAAATAGAAGATATCAGAGCAGTGAAGAAGAAACCCACTCATGGTCCCTGGCGCCCATACTCCTGGTGTGCACCATTGTTCGGGTAGAAGGCTGGATCCTCTGGCGCTGCTACGAGATCTGGCCAAACAAAACCAGCGGGGTCAGGCCCCGAATAGCAAGTACCACAATGGAGCACAAAAGAGTGAGATAAAACCCAAGTATAATAATAAGACCTGATTCACGAGTTATAGGCTTATACCATATCATCGAGACAATACGACACCCTTACAACCAAACAAGGACAAACGGTGCCATTATCATGCCGAGATAAGATATATCCTATAACCATGGACAGGTGAAGGGCTTCTGATCGCGACTTCGATCCATAGCCTATTGTAGCACAATAGTCCAACCCAACAACCAAACAAGGACATGGATTGGACCACGTACCACGATAGTCCATGTTCCTCAGTTGCTAACAGAAGAAAACATATCACAAATAAGTCGGCTTACAAGCGGCCAATCAATCCTACGGCTTTCTATGATTTGCTTGGATTATTCCAGTAATACAATATAGGAATCCTCAGATCGTGTCAAACCAGCAGGGCTAGCCAAACCATATAATATACATATACACTTAGCACTTTGATTATGCACCGGTCCCCCGTAAGGCCACCGTGCTAAAATATATAACACATAGCACGTAGGAGTCGGATATAGTCATCCACTTTAGACGGATGAAACCATATCCGTGGCGGCCAACCCCACACGTCAGTACAGGACCTGGGGTGGCTAGTATGGCACGATCTCAGGATTCTGTTCCCTCCCAATGCTTCTACCGATTTAAGTTGCTTAGATTAACCCTATCTTGATATTGGAATTACATGTCGTGGTCACATGGTCATCCTTCTATATGTCGTACCATAGTACGTGTACCATAAGTATGAATCCACGTCGGCTAAATCTAGATCCATGCTTAGTGTAATACATCAAATAACAATCAATATACCACGACACTATTACTGACCAATTATCGTGACTGTGCTGGAAGGTACATATGTATTGACGTATAACACGAATGATCACATAGCACGTACAGTCACACCTCAGTGCAGTGATTAAATAGCACTGCAGTGCATACGAATATTGTATCTCAATACACACTTAGAATAGGTACCAGCACGTATACAGGTAATCAAATCAGGAATACGATCAAGTCAGAAAGTCACACAGACCCCTCGTGACATAAAAGTCACATATGAATGCTGGTTAAAGTGAGACATGAGGAATCTTGAAGCCAAGACAAAGATCTACAACTTCCATGTTGGGTGTTGGGAGAAATTCTGGCCACAAATCTGCCAAATAGGGCAGAAAATAGCCAAAAATAGCCAAAATAGCCACTATACGGCACTATACAAGCCATGCGGCACTATTCATCCTATGGTACTATTCATCCATGCGACACTATGCAAGCCTGTGACACTATGCAAGCCATGGGGCACTATGCATCCATATGGCACTATTCATTCCTGAGGCACTATTCATCCATGCGGCACTATTCATTCATGCGGCACTATTCATCGTCCCTGCCAGAACCAGGACAGATGAACTAGAAAATGTCCAAATATTATTTTGGTCATAACTTCCCCAAAACAAGTCGAAATCTAACTTTTAAAGGTCAAAATTAGTTAGAATCAAATTTCCTACAACATAGGACCATTAGTTTTCAAAAACAACCAAGTTTGATAGATCAAAACCATGGAAATCCATATAACCCTAGTTTTAGAAACTTAGATCTACACAAAACTATCCATTAAAATCAAAAACTCCAAACTTAGATCTACACAAAACTATCCATTAAAATCAAAAACTCCAAGAACTAAACTTGTAGAGGATGATGAAAAAAATAATACAGACAAATCATATCAAAGAAAAATCAAGAAATGAAAAATACAAGAATCTCTCTATTTGGTGCAAGATGTACTTACCTAAATGCTGGTTTGAGGAAAATAAATGAAAGAGTGAATGAGGAGAGAGAAAGAGAAAGAAAAAATATATAGGGGTTGGGTTGACTCAAAGAAACCCTATTCTTAAGCATGCTCTTAACCATATGACTAATGACACGTTAAATGCTTCATGCAATAATTAATCAAGTTAATTAAATAAATAAAACCCTAACCACAACATGGTCCAGAAATCCTATCATCGAAATAGTGAACCACGTCTACAACCAAATAAGGACAATGGGTGGCACACTATTCTGCGATGAGATACTGTTCCATGCCATGGTCAGGTGCAAATACAGGATACATACAATCTAGGTACAGGTGCCAGATACCATATACAGGAAAAATAAAAAATTTACGTATTGTAGGAACGGGGAGTGACATCTCTACCCTCCTTAGAAAAATTTCATCCTCAGAATTTCGATAAGGCTAGTTGAGGGCACTCTCAGATCACAAAATACACTCATGACATATAGCAAGCACAATTATCAAACAACATATGGCACATGAAAATATTACGAAAGAAATAACAATTAAGTAAAAGCACAAACAATAATCATACCCTAGATGAAAAGTGATCGGAGACATACGAATAAAATATACCTTCCAAGTCAGTTAGGTAGAAATTCATCCTCGAGGTCCTACACTGACTCCCAAAGTGGACAAGGTCAACGCTTGAGATATGTCGGTACCAATGACTTAATCAAGAACGAGACTCTGCCCAGGACACACTCTCGTAATCAAGGCACATGATGAATATTACGTATCACATGATACGAGAGCAGATGAGTGAGACGAGAAAGTCGCCTTCGTTCTTCGAATATAGAACCCAAGGAATTATAATGAATAATACTCAAAACTTACCAATAATATGACCACCTTCGGCCAACCTCTACTCTAATACTCCAAATTCTATTTGTCTCTGCCCCTGCTGGACTCTCTGCTGCTGCCTTCTGTTTGCCATTGATTATAAAAGAACAAAACAGTTTTATGGGAGGACTGGAATTTTACTTCACAATACAAACTCGTTCGTACAAAGAGAGCCTAGGAACAAAACCTAGAAAAAGCAATCTAAGTACAATTGTTTATTTTTGATTCTGGGGGGTGACGGTAGAGGCTCGGGAGAGTGACGGCAACTCTGCCTTACTCCTTGGACGATTGGACGTCGCTTCGGCTCCGGGGAAGATATGCTCTTTGTGTGGACGGGGTTGCTGATATTTCTGCTCGGGCTCTGTGCGTATAATTCTGTGCGTACGCTGCTCTCTCTCCACTTTTTTTTTGCAAGCGAATGGCACCTTGCTATTTATAGGGCTTTGTGATAAGTAGGATGTGCAGTAATTGCTCCTTAAAAAGTGGGCGGTTAGGGATTTGATTACAATTAGCCTTGATCTTGTTTGTTGGAAATTAATCTGGCCCATTAATGTTGATTGTAACAAATCTGGGCAGTTAATGTTGATTGCACCAAATCTGTATGATTTGTTGGAAAACGATCTGGGTAGTTAATGTTGATTGCAACAAATCTGCATTATGATGATTTATTGATATCAGCAAATCCGAGTGAATAAATCTTGGTCGATCTCCAGCCACGTGTCCCAACTGCCTGTTATGTCGATTGCCATAAATCTGAATTGTTGGGATTTGATCAACTCCTGCCACGTGTCCTAACTGCTGCGAGCCGTATGGAGGACTGTCATAGTTGAGTCGCATGAGTGTG
This sequence comes from Iris pallida, assembly GCA_029216955.1. Classification (NCBI taxonomy): domain Eukaryota; kingdom Viridiplantae; phylum Streptophyta; class Magnoliopsida; order Asparagales; family Iridaceae; genus Iris; species Iris pallida. The sequence goes on along the minus strand of JANAVB010017196.1, from coordinate 4,658,689 downwards.
GCCTCGTGTCAGATCCGCATAAGGGTGGCCTTATCTGAACAGCATAAAAGTCTTTTAATCTGAGCCGCATGGAAGTCCTTTAATCTGAGCCGCATGGAAGTCCTTTAATCTGAGCCGCATGGACGTCCTTACAACTGGGCCGCATGGATGTCCTTTAATCTGAGCCGCATAAAGAGCTTTGGAAATGGGTGGATCGTGCCAGCTGTAAAGATTTTCCTCGTCTCTCTAGGAGCACGTCAAGAGTCATCATTACACGTTTATGTCAGAGCTGTCAATCCATTGTGTCAGGGCTGCCGCATTGCGTCAGAGCTTTTAATGAGCTAGCTGCACAGAGTAATGATGGCCAGCTGTAGATGCCTACTTTGAACTGCATAGAGCCACGTGGCTTGTTCCGAGCCGCATGGAGCTATCGTGTACTTTCCAGCCGTATGAAGCCTTAAGAGACTTTTGGGCCGCATGAAGTTCTAAGAGACTTTTGAGCCGCATGAAGCTCTAAAGGACTTTTGAGCCGCATGAAGCTCTAAAGAACTTTTGAGCCGCATGGACTTTCCTGTTCCTTTTCTATGCTTCTACAAGACCCCCTTCAAAGTTTTCAATTTGTAAAATTAAAATACTTTGAATAAGAAGCATGGCTATGTCCGCATAAGCTCCTCCTACCGCATAGACTTCTCTGGCCGTATGGGATGTTCTAGCCGCATGGACAGCTCTGGCCGCATAGACTTCCTAGCCGCATGGGCTATTCTGGCCGTATAATGGTCCTGTGCCATGTGGACGTCTTATTATTGCTCTTGATTTGTTTTGATTTAAAGCCGTCTTATGGGATAGGATCCCAAGAGTCAGCTTTAAATATTTAGATTTTGCCTTAATGATTAGGATTAATCTTTCGGTATGCAGGAGTTAGAAATCCAAGAGTTGGCTTTGTTTTCTAGGCGGCGCGTCATGCGAAGCGTCCCTTGAACCGCACGCCCTCCATCAGCCTATAAATATGGGTTCTTTGGGAGAGAGAGACTCTTTACTTTCTTTTCTCTTCAACTTTTCTTGCCCTAATTGCCGTCGTCTTCTCTCTCGATCACCGATCAACAATGGCCCCCAAAGCTTCCTCTAGTGCTGCGGCAAAGGGTAAGAGAGCGGCTTCTTCATCGACTGAGGCGCCCACAGTTCATCCTGATGTCTACCCCGCCATTGATGGTAAAGATTATGTGGAAGACCGTATGCTTCAAACCCTAACAAAAATGGCTCTGTTGCATATTTTATGCACAAGCCTTTTCTCATTGACATTTAATGCGTCCTTCGTCTTCATTGAACTGCCCAAATTCAGTACGATGAAGCCGCATATGTTGTATGGGCCGCATGAACTTCTCATGTTCGAGCCGCATGGGGTATGCCCCATGTTTGAACCGCATGAGAATGGTTGATCCGCATAAGCACCTTTAAAACTGAACCGCATAAAGTCCCACTGAACAGAACCGCATGAGCTCCTGATGAACTGGGCCGCATAAGCTTATCTGAACTGGGCTGCATAAGTCCCATTGAACAGAACCGCATGAACTCTTTTAGAACTGAGCCGCATGAAGTCTCCTTTAAAAATTGGACCGCATAAGCTCATCTGAACTCGGCCGTGTGAGACCCTGCTAAACAAAGCTGCATGAACTCTTGATAAACTGGGCCGCATGAAGTCCCTTGAACAGAACCGTATATGAACCCGTCAAAGTAGAGCCGCATGAACTCCGTTAAAATCGAGCCGCATAAGGACCCATCAAAACAGAACCGCATGAACTCCGTTAAGACTGAGCCGCATAAGGACCCATCCAAACAGAGCCGTATGAACTCTGTTAAAACTGAGCCGCATAAGGATCCGTCTAAACAGAGCCGCATGAACTCTTTTTAAATGTTTTTTGGTCATATCCTGACTTTGTTTCCTTTGTCCTTCTTTCAGTGAATTTGCCAGTTAATGCTGCGGAAGAACCTCTGGTGGGTCGCACCCAATCTGCTGTGGGCTATAGGTGTGACCACATAGTCGAGTATGTGGTGAACCAGTTTCCAAAAGACGAACCTTTGGAGAGGCTGGATGATATTAAAAGGCAGTCCTTCTTCTATATTTCGGGGATGATGAACTCAGGGCTGCTGGAGGGCAAACACTTGAAGCCCGCGTTCCTCTTCGGGGACGTCTTGACTGTGAAGAACTCCCAAGTTTTGGATGTATCTGAGAGCTGGAGTTTTACTTCTGACGGGATGGCGATCCATATTCCTCTGATGGAGCGTCACTTCCCACTGTCATGGTTCAACATGTTGCCCATGACCAGAAGATGGAGGATTCCTTGACTCCGACCCAGAGCGGGATGATTGTGGGCAAAATTCACTACAACAATAACATGCGGTCAGTGTACGCGGGCATGGTACCAGTCAGCCGATATGTGATGGGGTTGGCCCCGGGCAGTTTCTTGAATGTGCATGGTCCCAATTTCACGTTCTCTGAAGTTGACACTTTCATAAACCAACTTACTCGGAAGGGGTCCTATCCTGTTGGCCGGTTGTCGTTACCGAATTGGATACACCCTCTCCCTTCGTGGACCAACCTGTCTACATGGATCGCGCGGAAGTACGAGACTCTCCTGCGCGAGATTGGACTCTACCATGCCATTCGGGGCACCAGCTATGGCTTGCCCATAAACAAGAAATTGTTCATGGCTTTGCTGAAAATGTACAACTGCCGTACGGGGACTTTCTTTACACCCGTAGGGGAAATGGGGCTTGCTCTGCAAGAGATACATGCAGTCTCCAAGCTGCCTTGGGGAGATAAAGTTTTTGAAGTGTATACTCCGACGAACGAGGAGTTCGAGGATTTGGGGCAACGGTTCCCGGGCTTCGTAGCTGTCTACCAGGAACTACTGTGTCATCAGAGTACATGCCACCAGATATCCATCAAGAAGGACGACAGTTCGGAAGGGAACCTTCCCCATACTAAGTCCTGGCTCACCTATCTTTTTAAGCTAGGTGCCTCGGGCCGGGTTTCTTCTCGCAGTCCTCAAACCCACGAGGAAATACAGAGCCAAGTGTCGTCAGCCAAGAGATCGAGGACCACATGCGACAGATTTGGGAGTAAAATTGACTCCTTTAGCTATTTTTACTAGGATACCCAGCCGATTTCTGAGAAGGCTCTTCTGGCGGAATTTCTAATGGTATGGCTGCGAAATTGCGTGGTCTTAGGAGGGGCTGGTTCCATTGAGAGAATCAGCCATAATTTTATCCTCCCTGCTGTGAATTTGGTCTTCGGAGTCAGGCTAGCTCTACTCCCGACCATGGTGTGCAGTATACACCGTGGCCTTTACACTTTTACGTCCAAGGTCATTGCCCGTGACGCGACGAAGGACTTTGAACGTGTTGAACTGCCCTACCACTATCTGATGGGGTGGTTGCTGATGCATTGTCGGTCTTTAATGAGGCCTGGCCCCGAAGATGGCGTGACTGCAGATGACGCCTTCATCTTCCAATATCGCCACGTGCCTTGGGATTGCGAGACTATACGCGCTTGTAGGATGGCACTGTCAAGAGTGGACAGATACAATTTTTTCGTATCTGTTCTTCGATTTACTGCTGAGGAAATAAGGGCTTTACATCTGGATGGTATTGGGCCTCTCCACTTCTTAGACGGCAAAATGCTCCTCTGGTTGCACAACATTCGTCCTTCTTACTTGGTATACCACAACCGCAACGCTGTCTATTTGGAGCCTTACTTGTCTAGTAGGTTCTCCCGACAGTTTGGGTATAGCCAGCTTTTTCTGGACAGTCCCAGCTCTTGCTTGGGTTTTGAAGACAGCATCCTCGATGGCATCAGGGCCTGGCATTATTATAATACGGTTCACACCCGTACTAGCTTCTCGGTTCCTGATGCTGGAGATTCAGGAGAGATGTTGTACTTGGTGGCTATCTACTACGTCATGGCAAACAAGCCTCCTGTTGGCTTTGACCCGAGTACCAGCTTCATTGTTGGTACCGGCTTGGAGGAGAAACCCAAGGGGTCTAAGGCGAGGAAGAAGCGGGAGAACACAGTTGCTGTGTCGGACTCGGAGTCTGCCAACGCGGACGAAGAAGATGAAGAGCATGAATATGATCCCGACAACTCTCTTCCTCCTGCAGATGAGGTGGTGGCGGATCAGCCGCCCGTTGTGCCGAGCTCTTCCCGAAAGCGAAGCAGGCCTGAGTTTGCTGGTGGCGGCAGAACCTACTCCGTGAAACGGGCTGCGGTTAGGCATCGCCGTCTGCTCATTAAGGAGAGAGGCGAGGATATGGGCGCCATTTCGGAGGTGAATTGAATTACAACCATCTCTTTCTTTAGCTCTTCCTTTTTCTGAACTATGATCTAATCATTTTTCTTTTCTCTGTACGCGTCAGAAGAGTCAGACTCTCGAGAGCCGGCCGCTATTTCTGAAGTCAACCCGGCCCTGACCACTTTGATTAGTGGCATGTGTGTCGAGATTATTTCTGCCGGGGTTCTCTCTGCGGCGGATGAGGGGTCTCACGTTGCTGAGGTCTCCACCCAAAGCGACGTGGGTTCTGCTGAACCCGTCCCCGAGACTGCTAAACTTCAGCAGGATGACGCTGACCCAGTTGTATCTCCTTCCGGGGCGGCTGGGGCAGAGGAACCAGCTGAATTCGGCTCGAGTGTCGCTGGCGAAGAGATTACGGTGGCTGTGAGCGAACCTCATCTTCCGCAACTCTCCCCTGGTAAGATAAGCCAAGTCTTGACTAGTGGGGAGGCTCATTCGCTCTATCATCACATCCTTTGGATTAAGCTGATTGATGGTTACTCTGGACATACAGGCCCTGCTCCTTCACTGCCAACGACGGACATTGTCAGGCTAGAGTTCGCTAGAGAGAGCGTGCCTCCTCCCCCTCCATCTTTCATTGAGGGCCCTTCCGCTGAATTAGTCTCGGGACAGCAAACGGCAGAACGGCCGGGGCAGAGAGAAATGGTCCCCGCACCTTCATCTGTTCATGTGGCTCCAGAGGTCGACCTCTCCACCCTACCGAGTCTCCAGATCCTTCGGGCTGCGGAGAAAGAATTGGCTGCTATTCAAGCGTCTCTTCGCTCAAAATTTGTTTCCCTTGTGGCAGGGGCGTCAAGTTCCGTTGCATCTTCTTCGACTCTGCCAACCACTCACCCTTTGACGCCATCTTCTTCGGAAGTTCTGGATGAATCGTCAAGGGATGTGGTTGACAGTTTCTATCGTCACCTGAGGCGAGGAGTCGAAGCTGCTGTATAGAGGGGGATCTCTTTTGCCCTGGCCCGTCAATGCGCTCGTGGCCAGATTGAAATTCTTAGAACCCTTCCCGGTGGGGCGGTGATAGTCGAGATGCTGGAACCCAAATTGCTGGAAGCTGATCAGCTGGTGGCTCAGTATCAGGGACTGCGGCAAGTTGATCTATCTTCAGTAATAGATCAGGAGCGTGCCTTCCTCGTCACTGTCGTAGAGAAGGTACGGACCTCACGAGATACGTCTAAGCAGGTTATCATGAGGGACCTCGACGATCTATCTATTCAGTACGATCAGCTAAGCCACAGGAGCGAGGATTGCATTGCTTGGGAGGCGGCCACCTCTCGTGGAATAATCGATACGAGGGAGCAGATCCTCGAGCTCCAGAGGAAGCTGGCTTTCTTGGAATCTGAGATCGAGGCCTCCCGCGCGGATAAAGAGCTAATCGTTCAGGAGGCCGAAAAGGTCACCCGAGCTTCTGCTGGCCTGGAGCGTGCTCTGAAGAGACTTGAAGACGGCTGGTAGGCCCACGCGCATCTGGAGGATACAGAGCGGCTGACTCAGGAAACCGAGCACCTGGCCAAGCGGCGGTTTGAGCGGTCGACGGCCGTACTGAGGGACCATCTCAGAGAGTTATGTATCGTCGAACCATAGTCGGCTTTTTCTCTTCCTTCTCTCTTTTTGTTCTTCATCTTTTTTTTTGGCAAGGACGTGGTCCCAAATTGTAGTATTTTTGACTTAAATAAATGACTTTGTTTGCATCATCTTTTATCTGTCGTGCTTGTACTGCATCTTTGGTATTTTGTATTTGCCCCACTGGGGGACTATTTGTGGACCTGTTATCCTTGGCATACCTTGGTTTTAGGTACGGATAATAAGTTTGATTAGGGATACCTAGAACGATTCCACGGTATGGTGGCCATGGAAATTCTTGGTATCGAGCGAAAGAATGCCATGGGGCAGCTGGGCCCCAGAGGCATGATGAGAAAGGAGCTGCATGTACTAGAGGACTTAGTACAAGATTTGTGGTCACAGAGGACATTTGTGGACCTATTATCCTTGGCATACCTTGGTTGTAGGTATGAATAATAAGTTTGATAGAGATACCTAGAACGATTCCGTGGTGAGATGGACGTGGAAGTTCATAGTATTCGGCGAAAGAACGCCATAGAACAGCTGGGTTCCGAAGGCGTATGATAATGAGAAAAGAGGCACATGTACTAGGAGATCTAGTACAGCATTTGTGGTCAACAGCGGACACTTGTGGTCAACTGAGGACATTTGTGGTCAACTTAGGACATTTGTGGTTAACAGAGGACATTTGTGGTCAACTGAGGACATTTATGGTCAACAGAGGACACTTGTGGGCCTATTATCCTTGGCATACCCTAGTTTTTTTTTTCTTTTTCTTTTCGGGTACGGATAATAAGTCGAAGGAAAACCGACATACTTACTCAGAGGTAATGAGGACGTGGCAAGTATGGGAGTTTTACCGCGGGGTCTTCCTGCTCAGAGGTAATGAGGACGTGGCAGGAGTGGACTTAGCGGAGGATATATAGAACAACTCAGAGGTAATGTGGACGTGGAAGTTCTATGCAGGGGGTGGTTTATTTTTGATGGAAGTGAAACAACTCAGAGGTGACATCGACATGGCTGTTTCGGGAAATTTATGGATCTGTTACCCTTTTTATTCACTGAAAGTGCGGGAGGTAGATCATGAGGAAGGAGCTCTTTTAGAAAAAAAAGTTTAGAGGTATGATCATACATGACTTACTACCCAAAAGATGCGATATAGATTCATCTGGGGTGACCATAGTGTAAGTTCAGCGGTACCTGCGGGTACATAACTCAATAATCTGGGAAATTTGGAGTCAGAATATAAGTTCAGCGGTACCAGAGGGTACATAACTCAACAATCTGGGAGATTTGGGGGATGTTGATTATTATCCGTTGTCATGGTACTAGAGGGTACATAACTCAACAAGCGGTACCAGGCGCTTCTCATCTAGAGCCTCCAACTCTTGGAACCGGCGATGGTGATTATCATCCGTTGTCATTCGATAGGTATGGGCAACACGGAGTGAGGGGATTTGAGTCTCCAATGGGAGAACTGTCTCACTCCCGTATACCAAGGAGAATGGTGTGTTCCCAGTGGCCGTCCAAACTGTAGTACAGTATGCCCATAAGCATTCGCCAAGCTTCTCATTCTAGTCACGTTTGTTGGAAGACACGAACTTCTTGAGCAGCTTGATTATAGTCTTGTTGAATGCTTCTACCAGCCCATTCGCTGCCGGATTGTATGACGTTGAAGCAACATTCTGGATTCGGTGATTGTCGTAGAACCGATAGAAGGCATGGCTTGCGAACTGCGGACCATTGTCGTAGATGAACCTTCGGGGCAGTCCAAAGCGATAGATGACGTGATGCTTGAGGAAGCTGATCACGTTTGAAGTCTTCACTTCTGCCAGCGGAATAGCCTTCGCCCATTTGGAGAAGTAATCTGTGATTACGAGTATGAAGTGATGTCCTCGGGACGAAGGCGGAGTGATCGGACCAATGATGTCCATTCCCCGTGCTTCGAATGGCCAGGATGCCACCGTTGGGTGTAAAAACTCGGATGGCTGGTAGATAAAATCTGCGTGGACTTGACAGGCTTTGTACTTTCTTGCATAGTCTATCGCATCCGCAACCATCGTGGGCCAGTAATTTCCCATTCGACGAAGGCGGTCTTGTAATTTTGGGCCAGGCTGATGGGCCCTGCAGACGCCGTCGTGAGCTTCATGTACAGCTTCTTTGGCTTTTGTATTTGACAGACACCGAAGCAGTAATCCATCGTATGATCGCCGATACAACATTTTCGTCAATGTGTCGTAGAAGAATCTGAGGGAACGTCTTCTGATATAGGTGGCTTCTTTCGGGTTCTCCGGCAAGATGCCATAGACTACGAAGTCTATGAATGGCTGTCTCCAGTCTAGTGCTTCGTTGACCGTCTGAGCGGAATAACTCGTTACAAATTGAACGTTATTCTTGGGACAGACCAATTCGTGGCCTATTACGTCCACCAAATGATGAGTATATTTTGGGACCGCTAGGGAAGCGGCCAGTCCTGCTAAGTCATCGGCTTCAATGTTTCGGAGTCTCGAAACATGTTCTATGAAGAACCCTTCAAATGACAAAATAATGTTAATCGCTATTTGGTGATAGAGGATCATATCTTCATGGCGAACTTCGTATAAACCCCGGATCTGATTGACGATTAACTGCGAATCACCGTATTCTTCAAGATACTCTACCCCCAGCTCCTTTGCAAATCGGAGGCCAAAGACTAAAGCGTTGTACTCGGCCACATTGTTTGAACAGGGCTCCGTAAGGGAGTAAGTCGATTGATCACCAGCCCGGAGGGAGAAATTAGCACCACTCCAACTCCAGCGACGATGTTGCCCTTGGGCCCAGTTCTGGAAGCACCGTCGAAGAACATTCGTCATACGGCATCATGAGAGGCCACATTTGAATTGGCGACCTCATCTGGAATTTCTTCGTCTATTCTGGTTGACATCGAACCTGGATGAGCTGCTAAAAAAATCTGCCAGATCTTGACCTTTAACAGCCTTCTGCGGGACGAAGATCATGTGGTAGGGAGACAATAATATCGCCCAGGTAGCGAGACGAGAGCTGAGTGCACCTGGCTTGGTCATGAGGACCCTGAGGGGGTTAACTCTTGATACGACATGGATGGTTTGTCCCGTGACGTAGTGTCGCGTCTTTTGAATGGCGAACACCAGAGCAAGACATTCCTTCTCTACGGCGGTGTATCTATGCTCAGGCCCCATCATCATTCGGCTGAGGTAATATATAGCTTGCTCATGGTGTGCATTATTGTTTTGTGCTAGTAAAGCATGGAGAGAATGTTCCATTGCTCGCACATAGAGCAGGAATGGTTTTCTAGCAACCGGGGCCACCAGGACTGGAGGGTTCGACAGATATTCTTTGATGCTGTCGAAGGCGCGCTAGCATTCTTCATCCCATACGAATGAAACGCCCTTCTTTATGAGGTGGGTGAATGGCTGACATCGTTCGGAGAGGTTAGAGATAAACCTCCTGATGTAAGCTAGCCTCCCTTGAAGGCCTCGGAGTTCACGAAGATTTCTTGGGGGACCCATCTCCATGATTGCCTTCGTTTTCTCCGGGTCTGTGTAGATTCCCTGGGCAGTAATGATAAAACCCAGGAATTTTCTACTAGATACGCCCAAGAAAGATTTGGTAGGATTCATCTTCAAGTTGTGCGCTCGTATCAGGTCGAATACCGTCCTCAGATCCTGTAGATGGTCTCCCTTGGAACGGCTTTTGACAGCTATGTCGTCGACGTAACACTCTACGGTCTTACGCAGGTGATCTCTGAAAATGACGCTCATAGCTCGCTGGTATGTGGTGCCAGTATTCTTTAAACCGAAGGGCATGACGGTGTAACAGTACACGTTAATCGGTGTTCGGAATGATGTATGCTTCTCGTCGTCAGGAAATATCTTGATTTCGTTGTATCCTGAGAAGCCATCCATGAATGACATGCGCTCAAAGCCACACGTGTTGTCGATCATGATGTCCGTGATGGGAAGAGGGAACTCATCTTTGGGACATGCTTCGTTTAGATTTTGGAAGTCGATACAAATTCGAATCTTTCCATTCTTCTTGAGGACTGGTACTATGTTAGCGACCCAGTCTGGATGTTGCTCCTCCCGGATGAAGCCGCTGGCTATCAGTTTATTGACCTCGGCCTCGATAGAGTTCATGATGTCTGGGCGGAACCATCGTTGCTGTTGTTTGACCGGCTTTGCATCTGGACGAATGTTGAGCTTGTCACTACCAAAATACATAAATTTACCGACGGCCCTATCCGTCGGTATTCCGTCGCCAAAAATAAATACCGACGGATTACCGACGGATATTTTGGTAAAACAGCCGTCGGGAATAACCTCGTCGCTAAAACATATCCGTCGCTACTCCGTTGCTCAGCGACGACTTAGCGACGGAATACCGTCGGCTCATTTAAATATATATAGCGACGGATTACCGACTAGCTTTCGTCAAAACATGTATCAAGATATAGGTTTAGCGACGGAATACTCCGTCGCTAAAGAGTCGGCAAAACCGTATCAGTAATTTTCTGATACGCAATATCCGTCGCTAATCCGTCGTAAATTTGTCGGTAAAAGCGTATCAGCGACAAAACATCCGTCGCTAACAGCAAAATTTATGGACATCAAACAGAACTAGGTCGACGGACGTTCCGTCGCTAAACCGTCGCTCAATGTAAAATTCTCCAGGTAGCGACGGATATTGCGTCGCCAATCCGTCGATACATTAAAACTCCTACAGATAGCGACGGATGGTCCGTCGCCAATCCGTCGCTTTATTGAAATGCTCCAGGTAGCGACGGTTTTTCCGTCGCTACTCCGTCGCTAAACTCAGTTTCTCCAGTTAGCGACGGACTATCCGTCGCTGAGTGGTCGCCAGTCCGTCGCTAACTTCTAATTTTTGAAAAAAAATACTGAAAACAGACTCTTTCCTGTTTGTGCAACACATTCAACACAATATCAAACATGCAAAATATCCATATACAACACCATATATCCATATCCAACACGAATATCCAACGTATCCAATATCCAACACCATATATCCATATACAAAATATCCATATCCGACACCAATATCCAACGTATCCAATATCCAACAAAATATTACCAACACAATATATCCAATATCCAACATTAAATTATCCAAACATAAAAAAAATATCCGAACATACAATGTATCCAAATGTCTACAAAAATTTTGGCAGCACCTCCTTTGTATATCAGATCATCGCTTATAACCCAGCGTAGGTATATATCCAAAAATCACATAGACGAAATATGCACATACGAATTTAATGCACACCAATTATCCAAGAAAAGACATCAATTATACTGAAGAGTAACCTAATATCCGTCGTTATACTGAAAATTTATCTTCAAGTGTGAGAACGGATGGCTCAGAATACACAACCCAAAATTCATTCTAGCATACATTAGTGTGAATCATCTATGTTCTGTACATATGGTGTAGTATATGATCTTATCGTATATAGTATTTGAAGAACGTAGCAGAATCAAGATGAACTCACATAATGTAATACTAAGACATCATCTACTACTATATAAGATATAGTGATAGGTTGTCGTATCATCATTGCCGAGGGATGAGGGTCGGAAGACAGTCAACTTTATCTACGGCTACATAGTTTCTGCCTCGCCAGTCGAATGGCTGCAAGTACTATGTCCGGATCACCATGTCGTACCGTAGTTCAAATGGAGCTGGAATGGAGCCAAAATACAGTACTACTTCACCATGTCGTACCATTTTACTCTCTCTCTCTCCTCCCCCCCTCCGGCGCTCTCACTCTCTCCGGCACTCTCACACTACTAATTCCTATGTGTTTTAAGTGTGAGAACGGATGGCTCAGAACACAACCCAAGATTCATTCTAGCATACATTAGTGTGAATCATCTATATTCTGTATACATATCGTGTAGTATATGTTAACCTTATCGTATCTAGTATCTGAAGGACGTACGTAACAGAATCAAGATGAACTCACTAATGTAATACTAAGACATCATCTACTACTATATAAGATATAGTGATAGGTTGTCGTATCATCATTGCCGAAGGATGAGGGTCGGAGGACAGGCAACTTTATCTACGGCAACAAAGTTTCTGCCTCGCCAGTCGAATGGCTGTAGGGAATATCCGTCACCATGTCGTACCGTAGATTAATGCAATTAATGGAGCTGGAAATATCCGTCGCTAACCGGTAACTAGTCCGTCGCTAACTGAGATTGTCACATACACATATGTATATCACAGCTAGATGTATAGATATATACATCTATACAGAAGCACACAACTGATAGAACTCGCACTGTCCTTGAGACAGTGAACATATACACCATGAATCCAAACCCCATATATATTCACATTTACTAATCCAAACACCTCCAAACTAATGGAACACCCAATATGGATAACACATTATTTAGCCAATATATAAACTCAGATGAATTTGAGAAGCAAAGCCACCCACCGCCCCCGACCAAAGCCCGCCGCCCCAAGCCCGCCGCCCAGTAGTTCGGTTGCATATATATATGAAGAGTACTTATGGGTGTGCGTCGGTTGCAAATAGCCCCGACGCACCCGCCCCAAGCCCACCGCACCCACCCCAAGCCAGCCGCTCAGAATACACAACCCAAAATTCATTCTAGCATACATTAGTGTGAATCATCTATGTTCTGTATATATGGTGTAGTATATGATCTTATCGTATATAGTATTTGAAGAACGTAACAGAATCAAGATGAACTCACATAATGTAATACTAAGACATCATCTACTACTATATAAGATATAGTGATAGGTTGTCGTATCATCATTGCCGAGGGATGAGGGTCGGAGGACAGTCAACTTATCTACGGCTACATAGTTTCTGCCTCACCAGTCGAATGGCTGCAGGGACTATATATGTCCTGATCACCATGTCATATCGTAGATTAATGCAAATGGATCTGGAAACAAAATACAGAAACCAAAAAACAAAATACAGAATCCAATCCCTGGGTTCGCCGAAAATACGAAACACAGAATCCAATCCCTGTATTTTAAGTGTGAGAACGGATGGCTCAGAAGACAACCCAACCGGAGAGGATACTCCGAGAGATCCATCTGGGTAGGACGTATACTCTGAGAGATCACCCTTACAGAAATGATATCAGTAGTGGGATCGAATGTTGGAGAAGATATTATCACAGTATACGTCCTCTCCTCCACGATGGCTCTAGACCCATCTGCTCGTCCCTGCTTCCATTCTTCTTGTTTGACTCTCTCAGCCATACATGATATCCAGCTCAAGTGTAGAGTAGGCAAAAAAGAAGGGGACAGGAATAGGAGGGGGAAGCAGCACACCGGCGGCATGACCCGGAGGAAGTACAGAGGTTTTCTTCAACGTACGTAGGAGAACTATAAGGATATATGTAAACACAACATATCACCTTGTCAAAGACCCTAAATGTGACAACCATGTTACCGCGGTGTCGGAAGACTAATATGTCATAATTTTATAAGCCGTGTGTTTTGACATAATCCTCCCAACCGGATTTCAGTTCTATGTAATAATGCGAGATTACGACACAGGAGGAAAGAGTTGGGATGATTATGTCAAAACACACGGCTTAGAAAATTATGACATGTTAGTCTTCCGACACCGCGGTAACATGGTTGTCACATTAAGGGTCTTTGACAAGATGACATATTGTGAAAAGATATATCCTTATAGTTCTCCTACGTATGTTGAAGAAAACCTCTGTACTTCCTCCGAGTCATGCCGCCGGTGTGCTGCTTCCCCCTCCTATTCATGTTCCCTTCTTTTCCGTCTACTCTACATTTGAACTGGATATCATGTGTGGCTGAGAGAGTCAAATAAGAAGAATGGAAGCAGGGACGAGCAGATGGGTCTAGAGCCATCGTGGAGGAGAGGACGTATACTGTGATAATATCTTCTCCAACATTCGATCACACTACTGATATCATTTCTGTAAGGGTGATCTCTCAGAGTATACGTCCTACCCAGATGGATCTCTCGGAGTATCCTCTCCGGTTGGTTGTCGTATCATCATTGCCGAGGGATGAGGGTCGGAGGACAGTCCATTTTATCTACGGATACATAGTTTCTGCCTCGCCAGTCGAATGGCTGCAGGAACTATGTTACCGCGGTGTCGTAGTCCAATATAATCCAGAGATTGACACAGTTCTAATTCATATATGTAGTCCAATACAAATAGTCTAAAACAAAAACAACCCAATAAAAATAGTCCAATATAAATAAGTACTAATAGCTAATGCTTGCCACGCTGCTCACGCAAACGCTCAGTGATACTTTCACGCAACCACCTCCGAAAAGCGAGATTTTTGGTGCGAGGAGAGGCGTCGTCCCTTGCCAGGACTGCATCAAAAGCACTCTCGGCATTACTAGCTACCGGTGCTGGATGACTAGAACTCCCGGTCTCACTAGCAACCGGTGCCACTTCCTCCTCAACTGTAGGAGGAGCCACCTCAACATTCACTGTTTTCTTCAAACGACGTGCTGCTCCTCGGGTCATGGGTGCCATCTGGTAAGTATATGTAACAGAATGTAAAAGAATGTAACAGCTCAAATTCAAAAACCAAAATCCCCATGCCAACATGAATCATAACATATAACTTAAACCCAGACATGACATAGGATTAAACCTAATGATTTAATCATCCTTAAATCAGTAAACACAAACAATGTACTAATTCTCAGTTTTTAGTCCAATGTAATTCGAAAGCCATCATCCCATGCCAAAAAAACACTCCATACATAGAAAACAACAGATTTTTGATAAGTACTTATTTGTGTAGGGGTATCATCTGACTGCAGACAAGGGATGATGAGCTGGGCAGGTGCAATATGGATGCAGTAAGCCACCCCAACAATGCCCGGCCCCCTTAACTAGGCTAGTTCTAGGTCAAATTAGGAGTCCAAGTCAACTCTGTCAAAACTAATCTTAATTAGGCTAAACTTCTACCTTAGCTAATCAAATATATATACTAGACTTCACGACGTGTGTCTGTGTGTATATATATATATATATATATATATATATATATATATATACAGGGCCGGCTTCAGGGGGAGGCAGGCCAGGCACCCGCCTAGGGCCTCCTCCCCCATTTATATGTTGAATTTCTTTGGTTTTCCAGCGGCACCACAGTCCAATAAATATGGTGTTGGAGGAAGCCCATAATCAAAGCTGTAGGCTTGTAGCAAACAAAACCTAAAACAAAACCTAGAGAGAAAAATCAAAACCCACCGCCTTCTTCATCTCCTCTCTCTCCCGAGTCCCACGGAAAACCTCCTCAACTAAGCAGGTATTTTATCCTCCTCAAAGCTGTGAGTGTGATTGTTAATGAAAACTATCATGAGAATGTGATTGTGAATGATGATTTGTTGGATTTTGAATTTATAGAAATATTATAGAGGAATGAGGGCCTCATTTATGAGACTTGTTTGGGGCCTCCAAAAGTCTGGAGTCGGTGCTGTATATATATATATATATATATATATATATATATATATATATATATATATATATATATATGTCTGTGTGTTTGTGTATCCGTGTGTCTGTGTCCGTGTGTGTCCGTGTGTGTGTGTGTGTGTGTCTGTGTGTGTGTGTGTCTGTGTGTCCGTGTGTCCGTGTGTGTGTGTGTGTGTGTCCGTGTGTGCGTGTCCGTGGCCAGCCCCCGCCTCCATCGTACCCCCCCCCAACGTTGCCCGCCCCCTCGATCCCACCGCCCCCTTCACACCCCCCGCCCCCCGCGTACGGCCAGCACCCCTCCGCAACCCCCCGCACCCCGCGGCCAGCCCCCGCGCGCCCCCATCCCTCCAACGCTTCCCGCCCCCTCCCACCGCCCCCTCCATACCCCCCGCCACCGCCGCCACCCGCCGCCCCCCGCAGTCGACGCCGCCCCCGCAGCCCCCGACGCCCCCGGCCCGCTGCACCCACGACCACTGCGCGCGTGCGCGAGAGAGAGAGAGAGAGCGAGAAAGAGAGAGAGAGAGAGAGAGAGAGAGAGGGAGAGGGAGAGGGGAATACCTTTGGGAGAGAGAGAGGAGAGGGGGTCGCCGATCACCGCTGCGGGAGAGAGAGGAGAGGGGGTCGCCGATCGATCACCGCGGGAGAGAGAGACAGAGAGAAAGGAGAGAGAGTGAAATTTGGGGGGAATGAAAAAGTTCCTCCCGTCGTTTCAACTTAAGTCTGGAACGTAAATTTAGCGACGGAGTAGCGACGGATTATTCCGTCGCTAATGCGTCAGTAAATCTCGCGCGGATAGCGACGGATTATTCCGTCGCTAAGTCGTCAGTAAATCTCGCGCCAATATTTTAGGCTTTTGCCGCCAAAATATGCGACGTTCTAGCGATGGATATAAAACCGTCGCTACATGGCCGACTACCTATCGACGGCATAGCGACGGATATGGACATAAAAAAATAAAAAAAAATGTCCACTGCTTTCCATCGGTATTCCGTCACAAATCCGTCGGGGATCCGACGTTGATAGCGACGGAAAATGTCCGTCGCTAAATGACCGTCGCTAAAGTACTGTAATTTAGTAGTGTGTGGAGTGCAACCTCGGGGTTTAGCCCTGGCATGTCTTCATAACTCCAAACGAACACGTCAATATATTCTTTGATGAGTTGCAGTAGCGATTCCTGCTCTTCGTCTGTCAGACTTTTGCTAACGAAGATTGGTTTTGGGGAAGACTCATTGCCGAGGTCGACTTGCATGACCTCATCTTCAGTAGGGGGCTCTCTTTGTTCGAATTGCTTTTTCCATTGCGCATCTAGCTGTTGGACCCACGGTTCTAACTCAAGAAGTTCAGGAATGTCTTTATCGTCTTCATAGGCGTCGGCGAATGCCATATTGACAGACAAGACTTGCCTGAATACTTCTCCAATATTGACATCCGAATCAGAAGTTGGTGATCCGGTTGAGTGTGAATGCCAGTCGCATTCCTCATCTGAACTTTCAGGGGTCGTTGCAGGTGTAACATAACCTAGCCCATATCTGGTCTTGTTATAGTAATCTCGTGGTTTCCCAGAGGGGACTGGCAACTGTAAGGGTAATCGTCGTCCAGTACCGTAATTCAAGCCTGGCGTAGTTTCCAGATCATACCCCTGTTTTTGCATGAGGTACTTAGATCGGGAACTATACAGATAAAGGGGCAGTTGTTTGCCATTGATTGTAAAAGGACAGAACAATTTTATAGGAGGACTGAACTTAGACTCACAATACAAACTCGCTCGTACAAAGAAAGCCTAGGAATGAAAACCTAGGTACAGCAATCTAAGTACGATTGTTTATTTTTGATTCTGGGGGGTGACGGTAGAGGCTCGGAAAAGCGACGGCAGCTCTGCCTTACTCCTTGGACGATCTGACGTAGCCTTGGCTCTGATGAAGAAATGCTCTCGGAATGTGTGGGGAGACTCTTCTGTGCGTACCTTTGTTTCTCTGTGTGTCCAGCCGGGTGGAGAGAGTCACTTTCTCTCTGGAATTCTCCTCCTCTTTTTCTCCTCTCCTTGCAAGGGAATGGCACCTTGCTATTTATAGAAGTGGGGGCGTGATCATTAGGGTTTGTAATGATTGCCCCTTTGAAAAGTCGGCAGCCAATAATCTGGACCATTAATCTTGATTGCATCACATCTGGGCAGTTGATTTTTTTGATTGTGCCAAATCCGTATGGGCAATTAATGCTGATTGCAATAAATCTTCATAATTTGTCATGACAAGCTCGGATCTCCCGCCACGTGTTCAATTTGCTTAATTAGAACAAATCTGATTAGATCCGAGTAATTATGATGATTATAACAAATCTGGGTTGTTATAATTTGCTAGTAGCCATAACTCCGAGGGGATAAGACTGCCACGTGTCTCAACTGTCATGAGGATCGCCACGTGTCTCAACTGTCATGAGGATCGCCACATGTTTTAACTGTCGTGAGTAGAACGTCTTGACAGAGCCGCATGAATGCGGTCTCTAAATGAACCGCATATGGGTGGCCCTCACACTCCTAGCTGCATGAAGGTAGCAGCCGCATGCGGGTGGCGGCCGCATGAGGATGGCAGCCGTATGAAGGAGGCAGCCGTATGAAGGTGGCTACCGCATGAAGGGGGCAGCCGCATGAAGGTGGCTACCGTATGAAGGGGGCAGCCGCATGAAGGAAGCAGCCGCATGAAGATGGCAGCCGCATGAAGAGGGCAGCCGCATGAAGGAAGCAGCCGCATGAAGAGAGCAACCGTATGAAGAGAGCAACCGCATGAAGAGAGCAACCGCATAGGGGTGACAGCCGCATAGGAGTGGCAGCCGCATAGGGAGCTTTGGACTTGGCAGATCATGCCAGCTATACAATATTTTCTCCTTTTTCCTAGGAGCACGCCATCATGTCAGAGCTATCCTTCAGCTTTATGTCAAAGCTGTCACTCCGCCTTTCTGTCAGAGCTGCCGTCAGGGCATTTAATGAAGCAGTTGCTTTATGGCTAGCTGTAAAAGCGAACTTCTTTGGGCCACGTGGCTCCTTCCTGAGCCGCATGGAGCTATCCGAGCCGTATGAGGCTTTAAAAGACTTTTGAACCGCATGATTGTCTAACGGATTCCTGAGCCACATGAGACTCTTTCTATCTGAGCCACATGGGCTTTTCTTGTTATTTTCCATGCTTCTACAAGACTCCCTTCAAAGTTTTCAATTTGCAAAATTGAAATACTTTGAATAAGAAGCATGGCTATGTAAATTCTTCTGGCCGCATAGGATGTTCTAACCGCATGGGCTTCTTAGCCGCATGGACCTCCTAGCCGCATGGCCTGTCTGGCCGCATAGACTTCCTACCACGTATGCGTCTCCTGCCATGTGTGCGTCTCATTATTTGCGCTTGATTTGCTTTGGATTTAAAGCCGCCTTTTGGGGCAAGATCCCAAGGGTCGGTTTTAAATATCCGGATTTTCCTCGATGACCGAAGAGTCGATTTTGTTTTTATGTAGCACGCGGATCGAACCGTCCCCCCTCCTTCTGCCTATAAATAGGAGCGTTTTTGGTCAGAGAGACTTCTTTACTTTCTTCTGTCTTCAACTCTTCTTGCCCTAGGTTGCTATCTTTGTCTTCCTTCTCCGCTCATCAATGGCCCCTAAGTCTTCCAAGGCCTTGGCGAAGGGTAAGGGAGTGGCTTCTTCGTCAGCCACGGTACCTGAAGTTCACTCCGACGTTCACCCCACCATTGCTGGTAAGGGTTTGGGCGGATCGTATACTTCGAAACTCTAACAAAGACGGCTCTGTTGCATGCTTTATGCACAAGCCTTTAATGCGTCCCTCGTCTTCATCGAACTGTTCAATTTGTATGGGCCGCATGTATGTCCCGCGTCCGAGCCGTATGGGGGTATACCCCATGCCCGAGCCGCATGGGAGTTTGTCTAGTAGCCGCATAGACACTTCACAAACTGAACCGCATAATGACCTGTCGAACAGAGCCGCATAAGTCTCTCTGAATCGAACCGCATGAAGCCTCCTCAAACAGGACCGCATAAGCTCATCTGGACTGGGCTGCATAAGGCTGTGCTAAACCGAGCCGCATAAGCTCCTCTGAAGTGAGCCGCATAATGCTCCGCTAAGTAAAACCGTATAAGCCCACGCTAAACAGAGCCGCATAAGCTTACGCTAATTAGTGCCGCATAAGCTCATGTTCGAATAGAGCCGCATGAGCTTTTTTGAAATAGAACCGCATAAGCTCGTCTTTAAACAGAGCCGCATAAGCTCATGTGGACTTTGATCGCATAAGCCAAAACACTCGGTGGTTTTGTGTTAGCCCTTTTTAAACTTGTTTCTTTTGTCCTTCTTCAGTGAATCTGCCAGTTAATGCTGCTGGAGAACCTCTGGTGGGGCACACCCAATCTACTGTGGGCTATAGGTATGATCACATAGTCGAGTATGTGACGAACCAGCTTCCAAAAGAGCCTTTGGAGAGGCTGAATGCTATCAAGAACCAGCCTTTCTACTTTCTCTGCGCCATGATAAACTCGGGGCAATTGGAGGGGAAATACCTGAAGCCGACGTTCCTCTTTGGGGATGCTTTGTCTGTAAAGAACACCCGAGTGCTGGATATATCCGAGAGCTGGGACTTTATTCTTGATGGATGGAGATCCATATTCCTCCGATAGAGCGTCATTTTCCTCTGTCATGGTTCAACATGTTACTGCTGGACAGAGAGATGGTGAACTCCTTGACTCCAAGCAAGTCGGGGATGTTTATGGAAAACATCCATTACAACAGAAACTTGGGGTCAGCGTATGCGGGAAGGGAACCGGTCAGTCGGTACGTGATGGGACTAGCTCCGGGTACCTTCATAAACGTATCGGGTCCCAATTTCACATTCTCTCAAGCTAACACCTTCTTGAACCAGCTTGGTCGGAAAGGGTCCTATCCCGTCGGCCGGTTGGCATTGCTGAACTCGATAAACCCTATCCCTGCATAGGCCAACTTGTCCACGTGGATTCTGCGGAAGTATGAGACTTCCCTGCGTGAGATCGGCCTCTACCAAGTCATTCGGGGCACCTGTCATGGTCTACCCATAAATAAGCCATTGTTCATGGCTCTCCTGGAGATGTACAACCGACGGACGGGAACCTTCTTCACGCCGGGAGGGGAGCTGGGACTCGCTCTCCACGAGATGTATGTTATCTCCAAGCTGCCCTGGGGGGAAGAAGTCATTGAAGTGTACACCCCTACGAGCGAAGAGCTCGAGGATTTGGATCGGCAGTTCCCGAGCTTTGTTGCCGTATATCGGGAATTGTTATGTCACCACAGTACTTATCACCAGATGGCCATCAAGAAAGATGGTAGCTCGGAAGGGAGCATTCCTCACACCAAGTCCTGGGTCTCATACCTTTTCACACTAGGCGCCTCAGGCCGGGTTTCTTCCCGAGATCCTCAAACCCCGGAGGAGGTACAAAACCTGGCGTCGACCGCCAAGAGATCGAGGTCCACGGGCGACATATTCGGGAGTCAAACTGACTCCTTTAGTTATTTTTATCATGGTACTCAGCGACTGTCGGAGAAGTCGCTCCGTGTAGGATTTCTGATGGTGTGGCTACGTAACTGCGTGGTCTCAGGAGGGACAGGTTCAATTGAGAGGATCACCCGTCATTTTATCCTCCCCGCCGTAAAGCTGGTCTTTGGGGTCAAGCTGGCTCTTCTTCCGGCCATGGTGTGCAGCATACACCACGGCCTTCGTGCATTTTCTTCCAAGGTCATCGCCCGTGACACGGCGATGGATTTTGAGCGCATAGAGCTGCCATACCATTACCTGATGGGGTGGCTGTTAATGCACTGCCGGTCTTTAATGAGGCCTGGAGCAGAAGACGGCGTTACGGCTGATGACGCTTTCATTTTCCGATTCCACCATTAGCCCTGGGAGTACAGCACCATGCCAGCCTGTCGGAGGGCACTGGCGAGAGTGGACGGATACGACTTTTTTGTGTTTGTTCCTCGTTTTTACTGCTGAAGAAGTGAGGAGCGTACATGTTGATGGTACCGAACCTCTTCTCCTCTTACCTGAGAAAATGCTCCTTTGGCTGCGTAATATCCGTCCAGCGCACCTAGTATATCGTGACCGCAACATCGTCTACCTGGAGCCCTACTTGCCCAGCAGGTTCTCTCGCCAGTTCGGGTATAGCCAGCTGTTCTTTGATAGTCCCAGCTCTTGCCTGGGCTTTGAAGGTAGCGTCCTGGATGGTATCAGGGCATGGCACTATTATGATACGGTTCATACCCGAACCACCTTTTCGGTCCTTGATGGTGAGGCGCCAGGGGAGATTTTGTATATGGCGGCCCTATACCATGTTACGGCAAGCAAGACTCCCGTTAATTTTGACCCGAGTACCAGCTTCCTTGTGGGTACTGGCTTAGCGGAGAAGCCCAGGGGTCTAAGACGAGGAAGAGAAGGGCGAATGCGGTTCCTGTGCCTGACTCGGAGTCCACAAACGCGGACGAAGAGAATGACGAATATGAGACAGATAACTCTTCCTTTCCTGTGGAAGATGTTGGGGCGGATCAGCCGCCTGTTGTGCCAGATGAGATGGTGGCAGATCAGCTGCCTATTGCGCCTGGTGAGGTGGTGGCGGATCAGCCGCCCGTCGTGCCTGGTCCTTCGCGCAAGCGAGACCGGCACGTATCCACTGATGATGGCAGAACCTACTCTATGAAGCGGGCTGCGGTAAGACGCCGCGTGCTGTTTATTAAAGAGAGAGGTGAAGGTGATGATGCCGCTTCGAAGGTGAATTGAACTGCAGCCATCTTCTCCTTTAGTCCTTCTTTTCCCTGAACTGTTGCCTAATCATTTTTCTTCTCTCTGTAGGCGTCAGAAGAAAGGGGTTTCCCAGAACCAAGTGATGCTCGTGAAGTTGATCCGGTCATAGCCACTTTGGTTAGTGACATGTGTACCGAGATCGTTGCTACCGGGGTTCTTCCGGCGACGGTTGAAGCTCCTCCCGTCACGGAGGTCTCCACTCAGGGCGATGTGGACCCTACCGAGCCAATCTCTGAGGGTGCTGGATTCCAGCCGGGTGATGTGGACTCCACTGCGCCTACCTCCGGGACTGTTGGAGCGGAAGAACCCACGGCATTCGTCTCGGATGTCGCCGGTGAGGAGGACACGATGACTGAGATCGAGCCTCAACTTCCGCAACCCTCCCCTGGTAAGCTAAGTCATATCTTGACTAGTGAGGAGGTTTATTCGCTCTATCATCATATCCTTCGGGTTAAGATGATTGATAGTTGCTCTGGACATACAGATCCGGCTCCTTCAATTAAGGGACCTCCCATGGAGACAACCTTGGGAGAGCGGATGGTGGGACAACCGGGGCGGGAGAAATGGTCCCCGCACCCTCTTCAGTACATGTGGCTCCGGGGGTCGACCTCTCCGCCCTACCGAGCCTCCATATCCTTCGGGCGGCAGAGGAAGAATTGGTCGCTGCTCAAGCGTCCTTTCGCTCAGAGCTTACTTCCTTTGTGGCAGGGCCGGCAAGTTCTATTGCATCTTCTTCGATGCTGCCGGCTACTCTCACTTTGACGCCGTCTTCCTCCGAAATCCAGGATGAATCGTCAAGGGACGTAGTTGACAGCTTCTACCGCCACCTGAAACGGGGGATCGAGGCTGCGGTGGAGAGGGGTACATCTTTTGCCCTGGCCTGTCTAAGCGCACGCGGCCAGATTGACCTTCTCCATACCCTACCTGGCGGAGCTGGGGTAGTTGAGCTTCTAGAGCCCAAGCTAGTCGAAGCTGACCAACTGTTAGCTCAGTATCAAGGACTGCAGCAAGTTGATTTATCTTTGGCCGTCGATCAAGAGCGCGCCTTCCTTATATCTGCTATGGAGAAGGTGAGGGCCACGCGAGATGCGTCCAAGCCAGTCATAATAGAGGACCTCTAAACTTTGTCTCTGCGACGCGACCATCTGAACCGCCAGGGAGCACATTGCGTGGCTCGGGAGGAGGCAGCTTCTCATGGAATTACCGATACGAGAGAGCAGATCTTCGAACTTCAGCGAAAGCTGACTTTCTTGGAATCTGAACTTGAGGCCGCCCGCGCGGAGAAGGAGCTGGTTATCCAAGATGCCGACAAGGTCACCCGTGCTTCTACCGGCTTGGAGCGTGCTTTGCAGAAGCTAGAAGAGGACTGGAAGGCTCATGCCTATCTGGATGATGCGGAGCGGCTGGATCAAGAGGCCGAGCGTCGGGCCAAACAGAGGTTTGAGCGGTCGATGGCCGTGCTGAAGGACCGCCTCCGGGATTTGTATGATGCCGAATCATGATCGGCTTTGTTTTTTTCTTTCTCTCTCTATTTTGTAACATGGATATAGTCCCAGATAATGTAGTACCTTGGATTTTTGAATAAATGAGCATGTTTCGACTCATCCTTTATTTTTTTGTACTTGTTGTGTTTGTGGCGTTTAAGGTGTTTGCCCCAATGGGGGACTACTTGTGGATCTGTTACCCTGGGCATACCTTGGTTTTAGGTACGGATAACAAGTTTGAGAGGGATACCTAGAACAACTTTACGATGAGGTGGCTGTGGAAGTTCTTGGTATTTGAAAGAATGCCAGGGAGCAGCTGGGCTCCCAAGATATGATGAGAAAAGAGTGGCATGTACTAAAAAACTTAGTACAGCATTCGTGGTCGACTGCGGACATTTGTGGTCAATAGAGGACATTTGTGGTCAACAGAGGACATTTGTGGTCGTCGGAAGACATTTGTGGGCCTATTATCCTTGGCGTACCCTGGGTTTTTTTTTTGGTACGGATAATAAGTCGAGAGAGAACCAGCATACTTACTCAGAGGTAATGAGGACGTGGTAAATATGAGGGTTTCTTCGATGGAGCCTTCCCACTCAGAGGTAATGAGGCAATGGCAGGAGTGGGCTCCATTAAGGGTACATAGAACAACTCAGAGGTAATGAGGACGTGGAAGTTCTATGTGAGGGGCGGTTTATTTTTGATGGAAGGGAAACAACTCAGAGGTAACATCGACGTGGTTGTTTCGGAAAATCGGTGGATCTGTTACCCTTTTTGTGCACTGAAAGTGCGGGTATTGGATCATAAGGAGGGAGCTCTTTTAGGAGGAAAGTTCAGAGGTATGATCATACATGACTTACTACCTAAAAGATGCGATATAGATTTATCTGTAGTGACCAGAGTGTGAGTTCAGCGGTACTTGCGGGTACATAACTCAACAGTCTGGGATATTTGGATTTGGAATATGAGTTCAGAGGTACCAGAGGATACATAACTCGTCATTCTGGGAAATTTATAGTCGAAATGTGAGTTCAACGGTACCCGGGGGTATATAACTCAACACCCTGGGAGATTTGTAGTCGAAATGTGAGTTCAACGGTACCAGAGGGTACATAACTCGTCATTTGTAGTTGAAATGTGAGTTCAGCAGTACCAGGGGGTACATAACTCGTCAATCAGGGAAATTTGTAGGATGTCGTTTTAGACGTAATACTTCTTTAGGAACTTGTCGTTGATGGGAAACATGAGCAAGTCTCCATTTTATTTTGCGAGGCAGTAAGCTCCATTGGAGAATACGGCATCGATGATGAACGGGCCTTCCCACTTTGGCTGGAACTTGCCGGCAGTTTTGTGAGTCATAACCATCGGCCTTCGAACTGCCAGAACGAGATCGCCCACTTGGAATGTTCTGACTTTAACCTTCTTGTTGAAGGTTCCAGAGATACGCGCTTGGTACAGGTCGATTCGTTGTTGAGCTAACATGCGCTTCTCATCTAGGGCCTCCAACTCTTGCAGTCGGTGATAGTGATTATCATCTGTTGTCAACCGATAGGTGAGAGCGACACAGAGTGAGGGGATTTGAGTCGCCAACGGGAGAGTTGCCTCACTCCCATATACTAGAGAGAATGGTGTGTTCCCAGTGGCCGTCCGTACTGTAGTACGGGATGCCCATAAGCATTCGCCGAGCTTTTTATTCCAGTCACGTTTGTTTGATGTCATGAACTTCTTGAGAAGCTTGATGATTGTTTTGTTGAACGCTTCAGCCAGACCATTAGCCGCCGGGTTGTATGGTGTTAAAGCAATATTCTGGATTCGGTGTTTATCGTAAAACCGATAGAAGGCGTGGCTTGCGAACTGCGGGCCATTATCGTAGATGATCCTTCGGGGCAGTCCAAAGCGATAGATGACATGATACTTGAGGAAGCTGATCACGTTTGATGTCTTGACTTCTGCTAGCGGAATAGCCTGCGTCCATTTAGAGAAGTAATCTGTAATTACGAGTATGAAGCGGTGTCCTCGAAATGAAGGTAGAGTGATCGGACCAATGATGTCCATTTCCCATGTTTCGAATGGCCAGGATGCCACCGTCGGATGTAGAAATTCGGATGGCTGGTGAATGAAATCTGCGTGGACTTGACAGGCTTTGCATTTTCGTGCATAGTCTATTGCATCCGCAACCATCGTGGGCCAGTAATGGGCCATTCGGCGGAGGCGGTCTTGTAGTTTCGGGCCGGGCTGATGGGCCCCACAGATGCCATCATGGGCTTCACGCATGGCTTCTTTGGCTTCTGTATTTGACAGACATCGAAGTAGTAATCCATCGTATGATCGTCGATATAGCATTTTCGTCTCGGTATCGTAGAAGAATCTGAGGGAACGTCTTCTGATAGAAGTGGCTTTCTTCGGATTCTCTGGCAGGATGTCGTAGACCACGAAGTCGATGAATGGTTGTCTCCAGTCTGGTGCTTCATCGACTGTCAGAGCAGAGTAACTCTCAACATATTTAACATTATCCCTGGGACAGACCAACTCACGGCCTATGATGTCAACCAAGTGGTGAGCATGATTTGGAACTGCTAGGGATGCGGCAAGGCCTGCTAGGGCGTCGGCTTCAATGTTCTGGAGCCTGGGTACGTGTTCTATGAAGAACCCTTCCAAGGATGAGATGATGTCAATCGCTATTTGGTGATAGGGGATCATGTCTTCATGACGTACTTCGTATGAGCCCCGGATCTGATTGATGATTAGCTATGAATCGCCGTATGCTTTAAGGTACTCTACCTCCAGTTCCTTCGTAAGTCGGAGGCCAATGACCAAAGCATTGTACTTGGCCACATTGTTTGAGCAGGGCTCCGTGAGGGAATAAGCCCGATTGATCACCAGTCCGGAGGGAGAAATCAGTACCACTCCGACTCCAGCGATGATGTTGCCCTTGGGCCCAGTTCTGGAAGCGCCGTTAAAGAACATTCGCCATATGGCATCATGAGAGGCTACATTTGAATTGGTGACCTCATCTGGAATCTCTTCGTCTATTCGGGTTGACTCCGAACCTGGATGAGCTGCTAAAAAGTCTGCCAGTAGGGAGACAGTAATATCGCCCAGGTAGCGAGGCGAGAGCTGAGTGCACCTGGCTTGGTCATGAGAACCCTGAGGGGGTTGACTCTTAATACGACATGGATGGTTTGTCCCATGACGTAGTGTCGTATCTTCTGAATAGCAAAAACCAGGGCAAGGCACTCATTTTCTACGGCAGTATATCGGTGTTCCGGCCCCATCATCATTCGACTGAGGTAATATATAGCCTGTTCGTGACCTGCATCATTATTTTGTGCTAGCAGAGCACAGAAAGAACGTTCCATCGCTCTTACATAGAGCAGGAATTGTCTTCCAACAACCGGGGACACCAGGACTGGAGGGTTTGACAGATACTCTTTGATGCTGTCGATGGCGCGCTGGCATTCTTCATCCCATACGAATGAAACTCCTTTCTTCATGAGGTGGGTGAATGGGTGGCATCGTCCGGAGAGGTTAGAGATGAACCTCCTAATGTAGGCCAGCCTCCCTTGAAGGCCTCGGAGTTCACGGAGATTTCTCGGGGGACCTATCTCCATGATTGCCTTCGTCTTCTCAGGGTCTATGTGGATATCCAGGGAAGTAATAATGAAACCCAAGAACTTCCCGCTAGATACGACCAAGAAGGATTTTGTGGGATTCATCTTCAAATTGTGCGCTCACATCAGGTCGGAAACTGTTCTCAGATCGTGTAGATGATCTTTCTTAGAGCGGCTTTTGACGGCGATGTCGTCGACGTAGCATTCCACTGTCTTACGCAGGTGGTCTCTGAAGATAATATTCATAGCTCTTTGATAGGTGGCGCCAGCATTCTTTAAACCGAAAGGCATGACTGTGTAGAAGTATGTGCCAATTGGTGTTCGGAATGACGTATGCTTTTCGTCATCAGGGAACATCTTGATTTGGTTGTACCCCGAGAAACCATCCATGAATGACATACGCTCAAAGCCGCAGGTGTTGTCAATCATGATGTCTGTGATAGGGAGGGGGAACTCATCCTTAGGACATGCCTTATTCAGATTGCAAAAGTCGATGCAGATTCGAATCTTTCCATTCTTCTTGAGGACTGGTAATATGTTGGCGACCGAGTCTGGATGCTGTTCCTCGCGGATGAAGCTGCTGGTTATCAGGTTATTGACCTCAGCTTCAATGGCATTCATGATGTCGGGGCGGAACCGTCGTTGCTGTTGTTTGACCGATTTTACGTCCGGGCGAATATTGAGTTTGTGAAGTACAACCTCGAGGTTTAGTCCTGGCATATCTTCGTAGCTCCAGGCTAACACGTCGATGTATTCTCTGACGAGTTGCAGTAGCGATTCCCGCTCTTCGCCTGTCAGACTCTTGCTGACGAAGATAGGCTTTGGAGAAGACTCATCACCAAGATCGACTTGTACAACCTCATCTTCGGTGGGAGGCTCTCTTTGTTCGAACCGCTTCTCCCATTGTGCATCTAGTTGTTGTGCCCACGGCTCTAACTCAAGAAGTTCATGAATGTCTTCGTCTTCTTCGTAGGCGTCGACAAATGCCATATTGACGAACCAGACTTGCCTGAGCATGTCCCCAATGCTGACATCCGAATCGGAAGTGGGTGATTCGGTTGAGTGTGAATGCCAGTCGCATTCCTCATCTGAGCTTTCGGGGTCATTGCCGGTGTAACATAACCTAGCCCACATCTGGTTTTGTTGTAATAGTCTCGTGGTTTCCCAGCCGGGAATGGCAATTGTAAGGATAACCGCCGTCCAGTGTCGTAGTTCAAGCCCGGTGTAGTTTCCAGATCATACCCCTGTTTTTGTATGAGGTACTTGGATTGAGAACTATACAGATAAAGGGGCAGTCTCCCGGTGTCGAGTTCGAGATTAATTTCTTCTACCCTAAAGGGTTGTGGATCATTCTTCCGGCCGAAGATGATTGGATGATCCTCTCCCTCGATTATACGGTAAGCGTCTTCCACTGGAGTAAGTTGGTTTGCGGTATAGACATTTGTTACCTGCGTGTGCAGGTGGGTGCCTATACCGTGTTCCATAGCATATAATGTACAAAGCTTATTAAGCTTGAGATAATTCAAAGATTGCCCTTTATTGATGAAGTAAGGTATCTTTTCCAGTAGGATTACATCATCTGCGGATGGAACATCGGTGTGAGCAGCCATATACTTGGCCAGTTCTGACTCTTCTTCAGCCACCCCCTGTGTAAATGACGACTGAGAGGATGACTTGGGCAGCTTAATCATCAGGGGCTCCATGGGTGGAGCAGAACGTGGAGTCGTTGGCATACTAGCCACCCCCAGTTTGGTGATCGGTGCTGGACGGGGAGTTGTTGGCTGGCTAGCAGTCCCCGGCTTAGCGCTCGGCTGCCGATTCATTCTGGGGAGACGAATTGTCATCGGCTTAATAGAGGGGTTGAGCTCCTCTATTTGTTGCTGGCTAGCTTTAGGCAGCCTGATTGTCAGTGTCTCTGTCGTGGGTCTTGGCGCTTGGCCAGACCTCGACAGTCGGATTATCATCTGCTCCTCCTCTGCAGAGAGGCTGATTGCGTCCTTACGCAGAGTGGCTGTAAGGGGGGCAGTTCTACCAGGTTTGCGAGCTTGGAGGTGGATCGTTAAAGGTTCTTCCGATCGAGTTGCCGCCTCAGTTGGAGCTTGAGTATCTTCTTCGACAAGGTGCCTTTTCGACTTCTCGTACAAGCATGAGTCGGAGTAGTAGGATTCGACCCCTTTAAAGGGATCAATGTCAGCAAATTCTGTCCTCACGAAGCCGTGCTTGCCGACGTACTTGAAGCATTGGTGCAGTGTGGAAGGCACGATCATGTAATCGTGTATCCAAGGACGCCCTAGGAGAATATTGTAAGACGTATCTGCATCTATGACATAACAGGTCACTTCTGACTGAAGGTCACCGATTTGGCATTTTAGATGAATCTTCCCGATCGGATAACTTCTGCCTGAATTGAACTCGCTAATGGCAGTACTTGTCGGCGTCAGGCGATGCATTGGGATGCGCAGATGGTGTAGCAGGCTCTTTGGGATGATGCTTATGGAAGAATCGGGATCAATATGTATCTGGTCCACCTTGATATCGCCAATGTATCCAGTATAATATAGAGGGCGATCATGCAGGTTGGTCTTGATAAGCATATCCTGCGGAGTGAAGACGATGTTGGGCATTGCGCCTGTGCAAGCGTTGTCCTGGAGATCTGCAGGCGAGCTTTCCCCAGTGAGATTGGACTGAGCTAGTTATGCGTCGGCGTTCTGGAGTTCCTCGCTTAATGTGACGCGAACATCTTTGGAGAGTCTCAGGAGCTCATATAGCGATAATTTGGCCGGTGTGTTGGCCAATTGTGCCAAGATGTCAAAGTTGTAGGCCTTTCCATCCCATGAGGCATCTCTTTTCGGAGCAATTTGTCGAAGCGAGTCTCCTTCGGCCTAGGCTTGTCGATCGTCGAAGGCTGCGAAGGTCCTGGAGCATCAGCAGCTGTTGGCTGATGATCTTCAGCCGAGTTACCCGGTGGAGGTTGGGTTTGTGCGTCGGAACGGGTAACCACAGTAGTAGCTTCTTCGACCTCTGCCGAGATTGTGCGGCATGATTTGACTTTCCCACTTTTCTTGGAAAGGAGGAGCGAACTGAGTTACTTCAGGTACCAGATCCGGATGGACCCACATGACCTCTCCTCGTGATGTGGTAAGGGGCACTAGGCCAGCATCCTGGTTTCGGAGAGGTGGAAGGTTAGCGACCTCCATCCTTGCTCTAGGGACGGGCACTACTCCATCTTGAGTCTTTGTTGGAGGGAAGCTGCCGAATTGTACTGACACCATGTTGGCTGCTACGGTCACCTCTTTGAAATCGATGGCCAAGGCCTTAGAATCGATGAGATGTTGGATGTATCGCTTCAGTTGGTAGCAGTCTTGTGTAGCATGGTGAACATAGTGATGGTAGTGGCAGTACTTGGGGTTCTCTATTTCTACAGGACGAGGTTCACGCCTTGGAGGAGGGAGCTGAATTTGGCCTCCTTGTATGAGCATGTCCAAGATGGGCTTGACATGGCCGTCCTCGAAGGAGTAAGTCATCTCAGGCCACTGCTTTTCTGCCGGCTTTGATTCGGGTTTTGGGGTTGTGTCGGCCACCATAGCCTGTTTTCCCTTGTTGTCTCGATTGTTGGAGGGGTTACCACCATTGTTGCTGTTTGTGCTATGGCGTTTGCCCTTGTCCTCTCCTTCTGAGACGTACAATCCTAATTGGCGAGCTTTCTTCAATTTGTCTTCTGTGCTAGTGGCGCTGATAATGAAAGTCTTCCAATCCTTAAACTGACTTTCGCCCATCCAGAGGCTGATCGTAGGAAGCAGCCTCTTTTGGCAAATTTCGATTAAGGAGGAATCAGGGTTACCGGAAGGCAACTTCATCGCGGTCTGGCGAAACCGCTCGATGTAGTTTCTTGTCAGCTCCTTTTCTCCCTGGACAATGTCCATGAGGGTGGACATTGTCACGTCTTGTCCTACTTCGTAGAACCTCTCCAGGAACATACATTTGAAGCCGGCGAAGGAATAGATGCAATTGTCCGGCAAGTTACGGTACCAGTCGAAGGCGACCCCCTCCAGTGCCCCGATGAACAATCGCGTAAGGATGGCATCGTCATGAGGCAGATGGTCGGTTGTGACTTTGAAGTAGGTGATGTACCTGCTTGCAGATGTCTTTCCATCATATGGATTGATGTTAAATGGTTTATATCTTGGAGGGAAGGGAACATGTCTCCACGCGGCAGGATACGGTTGTCGTATCCTGAGGTCTTGGCAGTTTTCTCGGGCGTGAAACATGGCCCGGAGCTCTTGGACCTCTCTTCTTGCCTCCCTAGCCTCGTCTGCAGCGGTGGGGGCCGATATTTCAGGTGGATTATCACCCGGGCTTGGTGCAGCTGAGTTTGAGTCTACATTGACCGCGGGACCTAGGCTTGTTGGCCGGGCGTCCTTTCTTACTGAGTTGGAAGGGCCGCTTTGATCTCGTCCACGGACTTGACCAAGGCATGAAGTATGGCCTCCAGGGTGTCGATGCGCTGGCGATCATTGGGACCGTCTTGGTTGCTGTTCGTCATGAACACCGTCCTCACATGAGGAGAGATGGAAGGAATGGTGAAGGATATGCCATCTGAGTCATACCCTTGTACAGAGAAATCGTCAGGGTACGTGGGAATGTTTTCCTCCGGTTCGGGCTCCGAAGGAGTGGTACCCCCAGCTTCAGAGCTCGCCTCATCTTGAGAGTTGTGGACGTCCTGGGGGACGTCGGGATATGCTACATCTGTTGGGTGAACCGTTTCCCCTGGATTATCTTCCTGGAACACCGGGTTGTCGTGGATATTTGAGGTAGTGCTACCCCCGGCTCCAGTGCCTCCCAGAGATGTGGACGACGACTCTCCAAGTGTGGCAGATTTCGTCTTTGAGCGGGTACCTTGGTAAACTCCTTCTGTAACGGTGGTAGGCAACCGCTTAGAAGATAGTTTCTTGGTTATGCTGGTCGAGATTTTCGGACTGGAGACATTTGTTTTCTTCCCTCTACCGTTGCCAGGAATCTTCAGAGCAGAATTGCAGGAGGCGACGAGAAGCGCCTCGTCTCCTGAGCTTGGGTGTTGCAGCCGTTGGAAGACGGACCGCCGGTCTTCTTGTACTGCCGTCTTGTTGCAGCAGTTGACAATGACTTGGGTGTATGGATGTCCCTGACAGGACTCTCTGGACACCAAGTCTTCGTCTATTTCCTTACGTTTGTGAAGAATCATGTTGCGCAAGTCACCCGTTTTATGGGCCCGGGAGTTCTGAGTACATGAGTGTGTTGGCATCCTGCCTGCTCCCTAATGTGGGGGTAGTACGAGTACTTGCCCCTGGCCATTGTTGGGAGATTCTTGATAACTATCCCGGTCGTTGGCCGCCGGGGGCTGGACACGGATAGTTTTATACAACTTTTCGTCAGGGGCGCGCATGATAGTCAGCAGGACGCCCTGATAGTCAGAAGTTGGGACAGTTGTCTGAGCTCGACGAGCCCGTGCTGCCTGAGATTTCTTCCTTCTAGCACCTGAGAGTGCATAGTAGGAAGTGTCCACAGAGACTGGCAAATGAGAGCATTTGGGGTCAGGATCGCCTGAGAGGCGGTCGAACATCGACCGTGAGCCGCATGGAGCAGATGGTATGCGGCTGGGTTTGGTGGCCGTGCAGGCTGTCTGCATGCGGCTGGTATGTGTGGCCACATGACCCTTCTGTATGCGGCTAGGAGCGGTGGCCGCATGAACCTTCGAGATACAGCTAGAAGTCGTGACCGTGCAGGCTGCCTGCATGCGGCTGGCAGTTTTGGCCGTATGGACTTTCTGCATGCGGCTGACTTCTGTGGCCGCATGAGTCTTCTCCATACGGTTGGCGGTTGCGGCCGCATGGGCCTTCATCATGCGGCTGGCACCCTTGGACCGCATAGAGTTCTTCTTTGCCCCTGCAAGTCCAACATCATAGTATTTTCTTCTGCTAGAGTTGGGGACAGCAGAGTCCTCTATGGCCTGAAGTGGGGCCGCATGAGAGTTTTCTCCGCCGTCTTGAGCAACAGAGAGTAATTCTTCGAGAGTTTGGGAAGGAGCGAATGATTTAGGCCTCCACTCCCTGCGGGCCTTTTTTGTGCGGGCTCGCCGCTGGACCGGGCCAGCGCTCCCGTCAGAGAGCATTTCTTCAAACGCCTGTTGGTCGAACCGGGCGACCAGCATTAGTTGAGTGGAGACAAGTTTGGCTGCGTCCGATTGCGTTACCAACTCCTCAGCCGTGGAGAAGTTAGTCCCCAGCAGAGTCGCCATCGTGTTTGCCATTGATTGTAAAAGTGCAGAACAATTTTATAGGAGGACTGAACTTAGACTCACAATACAAACTCGCTCGTACAAAGAAAGCCTAGGAATGAAAACTTAGGTACAGCAATCTAAGTACGATTGTTTATTTTTGATTCTGGGAGGTGACGGTAGAGGCTCGGGAAAGCGACGGCAGCTCTGCCTTACTCCTTGGACGATCAGACGTAGCCTTGGCTCTGATGAAAAAATGCTCTCAGAATGTGTGGGGAGACTCTTCTGTGCGTACCTTTGTTTCTCTGTGTGTCCAGCCGGGCGGAGAGAGTCTCTTTCTTTCTAGAATTCTCCTTCTCTTTTTCTCCTCTCCTTGGAAGGGAATGGCACCTTACTATTTATATAAGTGGGGGCGTGATCATTAGGGTTTGTAATGATTGCCCCTTTGAAAATTCGGCGGTCAATAATCTGGACCATTAATCTTGATTGCATCACATCTGGACAGTTAATTTTTTTGATTGTGCCAAATCTGTATGGGCAATTAATGCTGATTGCAATAAATCTTCATAATTTGTCATGACAAGCTCGGATCTCCCGCCACATGTTCAATTTGCTTAATTACAACAAATCTGATTAGATACGAGTAATTATGATGATTATAACAAATCTGGGTTGTTATGATTTGCTAGCAGCCATAACTCCGAGGGGATAAGACCGCCACGTGTCTCAATTGTCATGAGGATCGCCACGTGTCTTAACTGTCATGAGGACCACCACGTGTGTTAACTGTCGTGAGTGGGGCGTCCGGACAGAGCCGCATGAATGCAGTCTCTAAATGAACCGTATATGGGTGGCCCCTACACTCCTAGCCGCATGAAGGTAGCAGCCACATGAGGGTGGCGGCCGCATGAAGATGGCAGCCGCATGAAGGAGGCAGCCGCATGAAGGTGGCTGCCGCATGAAGGGGGCAGTCGCATGATGGTGGCTGCCGTATGAAGGGGGTAGCCGCATGAAGGAAGCAGACGCATGAAGATGGCAGCCGCATAAAGGGGGCAGCCGTATGAAGGAAGCAGCCGCATGAAGAGAGCAACCGTATGAAAAGAGCAACCGTATGAAGAGAGCAACCGCATAGGGGTGACAGTCGCATAGGAGTGGCAGCCGCATAGGGAGCTTTGGACTTGGCAGATCATGCCAGCTATACAAGATTTTCTCCTTTTTCCTACGTGCACGCCATCATGTCAGAGCTATCTTTTCAGCTTTATGTCAAAGTTGTCACTCCGCCTTTCTGTCAGAGCTGCCGTCAGGGCATTTAATGAAGCAGTTGCCTTATGGCCAGCTGTAAAAGCGAACTGCTTTGGGCCACGTGGCTCCTTCCTGAGCCGCATGGAGCTATCCGAGCCGCATGAGGCTTTAAAGGACTTTTGAACCGCATGATTGTCTAACGGATTCCTGAGCCGCATGAGACTCTTTCTATCTGAGCCGTATGGGCTTTTCTTGTTATTTTCCATGCTTCTATAGCAGTCTCCCGGTGTCGGGTTCGAGATCAACTTCTTCTATCCTGAAGGGCTGTGGATCATTCTTCCGGCCGAAGATGATTAGATGATCCTCTCCCTCGACTATGCGGTAAGCATCTTCCACTGGAGTAAGTTGGTTTGCAGTGTATGTAACGCCCCAGTCCCAAATACGTAGGACCAAGTACGTGAACATGCCAGCTGCACATATACGAAGAATACTCCAATATATGGAATCCTCATATATGCACATAAGCTGTAAATAAAATAATCACAGGCCAGAATAACGTATCTAATCTCATCACAGCTCAACACAGAAGATAATAGAGTCCAAATAAATAAATAAGAGTATCAAAAGATAGCCGGGTGAACATACTCACTCCAAACAACTATGAAAAATAGTCTCATAAGATCGGAGTCCAACCTCCGCAAAAAGAAAGAAAATGAGATATAAAATAATGTCCACTAATGTCTCAAATATAGAATAAACTAGAAATCAGTAGTGACTGCCTCGTCATCGATGTAAGATGGATCTAGAGCCGCTCCGTACTCCTGTGGAAAGTCGTCTAATCCTGGAAAGATAACCAGGTCCTCAGGGGACATAGCAAGATACAAGAAAACACCATGCCATATAACTGTGATAATATAGTAGAAAGAAAAGAGATGCATGCAATAGGGTGCCTACCAGTTCTACAGTAAAAATGCAGTTAAGAACAGACCTTCAACGCATGGGTATCTGGCTCAGTAGCAGTAACTCAGGTATGGCCCCATCAGGATACCAGGGACCTCAAAGCATAACATTTCTCGAATGTCAGAGGCCAACAGTATCAGTAATAGGAAAGTGCATAAGGACCCATACGTTAAGGACACTGTTCTCCCCACCCAATGCCTAGTAGGGTCACATCCATGACTCATGAACCTTTAGTAATTGCCAAGTCTTCTAGCATACAATTCTATTGGCAGTTACTCCTATCCGTCACACGCTCCATACGTATCGGTGGCCAGCCGACTACGCAGATACGTGTCCTACATGTGACTCACAACACGTGGTAAAGCAAGTGTCAAGGCCGTATGAGATATACCAATATCTCAATATCAATGGGTAGTCACTAGACTAAGTCAATGCAAGAAAATAAATAAAGCGAGAAAATGACCGATAGAGTCGCTTGCACCCAAGTGTGACTTGGACGCACAGTTTAAATATCAAGAAAATGCTGAAAATAACAACTAAAAATAAGAATATAATAATCACAGAGTAAGGTGGCAAGGTATCTTGTCTGGTGGTACAAAGTGGCAAGTCCAAGAGTAGCAAGTGTCAGCACCAAAACTCACAAATCACAGATGACTCCAAACTCTGAAACAAACATCAAAAATGATCTCGGTAAAGAAGATATACCTAGGAAACGCCTGTCCAAAAGTCAATTTCTGGAACAGGAGCAAAATCGTAATTTTGGGTCAAAACGATGTCCGCCGTTGGACCCGCTTTGTACCGAAATGCGTGCCAAAGTCTACGGTCTCTAAAGTCGTTATGTCTATGGTTTCAGTTTGAGGAGAGTAACTCAACGGTATGTCCAGTTTTGGATTCCGAGGAGCCGTGTACAAAATCGTCCATTTGAGTGGGTCGCGGGCCCGCCAAAATTGGGTTCCGATTCGACCTTCTCAGAATCGAACCAAACTTGGCATGCAGGACCAGAATTTCGATCTGGACCTGTTGGCGCAAGTTTCGTCTCAATTCGACGACTGTGCACGAAGTTATGGGCAAGTTTGCAAAACGTCGATACGGGGGTATCTCGACGGATACGCGTTGATTTCGTCGCGCACACGCGACAAAACTGAGTTCCGTCAGTTCCCACACGTCGGTAACATCCATACGCGCCTTTCGATACGTATAGTGCACGACCACGTCGTCCGGTTTGTCGAGGCGTACGCCGTATCGGAGAAAATTTACTGAAATTACTATTTTGAAAACAGTTTTTCGCGCAACTTTAACGCTGATTTAATATTCGCACAGAAAACGAAATTTAGATCTACAAAGTGCATTTTAATCGTGGTTATGTTGTCTTCAAACGTGTTCAATTAGTTTTACAAAACAGTCGAAGGAACGCCAAGAATTTGGCTTCCAAATAGGGTTTTGGGACTGCCCTGAAACTGTTCTGTTTCGACAGTTTTTCGGGAAATTTGGGTTCGAATACCGAGCGATATATGGGGTTTCGCTCGATTCTACCATAAAGAGTTTTGAGAGGGTTATGTCTACTACGCACCGCATTCGATAGATCGGACTTTCGTCGAACAGATTTAAAGAAAACGGAATTGGAAGATGGGTACCTGAGTTCTGAATCAAACAGAGTATTCTCTGTTTACTGTCTCCTCCGAGAGGTCCCGACGTCGTCGACGGCGAGTAGGCTACCGACTGTAGCGTGGGGGTGTGGAGGAAGGTTGGCGGCCTTGGGGTCTAGAAGTTTTTGGTTAAGAGAGGGGTTAGGGTTTAATTTATGTGGGCGGATATATATGCTGTCGGCGCTTCTATGATTATTTCGAATAGGAAGAAGACTACACGGGGCTCTGCTCTCGGTTGTGGGGTCGGGTTTATCCCAATGGCAGCTGAGCTGCTGCAACAAATTTTCGTATAAGAGAGGGGCCGGGTGAGGTGGATTAGGATGGTGGGGTCGGGTTTGCATTAACTGGTGCTTTAAGGCTAAGCATATGTATGTGTTCAATTAATTAGTATACTACTAAAGCACGTTCACACTTGGTCTTCGGCACAGCCTGACCGCCCCCTTTGGGGTGTTGGCCGGGCCCCACTCCTTTACTTTTTTTTTTTACAAACTATCACTATATAGATAGTTATATATATACATATAACTATATATGTATATTATGAATAAAAATCTATATTATGAATAATATATATATATATATATATATATATATATATTATGAATAAAAATCTAAAAATTCTATAAATTATTAATACGTAACAAAAATGGTTTCTAATAATTGAAAACTTTATTATTAACAATTAAAAATATCTAGCACAATCATACATTTACTATATATCTATAATTATGAATATACCAATTACCACATAATTTTCAAATAATTTCGAAAAATTATTTCTAAAACACTAAAATATTTAGAAAAATATTGGGGTTTTACATCCTACCCAACTTAAAGAAAATTTCGTCCTCGAAATTGAACTAAGGTCGGGGAATCTATGCAATGTATGGAATTATAAATGCAAGACATACCTTCGTCTTCAAACAAATGCGGGTAGCAATTTCGGATGTCGTCCTCGCGCTCCCAAGTAGACTCCCCTGGCGAGTGATGCTTCCATGCCACGCGAACCAATGGAATAGATTGATTCCGTAACACCTTCACTCGGCGATCGAGGATACCTACGGGTTGCTCTTCGTACGACAAACTCGGTCCAACTGTGATCTCGGAGTGATCAAGCACATGATTGATGTCCGCCACGTACCTCCTCAGCTGAGATACATGGAATACGTCATGTACTCCTTCTAGTGACGGTGGCAATGCCAATCTGTAGGCAACCTCTCCAACACGTTCCAAGACATCGAAAGGGCCGATGTACCTTTGACTCAACTTGCCCCGTCCTCCGAATTGAATCATGCCTCTAGTGGGGGATATCTTCAAGAACACATGGTCACCCTCTTTGAACTCCAAGGGTCGACGACGATTATCTGCCCACTGCTTCTGACGATCCTGCGCTGCTCGCAGGTGGTCCTGAATCTTCTTCACTGTCTCCACGGTGCTCAAGACTAACTCGGGACCCAATAGCTGTCGCTCTCCTATGTCGCTCCAACAAACAGGAGACCGACACTTTCTACCATACAACGCTTCAAACGGAGCCATCTGAATGCTCGCTTGATAGCTATTGTTGTAGGAAAACTCCACAAGATGGAGATGGTCCTCCCATGAACTGCCAAAATCAAGCATACACGCTCTCAACATATCCTCTAGCGTCTGGATGGTACGCTCCGACTGGCCGTCTGTATGTGGATGGTATGATGTGCTAAACTTCAATCGAGTGCCCAAACTCTCTTGTATGCTCCTTCAAAAGTGCGAGGTGAATCTCGAGTTACGGTCCGACACAATACTAACAGGTACACCGTGTAATCTCACAATCTGCTCTATATACATCTCCGTCAATACCTCAGTCGACTGGCCCACTCTAAAAGGTAAGAAATTGGCTGACTTCGTAAGTCTATCAACAATCACCCATACTGCGTCACGTCCCCTAGGACTCCGAGGAAAGCCCGTGACGAAATCCATAGTAATGTGCTTCCACTTCCACTCGGAAATGGGTAGCGGCTGCAATAATCCGGCCGTCCTCTGGTGCTCCGCCTTCACTTGTTGGCATACCAAGCACTTGGCAACAAAACGAGCTATCTCCCGCTTCATTTCGTGCCACCAATAATACTGTCGTAAGTCACGATACATCTTGGTCCCTCCGGGATGAATAGAGTAAGTCGAACTGTGAGCCTCTGCCATCAGCTCCTGCCGTAGCTCTCCATTGGGAACATAAATGCGATCACCACATCGCAATGTCCCATCGGTGTAGATCCTCAATCCCGTCTGCTCTCCTGCTTCAGTCCTCTCCTTGAGCCGTCGAAATCTAGCGTCATTGAGCAATGCTGCCTTGATGCGCTCTACTAATGATGATTGCACCTGGAGGTTGGCTAATACGCCATCTGCTCCCGGTAATACTACCTCAATACCAAGCTGCTCTAAGTCTCTAATCAGTTCCTTCTGTGTAGTCAAAAAGTGTGCCATGGGCTTGCGGCTTAATGCGTCTGCCACGACATTAGCCTTGCCCGGATGATAATGTAGCTCAATCTCATAATCCTTTCATCAACTCCAACCAACGTCGCTGTCGCATATTCAACTCCTTTTGTGTGAACACGTACTTGAGGCTCTTATGATCAGTGTAGATATCAACCTTCTCGTCGTACAAGTAGTGTTGCCATAGCTTCAAAGCAAAGATAACCGCTGCGAGCTCTAGATCGTGGGTCGGATAATTCTTCTCATGCACTCTCAACTGTCGCGATGCATATGCTACTACCCGACCATGCTGCATCAATACACATCCTAATCCCTTCTCGGATGCGTCGCTGTAGATCATAAATCCTTCTGGGCCCGATGGTAGTATCAAGATCGGTGTTGTGGTCAATCGTTTTTTCAACTCGTCAAAAGCGGCTTGACACTCGTCTGTCCATATAAACTCCTAATCCTTGCAAGTCAATCGAGTCATAGGCCCCGCTATTCGAGAGAAATCTTCTACGAACCGTCGGTAGTAACCCGCAAGTCCGAGGAAACTTCTCACTTCAGAAGCTGTTGTGGGAGCGGGCCATGATTTGACTGCTGTGATCTTCTCTGGGTCCACCGATATACCATCGCCCGTAACAATATGACCAAGGAATGATACCTCCTTGAGAAAGAAATCACACTTGCTAAGCTTCGCGAAAAGTCGCTCATTCCTCAATGTTCCTAAAACTATCCGTAGATGCTGCTCGTGCTCCTCTTGACTTTTGGAGTAAATCAAGATATCGTCTATAAAGACTACTACAAATTTGTCCAAGTACTGGTGAAAGATCTTGTTCATTAAATTCATGAAAACTGCGGGAGCATTGGTCAAACCGAACGGCATGACCAAGAACTCGTAGTGTCCATACCTCGATCGAAAGGCCGTCTTGGCAATATCTTCCTTTCGAACCTTCAATTGGTGATAGCCCGATCGTAAGTCAATCTTGGAGAATACTTTTGCTCCACTCAGTTGATCGAATAGATCGTCTATACGCGGCAAGGGATACTTGTTCTTCACCGTCACCGCATTCAATGCTCTATAGTCAATGCACATGCGCACTGTCCCGTCTTTCTTAGGCACAAAAAGAATGGGTGCTCCCCATGGTGACGCACTAGCACGAATAAATTCCTTCTCTAATAAGTCATCAATCTGCGTCTTCATCTCTACCAACTCCTTTGGTGCCAGACGATATACTCGAGATGATATAGGCTCGGCTCCGGGAATAAGCTCAATAGAAAACTCAATATCTCGGTCAGGTGGTAGTCCTGGCAACTCCTCGGGGAATACATCCTCGAACTCGGTGGTAATAGGGTGCTGAGGGGTGTCATGCATCATCATATGAGTCCCCGATGTGGGTGCCTCACAACTATCTCCGTCTTCTTTGGTGAACTCAAACTCTGCCGCATTCGGTGGTCTAAAGATAATACTGCTCCTATGGCAGTCTATGAGAGCGAAATGCTGGCTCAACCAGTCCATTCCAAGAACCACATCAAATGTCGGCATAGAGAATACAAGAAGTCGTGCCATCATCTCTCTGCCATTTATCACTATAGGACAAAGTCTACAAACACCACTAACAGGTACAACTCCTCCTCCAGTGAGGATTTTAACATTCTTAGCTGAGGGTGTGATGGGAATGCTGTGTCTAGTGGCAAAACTAGTGGCTATGAATGAATGAGTGGCTCCAGTATCAAATAATATAATAGCAGGAAAAGATGCAACTAAAACCATACCTGCTATAACCTCTGCCTCTGTCTTTATATCCTCAACAGCCATTGAGAATACCTTCCCATGATTTTGTCCGGGGCCCTGAGTTCTGGCCCTCTCGAACTGTGCTGACTGAGGTGGTAATGGCGGGCGAGGTACTCCTGTCGCTGGCTGAGGTGCTGGAAGTGCTGGGGCTAAGGACTGTTGTTTCGGACAATCTTTCACCTTGTGCTGTCCTGACCCGCATCTCAAGCATGATCCAAGTCGAATTCGACAGTCCTTCAAGACGTGTCCCTGCTTTCCGCAAAAGTTGCAGGTGGGCTTCTGATAAGGTGTGTGCCTCTGCTGAAACTGTCCTGTGGCTCTCCTAATAGGCCCACTCTGAGTAGCCCGAGCTGGTATAACTGCTGGGGTATGGCACCTCGATGTCTGCTGCTGCTCCTTGCGAAGAATCTCCTGAGCACGAGCTTCTTCCAAGACAGCTGAATGGGAGACTCGAGACTGAGTAGTCGTATAAGACTTGAGCTCTGGTGCTAGCCCCTGGTAAAATCTCCTCGCCTTCTCTAACTCGGTCGAAATCAATCCCGCACCAAATCGACTCAGGCAGTTGAACTCTGAGTCATACTCATCAAGTGTCATATTCCCTTGCTTCAGATGGAGGAACTGGTCATAGAGGCCATCTCGAACATGAATAGGGAAGAATCTCTCATAAAATGCATCATAGAACTGCTTCCAGGTGACCCCAGTGCCTAATCGTCTCTCTTCCGCCTTCCACCAGTGGTGTGCATTGTCTTCTAACAGTAAGTCCACTGCTGTCATCCAATCTCGAGCTGGCAACTGGGATGCCTTCAGTAGCTTCTCAGTACTAATAAGCTACTGTGACACCTCTAATGGCTTCTCTGTCCCTCTAAAGGCCTTGGGATTCATATCTGTGAAATTCTTGATAGAGCCTTCATAGGGATGCAGAGCCGGTGCTGGTACTGGTGCTGGAGGTGGTGGTGGAGGTCTAGCCATAGCTGCCATCATCGTCTGTCTCATCAGCTCAGTCTGCTGCCACTGAGCCTGCATCATGGCATACATAAACTGAGTAGTAGGGCTCCCATCAGTCGGTGGTGGAGGCATCTGAGGCCCCGACTGTGGGGGAAACTGCTGAGGGAATGGTGGTGGAGGAGGCAGTGGTACATTCCCTCCCGGTGGCATGGTAGTAGTCTGTCCAGCCTGACTACCTGGGGGTGCTGCGATATTCGGGTACTCCGTCGTCGGTGTCGTAGTAGGCTGCGACAGTCCTGGCTGGTAAGGCGTCGCTGGAGTCATGGGAGGATTCTGTCCCTCCGAAGTAATCTCCTCACCAGATGTGAGGGCCAAGGCAGAAGTGCGTCCACTTCGTAGATTCATATTGTAGGCACGAAGAAGATAAGTTGATATTAA
This sequence comes from Iris pallida, assembly GCA_029216955.1. Classification (NCBI taxonomy): domain Eukaryota; kingdom Viridiplantae; phylum Streptophyta; class Magnoliopsida; order Asparagales; family Iridaceae; genus Iris; species Iris pallida. Next base: position 4,615,649 of record JANAVB010017196.1, on the reverse strand, counting down.
GAAAGATTAGATATGAAGTAAATCGAATAATCAAGGAAGTTTCAAAAAGTTTGGAAGTCAAGGGATAGTAGTAGTTCTGGATGAGATATTTATATTCCTATATGCAGGCTTGTTGGACACAGTCATGTAACCCAACAATATTAAATTAGACCTGCATGGGCCACCACAAAAACATGTAACGCCCCAGTCCCAAATACGTAGGACCAAGTATGTGAACATGCCAGCTGCACATATACGAAGAATACTCCAATATATGGAATCCTCATATATGCACATAAGCTGTAAATAAAATAATCACAGGCCAGAATAACGTATCTAATCTCATCACAGCTCAACACAGAAGATAATAGAGTCCAAATAAATAAATAAGAGTATCAAAAGATAGCCGGATGAACATACTCACTCCAAACAACTATGAAAAATAGTCTTACAAGATCGGAGTCCAACCTCCGCAAATAGAAAGAAAATGAGATATAAAATAATGTCCACTAATGTCTCAAATATAGAATAAACTAGAAATCAGTAGTGACTGCCTCGTCATCGATGTAAGATGGATCTAGAGCCGCTCCGTACTCCTGTAAAAAGTCGTCTAATCCTGGAAAGATAACCAGGTCCTCAGGGGACATAGCAAGATACAAGAAAACACCATGCCATATAACTGTGATAATATAGTAGAAAGAAAAGAGATGCATGCAATAGGGTGCCTACCAGTTCTACAGTGAAAATGCAGTTAAGAACAGACCTTCAACGCATGGGTATCTGGCTCAGTAGCAGTAACTCAGGTATGGCCCCATCAGGATACCAGGGACCTCAAAGCATAACATTCCTCGAATGTCAGAGGCCAGCAGTATCAGTAATAGGAAAGTGCATAAGGATCCATACGTTAAGGACACTGTTCTCCCCACCCAATGCCTAGTAGGGTCACATCCATGACTCATGAACCTCTAGTAACTGCCAAGTCTTCTAGCATGCAATTCTATTGGCAGTTACTCCTATCCGTCGCACGCTCCATACGTATCGGTGGCCGGTCGACTACGCAGATACGTGTCCTACATGTGACTCACAACACGTGGTAAAGCAAGTGTCAAGGCCGTATGAGATATACCAATATCTCAATATCAATGGGTGGTCACTAGACTAAGTCAATGCAAGAAAATAAATAAAGCGAGAAAACGACCGATAGAGTCGCTTGCACCCAAGTGTGACTTGGACGCACAGTTTAAATATCAAGAAAATGCTAAAAAATAACAACTGAAAATAAGAATATAATAATCACATAGTAAGGTGGCAAGGTATCTTGCCTGGTGGGACAAAGTGGCAAGTCCAAGAGTAGCAAGTGTCAGCACCAAAACTCACAAATCACAGATGACTCCAAACTCTGAAACAAACATCAAAAATGATCTCGGTGAAGAAGATATACCTAGGAAACGCCTGTCCAAAAGTCAATTTCTGGAACAGGGGCAAAATCATAATTTTAGGTCAAAACGATGTCCGCCGTTGGACCCGCTTTGCACCGAAACACGTGCCAAAGTATACGGTCTCTAAAGTCGTCAAACTATATGTCTGCAGTTTCAGTTTGAGGAGAGCAACTCAACGGTATGTCCAGTTTTGGATTCCGAGGAGCCGTGTACAAAATCGCTCGTTTGAGTGGGTCGCGGGCCCGCCAAAATTGGGTTCTGATTCAACCTTCTCAGAATCGAACCAAACTTGGTATGCAGGACCAGAATTTCGATCTGGACCTGTTGGCACAAGTTTCGTCTCGATTCGACGACTGTGCACGAAGTTATGGGCCAGTTTGCAAAACGTCGATACGGGGGTATCTCGACGGATATGCGTTGATTTCGTCGCGCACACACGACGAAACTGAGTTTCGTCAGTTCCCATACGTCGGTAACATCCATACGCGCCTTTCGATGCGTATAGTGCACGACCACGTCGTCCTGTTTGTCGGGGCGTACGCCGTATCGAAGAAAATTTACTGAAATTACTATTTTGAAAATAGTTTTTCGTGCAACTTTAACGCTGATTTAATATTCGCACAGAAAACGAAATTCAGATCTATAAAGTGCATTTTAATCGTGGTTATGTTGTCTTCAAATGTGTTCAATTAGTTTTACAAAACAGTCGAAGGAACGCCAAGAATTTGGCTTCCAAATAGGGTTTTGGGACTGCCCTGAAACTGTTCTGTTTCGACAGTTTTTCGGAAAATTTAGGTTCGAATACCGAGCGATATATGGAGTTTCGCTCGATTCTACCAGAAAGGGTTTTGAGAGGGTTATGTCTACTACGCACCGTATTCGATAGATCGAACTTTCGTCGAACAGATTTAAAGAAAACGGAATTGGAAGATGGGTACCTGAGTTCTGAATCAAACAGAGTATTCTCTGTTTACTGTCTCCTCCGAGCGGTCCCGACGTCGTCGACGGCGAGTAGGCTGCCGACTGTAGCACGGGGGTGTGGAGGAAAGTTGGCGGCCCTGGGGTCTAGAAGTTTTTGGTTAAGAGAGGGGTTAGGGTTTAATTTATGTGGGCGGATATATATGCTGTCGGCGCTTCTATGCTTAGAGCATCTCCAACCCTATTGTCTTGTTTTGTGTTGTGAATCCTATGTGGCATGAGGGACAAGACAATGTCTTGTATAGGTGGCAAGGTTATATTCACAAATGACAATGGGTTTAAAAAGTCATCTCCAATGCAAAAGTATTGAGAAGACAATACAAATAATTTTTTACAACTTCCAAGACAACTTTTACTCTTCTACTTCTTTTTTATAAATATTTTTATTCACAAATGATGATGTGGACATAAAGACATTGTGAAGTGCATTGTCTAGATCTAGACAACCAACTTCACATTGTCTTTGCCATGTCATTGCCATGTCAACTCCACACTTTATTTCACATTTGCATTGGAGAAGTACTTTTGGAAAAAATGGTTGTCATTCCTATGTGGCAACCATTTTTTTCAAACTCACAATAGGGTTGGAGATGCTCTTATTTCGAATAGGAAAAAGACTACACGGGGCTCTGCTCTCGATTGTGGGGTCGGGTTTATCCCAATGGCAGCTGAGCTGCTGCAACAAATTTTCGTATAAGAGAGGGCCGGGTGAGGTGGATTAGGATGGTGGGGTCGGGTTTGCATTAACTGGTGCTTTAAGGCTAAGCATATGTATGTGTTCAATTAATTACTATACTATTAAAGCACGTTCACACTTGGTCTTCGGCACAGCCTGGCCGCCCCCTTTGGGGTGTGGGCCGGGCCCCACTCCTTTACTTTTTTTTTTTTTTTTACAAACTATCACTATATATATAGTTATATATATATATATATATATATATATATATATATATATATATATATATATATATATATATATATATATATATATATATTATGAATAAAAATCTAAAAATTCTATAAATTATTAATACGTAACAAAAATGGTTTCTAATAATTGAAAACTTTATTATTAACAATTAAAAATATCTAGCACAATCATACATTTACTATATATATCTATAATTACGAATATACCAATTACCACATAATTTCCAAATAATATCGAAAAATTATTTCTAAAACACTAAAATATTTAGAAAAATATTGGCGTTTTACAGTGTAGACATTTGTCACCTGTGTGTGTAGGTGGGTACCTATACCGTGTTTCATGGCATACATTGTACAAAGCTTATTAAGCTCGAGGTAGTTCAAAGATAGCCCTTTATTGATGAAGTAAGGTATATTTTCCAGTAGAATTACATCATCTGCGGATGGAACATCAGTGTAAGCAGCCACATACTTAGCCAGCTCTGACTCTTCTTCGGCTACCCCCTGTGTCAATGAAGACTGGAAGGATGACTTGGGCAGCTTAATTATCAGGGGCTCCTCTGGTGGAGCAGAACGTGGAGTCGTTAGTGTACTAGCGACCCCCAGTTTAGTGTTCGGTGCTGGACGGGGAGTTGTTGGCTGGCTAGCAGTCCCCGGCTTAGCGCTCGGTTGCTGATTCATTCTGGGAAGACGAATCGTCATCGACTTGACAGAGGGATTGAGCTCCTCTGTTTGTTGCTGGGTAGCTCTAGGCAGCCTGATTGTCAGTGGCTCTATCGTGGGTCTTGGCGCTTGGCCAGACCTTGGCAGTCGGATTATCATTTGCTCCTCCTGTACAGAGAGGCTGATTTCATCCTTACGCAGAGTGGCTGTAAGGGGTGTAGTTCTGCCAGGTTTTCGGGCTTGGAGGTGGATCGTCAGAGGTTCTTCCGATCCAGCTGCCACCTCAGTTTGAGCTTGAGTATCTCCTTCGACAAGATGCCTTTTTGACTTCTCGTACAAGCACGAGTCTGAGTAGTAGGATTCGACCCCTTTAAAGGGATCGATGTCGGTAAATTCTGTCCTGACAAAGTCGTGCTTGTCGACGTACTTGAAGCACTGTTGTAATGTGGAGGGCACGATCATGTAATCGTGTATCCACGGACACCCGATAAGAATATTGTAGGAGGTGTCTGCGTCGATGACATAGCAGGTTACTTCCGACTGAAGGTCGCCGATTTGGCACTTCAGGCGAATCTTTCCGATCGGATAGCTTCTGCCTGAATTGAAACCGCTGATTGTCGTGCTTGTCGGCGTCAGGCGATGCATTGGGATGCACAAATGATGTAGCAGGCTCTTCGGGATGATGCTTATGGAAGAACCGGGATCAATATGCATCCGATCCACCTTGATGTCGCCAATGTATCCAGTATAATACAGAGGGCGACCGTGCAGGTTGGTCTTGATAAGAATATCCTACGGAGTGAAGACAATGTTGGGCATTGCACCTGTGCAAGCGCTGTCCTGGAGATCTACAAGCGAGCTCTCCCCAGTGAGATTAGACTGAGCCAGATATACGTCGGCATTCTGGAGTGCCTCGCTCAGTGCGGCACGAACATCTTTGGAGAGTCTCAGGAGCTCGTATAGCGACAATTTGGCCGGTGTGTTGGCCAATTGTGCCAAGATGTGAAAGTTGTAGGGCCTCTCCAGCCCATTAGACGCCTCTCTTCAGAGTGGTTTGTCAAAGCGAGTCTCCTTCGGCCTAGGCTTGTCGGTCGTCGAAGGCTGAGAAGGTCCTGGAGCATCAGCAGCCGCTGGCTGAAGATCTTCAGCCGAGTTCCCCGGTGGAGGATGAGTTTGTGCACCGGATCAGGTAACAACAGCCGTAGCTTCTTCGACCTCGGCCGAGATTGTACGGCAGGATTTGACTTTCCCACTCTTCTTCTGGCTGGTGGAGGGTGGTGCGGACTGAATCACTTCAGGTACCAGGTTCGGATGGACCCACATGACCTCCCCTCATGATGTGGTAAGGGGCACTAGACCAGCAGCCTGGTCTCGGGGAGATGGAAGATTGGCAACCTCCATTGTTGCCCGAGGGATGGGCACTATGCCATCTTGAGTCTTTGTCGGAGGGAAGCTGCCGAACTGTACTGACACCATGTTGGCTGCCATGGTCACCTCTTCGAAATCAATGGCCAGGGCCTTAGAATCGATGAGATGTTGGATGTATCGCTTCAGTTGGAAGCAGTCTTGCGTAGCATATTGGACGTAGCGATGGTAGTGACAGTACTTAGGGCTCTCCATTTCTGCCGGCCGAGGTTCCCGTCTTGGTGAGGGGAGCTGAATTCTACCTCCTTGTATGAGCATGTCCAAGATGGGCTTGACATGGCTGTCTTCGAAGGAATAAGTCATCTGCGGCCACTACTTCTCTGCCGGCTTTGATTCGGGCTTCGGGGCTGTGTCGACCACCAAAGCCTGTTTTCCTTTGCTGTCTCGATTGTTGGAGGGGTTACCACCATTGTTGATGTTGGCATTAGGGCATTTGCCCTTGTCGTCCCCCTCCGTGATGTGCAATCCCTGTTGGCGAGCTTTCTTCAATTTGTCTTCTGTGCTAGTGGCGCTGATGATGAAATTCTTCCAGTCCTTGAATTGACTTTCGCCCATCCAGAGGCTGATTGTGGGAAGCAGCCTCTTTTGGCAGATTTCAATCAAGAAAGAATCTGGATTGCTAGAGGGCAATTTCATCGCAGTTTGGCGAAACTGCTCAATGTAGTTCCTTGTCAACTCCTTCTCACCTTGAACAACGTCCATGAGGGTGGACATTATCACATCTTGTCCTACCTCGTAGAACCTTTCAAGGAACATGTTTTTGAAGCCGGCAAAGGAATGGATGCAGTTGTCTGGCAAGTTACGGTACCAGTCGAAGGCGACCCCTTCCAATGCTCTAATGAACAACCGCGTAAGGATGGCATCGTCATGAGGCAGATGGTCGATTGTGACTTCAAAGTAGGTGATGTACCTGCTTACAGATGTCTTCCCATCATATGGATTGATGTTGAATGGTTTGTATCTTGGTGGGAAGGGAACATCTCTCCATGCAGCAGGATACGGTTGTCGTATCCTGAGGTCCTGGCAGGTTTCCCGGGCATGCAACATGGCTCGGAGCTCCTGGACCTCTTGTCTTGCCTCTCTGGCCTCGTCTGTAGCGGTAGAAGCCGATATTGTAGGAGGGTTGTTGCCCGGGTTTGGCGCAGTTGAGTTTGAGTCCGCATTGACTGCGGGACCCATGCTTGTTTGGCCAGGCGTCCTTCCTTGCAGAGCCGGTAGGGCCACTTTGTTCTCGTCCACGGACTTGACCAAGTTATGAAGTATGGCCTCCAGAGTGTCGATGCGTTGGCGATCACTGGGACCGTCTTGGTCATTTCCAGTCATAAATTCTGTTCTCTCACGGGGAACAGTGGAAGGAACTGTAGAGGACGTGCTCTCTGAATTATACCCTTGCACCGAAAAATCATCGGGGTATGTAGGGATATTCTCCTCGGGTTCGGACTCAGAGGAAGTGCTACACCCTGCATAGGAGGCTGCCTCGTCTTGGGACCCGTGGACGTCCTCAGGGACATCCGAATCCACTGCATCTGTGGGGGGAATTATTTTCCCTGGTGCATCTTCTTGGAACACCGGATTGTTGTGGACATTCGGAGGGTTGCTACCCCCAGCTTTGACTACCCCCAGAGATGTAGATGACGAATCTACAAGTGTTGAAGATTTTGTCTTAGAGCGGGTACCTTGGTAAGCTACTCCTGTAACGGTGGTAGACAACCGCTTAGAAGAGAGTTTCTTGGTTACGCTGGTTGAGATTTTTGGACTGGAGACGTTTGTTTTCTTCTCTCTCCCGCTGCCAGGGATCTTCTGAGCAGATTTGCAGGAGGCGACGAGAAGCGCCTCGTCTTTAGAGCTTGGGTGTTGCAGTTGTTGGAAGACGGACCGCCGGTCTTCTTGTACTGCCGCGTTGTTGCAGCAGCATTTGACAATGACTTCGGTGCAGTGATGTCCATGGAAGGACTCTCTGCACACCGAAGCTTCTTCTCTTTCCTTGCGCTTGTGAAAGATCACGTCACGTAAGTCAGGTGCGTCTCGAGCAACCTTTACACCCGTTTTGTGGGCCCGGGAATCCCGAGCATCTGAGTGTGTTGGCGCCATGTTTCCTCCCTGATTATTGGGAGACTCTTGGGAACCACTTCTGTCCGTTTGCCGCCGGGGGCTAGACTCAAGTGGTTCGGTGCAACTTTCCATCGGAGGCCCGTATAACAGTAAGCGGAGCGCTCGAATGGTCAGAGGTTGGGACAGCTGACTGAGCTCTTCGAGCCCGCGCTGTCCTAGACTTCTTCACTCTAGCACCCGAGGGTGCATAGTAGGAAGAGTCCAAATGGTGTCGCACAGAGTCTGGCATATTTTCTTGGAAGCATCTGGAGTCAGGACCGTATGAGAGGCGGTCAAAGACTGAACCCGAGCCGCATGGAGCATTCATGCGGCTAGCATTTGTGGCCGCATAGGAATTCATGCGGCTGGATTTGACTGCCGCATGGGCATTCATGCGGCTGGCATTTATGGCCGCATCAGCATTCATGTGGCTGGATTTGTTGGCCACATCAGCATTCATGCGGCTGGATCTGTTGGCCACATCAGCATTCATGCGGCTGGATCTGTTGGTCACATCAGCATTCATGCGGCTGGATCCGTTGGCCATATCAGCATTCATGCGACTGGATCCGTTGACCACATCAGTATTCATGTGGCTGGATCTGTTGGCCGTATCAGCATTCATGCGGCTGGATCCGTTGGCCACATCAGCATTCATGCGGCTGGATTTAGTGGCCGCATGAGTCTTCATTCGGCTGGATTTGTTGGCCGCATGAGCCTTCTTCATACGGCTGGCACCCTTATGCGGCTTCTTCCTGGACCGCATAGAGTCCCCATTTGCTTCCTCAAGTCTAGCATCGTAGTGCTTTCCTCTGCCAGACTTGAGAACAGCAGGGTCCTCCGCGGCCTGAAGTGGGGTCGCATGCGAATCTCCGCCGTCCTGGACAGCAGAAAACACTTCGTCCAGAGCTTGGGGAGGAGCAAATAATTTGGGCCTCCACTCCTTGCGGGCCTTCTTCGTGCGGGCTCGCTTCTGGACCGGGCCAGCGCTGACCGTCGGAGAGCATTTCTTCAAACGCCTGTTGGTCGAAGCGGACGACCAGCATCTGTTGTGTGGAGCCAAGTTTGGCCGCGTCCGATTGCGTCACCAACTTCTTAGCCGTGGAGAAGTTAGTCCCCAGCAGAGTCGCCATCGTATTTGCCATTTATTATAAAAGAACAGAACAGTTTTATGGGAGGACTGGACTTTTACTTCACAATACAAACTCGCTCGTACAAAGAGAGCCTAGGAACAAAACCTAGGAAAAGCAATCTAAGTACAATTGTTTATTTTTGATTCTGGAGGGGTGACGGTAGAGGCTCGGGAGAGTGACGACAACTCTGCCTTACTCCTTGGACGTTCGGACGTCGCTTCGGCTCCGGGGAAGAAAGGCTCTTTATGTGGACGGGGGTTGCTGATATTTCTACTCGGGCTCTGTGCGTATAACTCTGTGCGTGCGCTGCTCTCTCTCCACTTTTTTTTTGCAAGGGAATGGCACCTTGCTATTTATAGGACTTTATGATCAGTAGGGTGTACAGTAATTACTCCTTAAAAAGTGGGCGGTTAGGGATTTGATTACAATTAGCCTTGATCTTATTTATTAGAAATTAATCTGGGCCGTTAATGTTGATTGTAACAAATCTGGGCAGTTAATATTGATTGCACCAAATCTGCATGGTTTATTGGAAAACGATCTGGGTAGTTAATGTTGATTGCAATAAATCTGCATTATGATGATTTATTAATATCAGCAAATCCGAGTAAATAAATCTTGGTCAATCTCCTGCCACGTGTCCCAACTACCTGTTATGTCGATTGCCATAAATCTGAATTATTGGGATTTGATCAACTCCTGCCACGTGTCGCAACTGCTACAAGCCGCATGGAGGACTGTCATAGTTGAGCCGCATGAGTGTGGCCTCGTGTCAGAGCCGCATAAGGGTGGCCTTATCTGAACCGCATGGAAGTCTTTTAATCTGAGCCGCATGGAAGTCCTTTAATCTGAACCGCATGGACGTCCTTATAACTGGGCCGCATGGAAGTCCTTTAATCTGAGCTGCATAAAGAGCTTTAGAAATGGGTGGATCGTGCCAGCTGTAAAGATTTTCCTCGTCTCTCTAGGAGCACGTCAAGAGTCATCATTTCACCTTTATGTCAGAGTGTCAATCCATTGTGTCAGGGCTGCCGCATTGCGTCAGATCTTTTAATGAGCTAGCTGCACAGAGTAATGATGGCCAGCTGTAGATGCCTACTTTGAACTGCATAGAGCCACGTGGCTTGTTCCGAGCCGCATGGAGCAATCATGTACTTTCTAGCCGCATAAAGCCTTAAGAGACTTTTGGGCCGCATGAAGTTCTAAGAGACTTTTGAGCCGCATGAAGATCTAAAGGACTTTTGAGCCGCGTGAAGCTCTAAAGAACTTTTGAGCCGCATGGACTTTCCTGTTCCTTTTCCATACTTCTATACCTTCCCTGGCCCTGCTGTTTGGTCTCTGCTGTCCAACCTGATGTGGTCCTACCTAATGTTGTGCTTGTCGGTACATCTGAGCTTGCGTCAGTAATGGGCGCTGGGCTAGTGGCCTCACTGCTAGTGCTGGGCCTTGATACGGTGCTACCTCTGGAGCTAGCAACGTCGAAAACTGTTGAGCTGGCCCTCCCGGCCTCTGTATCTGTGGGCACGTAGCTATACGATGGTCTGAACCTCGACACCTCAAGCTCTGTCCATTAGCTGACCGACACACTTCCCGAGTGTGCCCTCCCTTGCCATAATAAGTGCAACCTACTAGTGCCTCCTGACGTTGTTGGTGTCTCAGTTGCTGCTGTCGAACTGGTGCAGTCACAACTGTCATGACCGGAGCTGCATCACGAATACGGACGCTAGGCGCTGGTGCTGACGTGCGAGGTACTACTCCTCCTCCTTCCGTACTCTGCGTATGAGACCTTTTCTGGCCTGCAGTCATTGCTGATAACCTTTGAATAGTAAGCTCGTGCCTCCGAGCTGCCATCAATACTGCATCGAATGTCTGGTAGTCGTGCCCCTCGACCAGCTGCATAATCTCTATGTGAAGTCCCTGCTGGAACCTCATAGCCTTCTCTGGCTCTGTCACCACCATCGTCTGAGCAAACCTACTCAATATGCAGAACTTCGCTGTATAACCATCCACCGTCCTACCAGCCTGCTTGAGGCTGATAAATCTCGGCTGAAGCTTATACCGAGCTACCACGCCAAAGTACTTGGCCTTGAACCTGGTACTGAAGCTATCCCAGGGAACAGGACGCCTCATTCCAACCTCTTCTGATGCCCACCAGTCGCGGGCGAGGTCCTGAAGTAACAATCTGACCTGGTCAACCTTCACTTCTGCTGGAACCTTTGCTGCGGTCAATATGGCCTCAATATCCTGAAGCCAAGCATCCGCCGTGATGGCATCCTCCGTGCCGTTAAAGTATCTCGGGTTAAGTCGATAAAACCTCCCCGACGTACCCGAGTGATTTCTGACACTTATCTCAAGAGCTAGCTGTAACCCCTAATTCAGTAACACATTTTGTTCTTACTGCTGGGTCTGTTGTTGCTGTTGGGCTGCCATCTGGTGTTGCTGGGTCTCCAATCAACCTCTGATAATCTGTAATAGTGCCGGTACGTCTAGTGCTACTGGTACTACCGGTATCACTGGATGTACGGGAACCTCTGTCCTCTGTGGCTTAACTAGCTCAGGCTCGGTAACGTTCTCGATGTGAATCTGTCCAGGTAGTGGGGCTACCCCTTGCTGATCTCCAACTGGTCCCTGCTCTACTGAATTCTCTCCTATGCCGGCTCCTCCAATAGTCGAGAATGATGTGCCCTTAAAGGAAAGGATACAAGGTATCAAAAGATAGGACAGAAAGGAATCGAGGATGATAATCATGTTAGCAATCAATGTGGAAGAAAGAGAAGACAAATCTGGAGATCAAGGGAAACATATTTTGATTAAGACTCCTATAATTGCAACACCCCACAAGTCTAAAAAATAGACCTGCATGGGCCACCAATAAAACCTTGTCACGCCCCATTATCGGAATACTGAGATGGACTAGGCCAGCTACTCCATATGAGGTATATAAACGTCATACGACGATCGTGGCTGTCAAGAGATAAGGGGGTGCATGCTACAATCAAGTCTCCTATGGTCTCACAGAGCAGCTATATCTCAATCAATCAAAACAAGACGCAGTAAATAATGATCATATAAGACAAAGCAGTAAGGCGTCCCCAACGCTTCATCAAAATGATTCATGAGCCTAGCTATACAAAATGATAAGCTAGTACCGAGAGTCAATAGTACATAACCGTAGTCAGCTGCAGTCTGATTTAATTACAATTATGTGAGGAACTGAATGTCCAGAACTGCCGGCTAAACAGGTGCCGGTGGCTAAACGCCAAGTACAAAATAGAAGATATCAGAGCAGTGAAGAAGAAACCCACTCATGGTCCCTGGCGCCCATACTCCTGGTGTGCACCATTGTTCGGGTAGAAGGCTGGATCCTCTGGCGCTGCTACGAGATCTGGCCAAACAAAACCAGCGGGGTCAGGCCCCGAATAGCAAGTACCACAAGGGAGCACAAAAGAGAGATAAAACCCAAGCGTAATAATAAGACCTGATTCACGAGTTATAGGCTTATACCATATCATCGAGACAATACGACACCTTTACAACCAAACAAGGACAAACGGTGCCATTATCATGCCGAGATAAGATATATCCTATAACCATGGGCAGGTGAAGGGCTTCTGATCGCGACTTCGGTCCATAGCCTATCGCAGCACAATAGTCCAACCCAACAACCAAACAAGGACATGGGTTGGACCACGCACCACGATAGTCCATGTTCCTCAGTTGCTAACAGAAAAAAAAAATATCACAAACAAGTCGGCTTACAAGCGACCAATCAATCCTACGGCTTTCTATGACTTGCGTGGGTTATTCCAGTAATACAATATAGAAATCATCAGATCGTGTCAACCCAGCAGGGCTAGCCAAACCATATAATATACATATACACTTAGCACTTTGATTATGCACCGGTCCCCCGTAAGGCCACCGTACTAAAACATATAACACATAGTACGTAGGAGTCGGATATAGTCATCCACTTTAGGCGGATGAAACCATATCCGTGGCGGCCAATCCGACACGTCAGGACAGGACCTAGGGTGGCTAGTGTGGCACGATCTCGGGATTCTGTTCCCTCCTAATGCTTCTACCGATTTAAGTTGCTTAGATTAACCCTATCTTGATATTGGAATTACATGTCGTGGTCACATGGTCATCCTCTTATATGTCGTACCATAGTACGTGTACCCTAAGTATGAATCCACATCGGCTTAATCTAGATCCATGCTTAGTGTAATGCATCAAACAACAATCAATATACCACGACACTATTACTGACCAATTACCATGATTGTGCTGGAAGGTACACATGTATTGACGTATAACACGAATGATCACATAGCACGTAGAGTCACACCTCAGTGCACTTATTAAATAGTACCACAGTACATACTAATATTGTATCTCAATACACACTTAGAATAGGTACCAGCACGTATACAGGTAATCAAATCAGGAATACGATCAAGTCAGGAAGTCACACGGACCCCTCGTGACATAAAAGTCACATATAAATGCTGGTTAAAGTGAGACATGAGGATCCTTGAAGCCAAGACAAAGATCTACAACTTTTATGTTGGGAGTTGGGAGAAATTCTAGCCACAAATCAGCCAAATAGGACAGAAAACAGCCAAAAACAGCCAAAATAGGCACTATGCGGCACTATGCAAGCCATGCGGCACTATTCATCCTGCGGCACTATTCATCCTGCGGCACTATTCATCCATGCGATACTATGCAAGCCTGCGGCACTATGCAAGCCATACGGTACTATGCATCCATGCGACACTATTCATTCCTGCGGTACTATTCATCCATTCGGTACTATTCATTGTCACGACCCACACCCTACAGTAAGGACACGATAAGTGGGTACGTCCAGCCTACGCCGCAGTATCGACGGTAGAACACTGTCCTAGGTCAATCATCTAACAATATATAAGGTACTTGTACAGTATATACACTCCGAATGGAGGTGACATAACAGAATACAGTCTCAATCACATCTAAGGCAGAAAACGATAAGATAGATAGATAGATATAAACGAATCCACACAAGAGATACAATAGAAAGAATTCTAAGTGTCTATGATCACATCTCCATAAACATCCAGATAAAATAAACTCCCAATATATACAATAATGTATCAATGAGAAGACAAGGTAAGAGTCTAAGTAAGCAGTCTAAACCACTGGTGGCATATCCTCTACTGCAAGTGGGTCCAAGTCACAAGTGTTGTCTATAGCTGCACCATACTAGGTAGACACCAGAGCCTCATCATCCTCTGTAAAATTTTTAACAGGTCCAGTCAGGACAGGAGCGAGCACAATACATCCCACGCAGATCATAACAGGTTAGAAAATATAAACATGCAAGAGAGTACGATACATGAAACTGAAAGAATGTACATGATGTAAATAGAGAGAACTGTAATGAAAATATCTACTATAAGTAGAAAACTATCAGTGACTAGTGATTTAGAGTACAAAATCGACATGTGAACGGCTGGATTTTTACATGAATATACTAAAGAGGCGCACATGGTTATACTACTTTGGAATTATTCACATGACTATTTATACTCTCCCATACCCCAATCAATACACAAGGATCCAGACACATTATGTTACGTACATGATTTTTACATAAAAGCCCACAAATGGGCGTACATGAAGTATACATGAGGGCTCATAAATGAGTGCACATGAATTTCACATGAAGGCCCATAAATGGGTGCATATGAAGTATAGGTTATACATAAAGTACACGAGAAGCATGATCGAACATGAGAGCACATGAGAGTACACGAGCATGCATGAATGAGCATGAAGCACATAAGAAACATGAATAACATGAGAGTGAGGAATATATGATGTACATGAAACACATGACATGAAGTATCCTATGCTCCCGAGGGGGATAACATCTTATGTAGGGATCCATATAGTACCAATCCGTGATAATATCGTGACAGCATCAAATAAGATAATCTAGAGCAGGAATATAATTCTAAGCAAGTTATGAAATGATCAGAGAATGTACTCGTCTGGTATCCTGAATATCTGAAGAGAATATACTGTCCGAGGAGTGGTGTCTGGCTCCTATAGAACAGTACAAGTCACTACATGTCCAAAATAGTAAAATAGACTGCTACAATGCATCTACATGCTGTCTAGGTCAAGTTAGACTAAAGTCAACACATGGTCAACTCTAGTCAACCACACTAGTCAAACTAGGTCAATTAGGTCAAGTCCTAGCCCAAACAAGTCTTACTAGGTCTAACCAAGCCTAGGCTAGCACTCACACAATCAAAAGACAATGTGAACCACAACAATACATAATATAAAATAGATACTATATATAAATACATACCTTCATACATACATGCATATCCACATTACATACATATTTATATATAGGCATATGTTACATCATGCATATTTACATAGTTACATAGATATATACATTCATGCACATTTACATACATACTTTTATACATTATATATGTTAACATTCATTACAATGCATTATATTTTACTTATACCGTTGATTCATTCATTCATTCATATATGACATTCATTCATGCATTTATACATTCATTCATTCATGTTATCACTATATACATACTTGATTCATGTATCCACACATACATACATGGATATACAACATACATGTATACATTCATACATGCTTATATTACATACATGCATACATACATATCATGTATACATACATACATTACATACATGCCTACATACATATCATATATGCATACTTGCATTCATTCATTCACCTATACATACATACATAGATGCATACATACATATTTGAATATATTATATACTTGCATACATTATATTCATATATGCATACTCGACATTATATTACATTCATTCCTGCATACATGCATACATATAATATATGCATGCAAACTCATATATTTAACTCAAAATATATGTGAATACATACATTACATTGATTGCATTCCTACATGCTTGCATTCAACCATATATATACATTAATGTAAAGAGGATACATATCATATATATATCATTTCATTCATCTAACATATCATGCATTACATACTCTACATTCATTTAATATCCATACTATATAGGCTCATAGGTTACACAAAATGTCTATGTCGTATAGTCACTCTTCTACTTAAAACTAATACTGTACCAATTGGGCCTTCACTAAATTCTAGGATTAAAGTATTCGTAGCCCTTCCTGTTAGCTTTCTGAAACTTCAAACGGATCGCATTTTATTATCCGGAAGCTCCCGGAATCGTGAAAACACCGAAACACGTTTGTCTTTCGGATAGCTGACACTCAAATAATTATACAAAAAGTTTCAGAATGATTTTGGCTTATTAAAATATATATTTGGAAAGCTAACTTCGATACGCTTCTTTTAGAAAAAAACGGGAGATTAAACGGAGTTCTGAGCTAAAAGTAATGATATTTCTAAGTTACTTTATTTAATAAAACGTGGATGAATATTATGACGAATTTGAGTTGTTTTGGACAAAAGAAACACATGTAGGCCAAGATACTTGGATACCAACATAGGTATCCAAATGAAACTCATTCTAACCATCCTAACTAAGATCAATCCACTCTCTAACCATTCTAAAATTAAATTTAAATATCTATTTAAACTATTATCATACATACATACACATGGGGTGTCCTAATTTGGGATCTATCAAGTAGGACACAAGACACATATCTAAAATCCTCAAGAGAGCTCCAAATGGCCTTAAATTTGAATCTAAAGGGGACACATGCACGAGGATGGATCCTACGGGTTCAAAAATAATTTATATGCAAAGGAAATCAATTTAAAGGATGGGTTTTACCTATTGGGAGTGGAATCCCAATAAAATTCTTTAAAACACGGCTCCGATACGAAGATCCCTCAAAGTGGACACTCCTCCTTGTACTTCTCTTCCAATCCTTGGTAGCACCCTTCCCTTGGAGAATGGAAATGATTGAGGGAAGATTTGGTGAAAGAACGATTTGATTTGGAGATCAAAACAAAGGGAAGGCTCTCTAAAATTAGGGAAGAACAAAAGAAAAATAAAAGAGGCAAGATTGTAATTAATGAAATGAATCATTCTCCCCTAAAGGTAGTTGCCATAAAGAGTCCATTAGGGCTAATGGAAAATGTCCTAATTGCTCCTCTCTAGTCTCATATGGTTAAGTCTAGACTAGGTTCAAGTTTGGGGTCAAAGGATCTAGTTTTGAGTCTCTAACTTAACTATTCTAACATGATAAAAATTAGTCTAACTAACTAACTTAAATGTTAGGTTTTGTGGGCCATGCTTAACTTAATATTGGGTCCCATCTAGAGTTTAAGCTACCCGGGTCACAATACAAGTCGGAACGAGACGAAACTCAAACCAGACTAAACAAATCTAATAAAAACAATATTAAAAATATAAAATTTTCCCAAAATATTAAAATATGAAAAAATGACCAAATCATAATACATCAATTTAAATATTATTAAAATAATCTAAAATTTACCAATTAATCAAAATCCTAAATAATTCAAAAGTCATAAAATGACCAAAATACCCTCAAGCTAAAATGTGGTAGTGACATTCATCCATGTGGCACTATTCATTCTTGTGGCACTATTTATCGTCCCTGCCAGAACCAGGACAGATGAACTAGAAAATGTCCAAATATTATTTTGGCCATAACTTCCTCAAAATAAGTCAAAATCTAACTTTTTAAAGGTCAAAATTGGGTAGAATCAAATTTCCTACAACATAAGACCATTAGTTTTCAAAAACCACCAAGTTTGATAGATCAAAATCATGAAAATCCATAGAACCCTAGTTTTAGAAACTTAGATCTACACAAAACTATCCATTAAAATCAAAAACTCCAAGAACTAAACTTATAGAGGATGATGAGAAGAACAATATAGACAAATCATATCAAAGAAAAATCAAGAAATGAAAAATACAAGAATCCTCTCCATTTGGTGCAAGATGTACTTGCCTAAATGTTGGTTGGAGGAAAATAAATAAAAGAGTAAATGAGGAGAGAGAAAGAGGAAGAGAATATATATAGGGGTTGGGTTGACTTAAAGAAACCCTAATCTTAAGCATGCTCTTAACCATATGAATAATGACATGTTAAATGCTTCATGCAACAATTAATCAAGTTAATTAATTAAATAAAATCCTAACCACAACACGGTCCAGAAATTCTATCATCGAAATAGTGAACCACGCCTACAACCAAACAAGGACAAGGGGTGGCACACTATTCCGCGATGAGATACTGTTCCATGCCATGCCAGGTGCAAATACAGTATACATACAATCTAGGTACAGGTGCCAGATACCATATACAGAAAAAATCAAAAATTTACGTATTCCAGAAACGGGGAGTGACAGACATCGTGTGGAGATCGATCAGTAATACGTGGTTCTCTACTCTTGTTAACAGTCAAGCGGAAGCTTTCTTCAGATCCAGTCGAGGTGTCAGACAAGGGGACCCTTTATCTTCCACCATCTTCATCATAGCTGCAGAAGCTCTTAGCAAAAATCTTAACAAAATAGTTGCTACCCCCTACCCCCCATTCCGTTTCCAATATTTTCACACCACCAATGGATGCTCGATCATTACCCACCTGGCATATGCCGATGACATCATCATCTTCTCATCCGAAGACATAGGGTCTGTAGAAGTGGTTCATAATACGTTGCAGAGATACACTAGATGCTCCGGACAACGTGTCAACCCCAACAAGAGCGTAATCTATACCCATCACTCGGCCAATAGAGACCACTCATCTACCCTGACTAATATCACTTTCTTTTCTGTTGAGTATCCACCGTTCTCCTACCTTGGCTGCCCGCTGGTGTACGGAAGGTCCAACGCAGGCATTTATGAAGGGCTGGTGGGCAAAATAAGGGAAAAAAATTGAGGGATGGCACAACGCGATCTTATCACCTGGCTGGAAGATGATTCTGATTTAGCACGTCCTCTCGTCCATCCCCATTTACATCCTAGCTGCTTGCTTCCCCCTAATAAGGTGCTCAATTCCATAGAAAACTTCTTCGCCAAGTTCTTATGGGGACACTATGATGGCAAAAATAAGCATCATTGGGCCAGTTGGGACTCTATGGCCAGACCTACATCAGATGGCGATATGCGGTTCTACAGGCTGTCGCACGTCGTGGATGCTTGCTCCATGAAGATGTGGTGGAAGCTCCGAGAGAGCCGTACTCTCTGGGCTCAGTTCATGAAGGCCAGATATTTTAGGTTCACACATCCTTCGGACGCTGGCTTCAATAACATATCTTCAGCATCTTGGCATCGCATCCTTAAGGGGCGACCTCTCGCCGAGCCTTCGATCCGCCTACAACTGGGCTTGGGCGAATCGTCCCTATTCTACGAACGTTGGTCCGGGGATGACCTCCTTCCGTAACTTCCGGCTGCTCCTTCCAACTGCGCGATCAGTGATTTGTGGGATTGCGAGGGAGACTGGAATTGGGAGAAGGCCCGGAAGTGGATCGGGGAGGAGGCAGCAGTAGCGTTGGCTATTGGTTTGAAGATTAAGATGGACCCGGATGCTCTGAGGTGGTCCCTCTCGACCAACGGAGCTTTTTTGCTAGCTTCAGCGATGAGAGTGGTTGGCAGCATTGGAGCGTAATTCCCCATCATCGGACCTTCTTGGCAGTCTTGTATTCCTAAAAATGGTCATTTCTGATTTGGAGAGCACTTCGCAAGAAGCTTCCCACTGATGACGCTTTTACCACTATTGTCTTCAGCTTAGCTTCAGCTTGTCATTACTGCTCGGAGCGACAGTTGGAAAATGCTGAACATATTTTGCAATCAGGTGATCTGGCTTTGCAGGTGTGGACCGTCCTCTCCAACCAGTGCAGACAGCACCATGCTTTTGAGGGCTTCAACGATCTTCTAGCCAACTAGGGTAGCACCTCGCACGGCCACCAGATCATTGCAGCTGCCATCATATGGGTTATGTGGAAGAAGTGAAACAAACTCAGATACGATGTTCACCAATATACTTCTAATCAACTGATCAGGGAGGTCCTCAGACAGACTCACAAAGTTAGCAGACTCTGCAATCACGTAAGGGAGGGTTTTAGCACTCCTTGGTCTACTAATGAGTACTAGGGTGATGTGCGGGAGTCAGCCCCTTGCTCCTTTTATTTTGTTGTCCTTCATTTTGCCTTTACTTGTAAAGGCTTCGACATTTTGTGCCTTACACATGAATAAAGTTGAGGGAGTTTCTTTAATATATATATATATATATATATATATATATATATATATATATATATATATATATATATATATATATCAAATGACCTCTAGCCTAGTGGTTAAGAGATATGCATGCGGCCCGAGTGGTCAGGAGTTTGAATCCCAGTGGGAGCGATTCCAGAAACAATTTACCTGATTCCCAATATATATATATATATATATGTATATATATATATATATATAGAGAGAGAGAGAGAGAGAGAGAGAGGGAGAGAGAGAGAGAGAGAGAGAGGAGAGAATGAATTGTTCAATCCTTTTAACAACTCTCTTGTTGATCAAACCTAAAACCTAAATTAACCTTGAACCTAGTCAGTCAACACTCAACCAGATCTACCATAGTAAATATACCCAGCAATAATTATCAACATGTGATTTTATTTATTCAAATCCCTCCACCAATTATAAAGTACGCAAATTTAATTCATCTATAGCCCATATATTCATATGCAAACTCATCTTATCAGCTATGTCTTATCCCCTGCCAATAAAAAAAAATATAGATGACAAGAGTAGATGTCACCCTCATTATCACCATAGCCCCTTATAACTAATAGAATTTTTCAATATTTTGATGATATTGTTAAAAAATAGTTCAAATATTTAAATTAATATATTTGAATTAAAATTCGTTAAATAATTTAAATATTTTTTGATTTTTTTGTTTTAAATTTAGTTTTTAAAATATTTAAATTTAGTTTTTAAATAGATATTTGTATGGACTAAAAGAGAGAAAATTAGTCTTATTCGTAATTTTTTTTAAGAAATTGTGGATAAGGAAGTTAAATTTTATATTCCGTAAGTTTTTTTAAAATAAAATGGTCCATAATATTCATAGGACTTAGACGACTCACTTTTGAACCGTTTTGAAGACTCTTATATATATATATATATATATATATATATATATATATATATATATATATATATATATATATATATATATATATATATATATATATATGCTAGCAAACTTCACAACCACTCAAAAGAGGCCATGAAGTTTGCCCTCATATTGCGAATAAAGAGTTGTAGCAAGTCTGATAATTAATTGTGAATCTCTCTTATGCTACAAACCTTAAAATGGTAGATCCTCTTAGTTTGCGGATTGCAAAAAGGAAATGCATAAGGCAGGGAAGCTGAGGCATGGGTCATGTTACACAAATGTTTCGAGCGAAACACAAGTGGAGATGATAAGGAGGGATTGCTTGCCCTAGGAGCGAGTTGGAATGAAACAGTACTAACTTTTACTTGCACCATTGAATTAGTATGACTACAAGAAAGGTCTATATACCAAAAGTATCCGGAGGAGAAATAGGAGCAGAAGGTGCGATATTTTTTAGTTTTTTTTTTCGGTTTCTCTCTTTCTGTACTTTAATTATTATGCAGAATTTTTTTTTTCTCTCCCTCCATTACTATTCTCTTATTCTATTTTTTGTAAAGATTTAATCTGCTATATATATATATATATATATATATATATATATATATATATATATATATATATATATATATATATATGTTGGTGTTTTTGCCTTTGGACTAGGAAAGATAGTCCCACATCGGCTACACCAAATGGTGAGTATCTCAATATAATGCATTGCTTGTGTTGAGGTGTACAAATGAGGTGTGGTGGGGCACAAGTGTGTGTCATGTGGGAGTATTTTCCGAGAAAGAAAAAAGGATTAATTCTGACAAAGATATAAGTTGATTTTTGTTGTGCACACTCGGATTCGGACACGGACTCCAGGATGTCTCGTGCATGCACGGGAGTGTTCGGGGGTAGGCGTGGACTGGCACACTTCTATGCTAATTGTGGGATGATCTAAAATATCAAACTCTATTTTTGAGCATTGGTATTTTAGTCCCACATCGGATAGGAGAAGAGGTGAAGTCTCAACTCCACTCTATAAATAGAGCCCCTTGGCCTCCTTTGAAAGATGCACCAAGAAGAGAGTTAAGGGAGTCCGTAAAGTCCAGGAAGCCCGTTCAAGTCTCAAATATTGACTTACGAGCGTTCCAGAAGTTCTTCGTGAACTTGCTGGTTCCTGGAAGCAGATTGTGGTGGAACGAATCTTGCTTTGAGCAAAGGTGATCTTAATCACCCCAGCAAGAACCTTTCCTCTTCTTCTTTCTTCTCCTTCATCTGAGTTGTAACTCAGTTCTGTCCGTCAGCAACCGCGATTGCGAGGAAGAACATGAGATTTATTTTCTGATTATTGTTGCTTTTTGTAATCAGATTCATATTATAGTGTTCCTCTTGGATCTCGAGAATTATCAGAAGGTGAACGTTTGTTGAACCTCTGATCTCGACATAGAGTCTACCATCTTTGGTCAAGCCCCGAGACTAACAATCTCAAAGCAAGATCCTTGTAGATGGAGAACTCTCGTGCTTCTCTCATCGATACCAGCTTTAACAAGTTGGAGAATTTCGACGGAGAATATTTCCAAATCTGGAAGAGGAAGGTCACCCTTAATCTTTAACTCGTGGACGTAGACCATGTGTTGATTGAGGATGAATCGACGATTCTAGAAGGAGGAACTGTCGATGCTATTGCTGCTGCACTCGTCAAGCAGAGCAAATGGAAGAGAGAAAATAACATATGCAAACTGCTGATTCTCAATTCTATGGAAGACTCTCTGCCAGAGTCATATTCCAATAAGGTGAAGGCCAAACAGATCTGGAATTCTTTGGATAAGCTATATGAAGATGATGAGAACATGTCCAAAATCTTCATCGTCGAGAAGTACCACAAGTGGCTCTTCGAAGACGAGATGCGATGCTACCTCAAGTAAATGAATTCCTGAAGTTGCGCCAGAAGTTAGATGACGAGAAGATGCCCCTCGTTGACAAGTTTGTCGTTGGAGGGATAGTCTCAAAACTTCCTGCTGGTTGGAGCAACTTCTATGCTAGAATGCATCGGAAGAAGCTGGACATTAGCTTGGAAGATCTTCTACAAGAGATCCACGTTGAGGACGAAATACGATCTCAACAGAAGATGGACTCTCTGTCCAAACAACTAGCTAAGGCCAACTTGGTACAGACAAGAGAGTTCAAAGGGAAGCAGGTGGCTTCTCATCACAAGAAGAAGGACTCCACAAATCTGAATGTGAAGGGTCCTTCGTTCAAGCAACAGAAGTCCAAGTCCCACGTGACTTGCTTCAACTGTGGCAAGAAGGGTTACTACAAGATTGAATACAAATCCAAGCCCAAACAAGCTGAGCAAGGTGAGCCTAGCAAGGTTTCCATGGTTTCTAACATTGCTGCTATGATTGCTCATGTCACAGCTGTGGGAGCTGACTCTGACTGGTGGATAGACACTGGTACGACCTGCCATGTCTGCTCTGACAAGGAATGGTTCGTCATATACCAGCCAACTTCTGAAAAAGTTATCATGGCGAACCAAGCCCAAGCTGAAGTTCTGGGGACGGAACTGTGGAGCTGAAACTCACATCGGGAACACTCTGACGCTTCAAGGTGTGAAGCACGTTCCGGTGATTGCAAAGAACCTGATCTCTGGAAGCCTGCTTAGCAACGTAGGCTTGAGGATGGACATCAATGCTGGCCTGATGGTGATGTCCAAGAAGGGAACATACTTCGGAAAAGCTTTTCAAACTGAAGGGATGTTCAAAATTCAGCTTGTAAACCAGTCAAATGTAATCAATGCAATCTCTCATTCTGATTATTCTCTTGAGTTGTGGCATAACAGGCTAGGACATGTTCACTATAAAAGAATTAACAAAATATCCAGTCTAGGACTTATCTCCAAATGTGGGGGTAAGTAGAGAAGTGTGAAGTATGTGCTCAGACAAAGATCACAAGGAAACCCTTTCATCGGGTCAATCGAAGCACAGATCTTCTGGAGTTGGTGCACTCCGATATCTGTGACTTCAAGCAATTCTCTACAAAAGCCACGATGAAGTATTTCATAACCTTCATCGATGACTTCTCAAAGTACGCGTTCGTCTACTTGCTCAAGTCTAAAGACGAAGCGTTTGAGAAGTTCAAGGAGTTCAGGGCCGAGGCTGAACGACAAACTGGACAACAACTCAAGAGGCTAAGGAGTGATCGAGGCGGAGAGTATCGCTCTCATGAATTCACATCATTCTGCAAAGAACATGGAATCATAAACGAGACTACTGCTCCATATTCTCCTTAATCTAACGGAAGTAGCAGAGAGGAAGAACAGAACGTTGACAGAAATGATGAACTCAATGCTGCTAACTGCGGGTCTTCCTAAATGCTACTGGGGAGAAGCTGCATTGACGGCCACTTTTATTCTAAATAGAGTGTCGTATGCAAATTCGGACGTAACTCCTCATGAACTCTGGTTCAAAGTCAGACCTAACTTGAATGTCATTCGAGTGTGGGGGTGTTTGGCTTATGTGAAGCTTCCAGATCTGAAGATTCAGAAGCTGGGGACAAGGACTACGAAGACGATCTTCTTGGAGAATGCAGAGAAGAGTGATGCTCGAAGATTTCTTGATATTGAGTCAAATCATATCATCGAATCTCACGATGCTGAATATTTTGAAGACAAGTTTGCAAGGCACAAGAACATTATTCTAACGGACATTCCGGAGAATGATGAAGGTGCAAAGGAGACTGAGATCTTCAATGAGCCAGTTGTCCAAGATGAAGTTGTTGCTGAGTAGACAACGATTGAACCAGAACTCGCTGAGCCGTCGTCGAAGCGAGCGAGGAGGCCGAAGAACTTCGGAGATGACTTCATCACCTATCATGTGGAAGCAGATCCGCTTACCTATGATGAGGCGATGAAGACCAGAGATGCTGTTTTCTGGAAGGAGGCGATAGACAGTAGAATTGAATCAATTACCTCCAATAACACTTGGGTGTTGATTGATCTACCTGAAGGAGCAAAACCTATTGGATGCAAGTGGATCTTCAATAAGAAGATGAAAGCTGATGGAACCATTGATAAGTTCAAGGCCAGGCTAATGGCAAAAGGATTTTCTCAGAAGTAGGGGATCGACTACTTTGACACGTATGCTCCAGTAGTCCGGATGACCACCATCAGAATATTGATTGCTCTCGTAGCGATACATAAGATGGTGATACATCAGATGGATGTAAATACGGCATTCCTGAATGGCGAGCTGACCGAAGAGATCTACATGCAACAACCAGAAGGGTTTGTCGTCAAAGGTCTTGAAGACAAAGTTTAAAGTTGGTAAAATCTCTGTATGGTTTAAAGCAAGCTCCCAAAATGTGGCATGAGAAGTTTAACAAAGTCATAAGGTCAAATGGCTACAGGGTCAGTGAAACAGACAAGTGCGTCTATACGAAGTTTGCTGACGGAAGAGGAGTCGTCGTTTGTCTATACGTGGACGACATGCTAATCCTAGGTACGGATATAAGCTGTGTCACGGAGACAAAGAAGTTCTTCTCGACGAAGTTCAGTATGAAGGACTTGGGGGATGCTGATGTTATCTTGGGACTCAAGATCATCCGGATAGACACTGGATTAGCACTGTCACAATCTCATTATATTGAGAAGATGCTCACTCGATACGGGTATCATGATCTTCCTTTAATTGATACGCCGTACCATGGTGATCAGAAGCTGGAGCCAAACTCGAAAGAAAGCGTCAGGCAGTTGGAGTATGCTAGCGTCATCGGGAGTTTGATGTACGCTACTACTGCCACTGGGCCTGACATAGCTTTCGCGGTGGGAATACTGAGTCGATTCACTAGCAATCCAGGCATTGAGCACTGAAAAGCTGTGAAGCTGGTTATGAGATATCTGTAGGTCCTAAAAAATCAAGTTGCATCAATCAACAAAGTCAAAAATTCAAGATATTCATCATTTTGATGAATTGCGCAGACAACAGATTGTACAGACATCACTTTGTGCAGGCTGGTTTGCGCATGTTCCCAACTGCGCAGGCTGACATGGCAGAAGTCATCATTGACTGAATCAAATCAGATCTTCCTGACAGCTGACAACACGAATAACGAGGAGGCTGTTCGTTTTTGATGCCGCACAGTGCTCGAGGGCGGCTGACAGGTGGCAGCGCAATCCGTGGTTGCGCAAACCATTCATGCGCAATCCGTGGTTGCGCAAACCATTTATGCGCAATTCACTTTGCGCATTCTACCAACATAACTGACTAATTACATGTGGCATTCATGCCATCAAATGCTCATTACGTGGCAACTGTCTATGCACGATCATGCGCATTTCAATCAACTAATGCCATGTGTCTCAGATAGTTGGCCCACGATCCAATAACTGCCTGCGCAATCCAGTGCTGCACAAACCAGTTGCTGCGCAAATCAGCTTGCGCAGTCCAAAATAACTGAAAGTTAGTTATTTTCAGAACTCTATAGAGTTTCAAGTCTTCATTTTAAGAAAAAAAAAGATCAGAGATCAGAAATCAGAGAGTTCAGGAGTTCTTGCCAAAGTGCTGCTGCATTCTTCCGAGACTTTTGTCTTCAACTTCAGAGGCTTTTGCCTTCAATTTTCAGAGTTGTTTTCAACTTCAAAGGCTTCGTCTTCAAAGTTCACATCGTCCAAGGGATAAAGCAATCGTCATCAAGATTGGATTCCTATAGTTGTAATTTTCCCAGAATTCTTGTAATCTTTATTACAGTTTGTATCAATAAAGTTTTATACTTTTGTTTTTGCAAATAAAATGGCGACTCTGCTGGGGACAACTTTCTCCTCCGATGAGGAAGTAGCAACTCAATGTGACGTAGCGTCTATCGGGAAGACGCAGAAGACACTGGTTGTTAAGGTCAACCAGACAGCCTACGAGGCGATGCTTAACTCCAAGACCACTCCCCGTACTGTAGCCACTTCTGCCAAGAGCAAAGTGCGCTCAGTTTGGGTCTCCAAGTCTGCACAATCTGGCAGTTTTGCCACCAAGGATGCTGTACCAACTGTTGCACAATCTGCTAGTCAGACTGCTGCACAAACTGCTGTGCCAACTGTTGCACAGTCTGTCTCAGTAACTGCTGCACAATCTGTTGTAGTCAAGGCTGCGCAGTCTGTTGTAACTGTTGCACAGGCTACTTCATATGCTGCCTTGTCAAAACAGAAGACTCCTATGACTCTGGCGCAATTGGCAGTGGCTTTTCCTACGCAAAATAGCACTCCAGTAACTAAAATACATCCTAAGCACTCTAAGACAAGAACTCCTGATGCACTTCCTACCAAAGCTTCTAATGCACAAATGACTAGTGCACCTTCCAGCCATGCGCAAACCAAGTCTGCACAATCCAAGAAAAACAGCCTTTTGGCTAAATTCCCTTCTTCTCACAATAAAAGAAGAGATTCTACTCCTCTTTCCAAACACCCTATTGCCTCTGCGCAATCTACTGAGGGTAGTCCTTTGACTATTCCTCCTTCTCTTCAAAGCAAAGGAAAAGGTCCATTGGTCTTTTCTCAAACTTCCTTGTCTCATGACTTGGAAGATAACAGAGGGAAACGCTCTTTAGCTAACCCTTCATCTCAAAACAAAGGAAAAGGCCCTTAGGTCTTTTCTCAGTCTTCTTCAGTCTTTACTGAAGAAGATCCATCTCAATGTGTCTCGGCACCAATCAGTTCGAGAATTCTGGCGAACAAGGATTCTTCTTTCCTTTATAACAAGGGTACTTGTACTAATCAAAGAGGTATTCTGCCTACTCCGATAGCAGAATTCCAGGACCTTCCGACTCTCCAAATTTGTCGTTCCAGACAGGGAAAACTGTTAGTGTCTCAAACAGAAACTCCTGGGGGTGAATTTGCTAACCTCAAAACTTATCTTAATCGACCCACTTCGGTAAAACGAAAATAGCCAATGCCGAAGGTTAAACATCATCAGAAACAAATCTCCAAGGTCAAAAATCCTGACACTTATGCCAATGAAGTGAGTACTTCCCTGTATACTCAAGGGACTAAACATTTGAAGAATCGGAATCATGTTCCAAATCTTATCAAAGAACAGATCCCTCGGAACTTTCCTCGTCCTATTGTAGATCTTCGAGAACATCTAAGACAAAAACAGGATAATGTCTCAATATCTCCATCTCAACCATCTGATCATCACTGTAATCATAAAGTCATCATCCAATGCTGTTGTCAAACGACAAAACGATCTGTCTTCGATCGTTTAACTTTTGCTAAATCTGAATCTATGTCAGAAGAAGACGAAGTTTTGTATGCTTATGTTAACATGACTTCCCGAGACACTGGGAGTAAAAGATGCTCTAAGCATGGTAGACTCCATAAGCCAAGCCAACGGTATTTGGAATTACTTCAAGAATCTTCTGAAGGAGTATTTGAACATACCCGTTCTCGAAGCCGAGATACAATCGATCAAAGGAATCTTCCTCAAAACCCTTCAAGTCATCTTCCTGTTTCCAGTCAGGAGATGATTCATTTTCTGATTATGATGCATACAGTGAAAGTTCTGAAGAAACAGTATCTTCCACTGTGCCAAGAGAAGTGACGGCTTATGTTGTCACCGATGATCCAGATGCTTCAACTTCCGCAAATTAGGAACAGCGAATTGCTGCACTCGAAGACAAATTAAAAACCATGGCTGAGATGGTTGCTAGTATGCATTCCATCATTGTAGCACAACATGTTACACCACCAACTGCACCTATTACTAGTCCAGAGATCATAGCATCTTCAATACCTGCCAATACTGGGCTGGGGGTAGTGCCTCCCCAAATGCCTCCTGTACAAGTGCAAGTACAAACTACGCCTAGCCAGTCAGGAGCTGGGGGTAGTGCTTACAACGCTGTTCCTCCTCCTACCATTATAACTCAATCTGCTCCTTCTTCTTCATCAGAAGACGCCAATGAAGCTGTCAAACTCTTACGAACCCAGTTTGAAGCATTTAAAGAGAAAGACAATCTACAAAGGTTGGGGATTAAACAGCCCTATCCGGTTGAATGGAAGGATGTCCCGATTCCCCCAAAGTACAAAATCCCTACAATCTCTCTGTTCGATGGTAGTACTTCCCCGAGTCAATTCATCAATCATTTTGAGGTAATGACTGTTCAACTTCAGCCAAATGACGCTCTTCTTACCAGAGTGTTCGTCGGTTGTTTAGCCGGCGTAGCATACGACTGGTACAGAAGTTTGCCCGATGGTTGCATCACATCCTTTTCAGGTCTTAAACAAATCTTTCTGGAACGGTTCTATGAAGGGTTTAATGATATGACTATGTCAGCTCTCAACAAAATCAAACAAAAACATAATGAAACTGCTGAGAGCTTTATTGAACGGTTCCGCCGTGAAGCTTTGAAAATGCCTCCAGGGACTCCAGCTGCTGTCACTATTGATACTTGTAAGGCAAATCTTTTACCTATTATCAGTATGTGGACGGGATCTACCCAATTTCAAGATTGGCCCTCATTCATCGTCAACGCCAAAGCTGCTGAAGTAAGTGCCAACAAGTTCAAACAATTGGGGGTACAAATGTCTAACCCTGATCGCGATGAGCATCAGAATTCAGGTGGTGGCAATCGCCAGAACAATCGCAAAGCGAAAGAGACTTTAAACATTAACTTGAATAAAAATAAAGAATCTTTGGCTGTCAATGTGGCCCCACCTACATCTACTCCTACTCCTTCTGCACCTCCACCGAGGGAACCTCGTCCGAAGGTAGAATATTCCTTTGACGAAAATGACACGGCAAGTATCTTTGTGTGTTTACTCAAAAGCAATAAAATTCAACTCCCTGATCCAAAGAAACCTGATGAAGTCAATAAGACTGATCATCCCAAGTATTGTGTCTATCACCGATTCATTGGACATCCTACTCGAGCATGCTATGTGCTCAAAGGTAAGATTCAAGAGCTTGTCAATGCAGGTGTAGTCACTTTGCAACAAGATGAGAAGACTGTTACTGCAAATATGGTTTCAGTCCAATTTGGAAATTTCCCTCCGCAGATGATACAGCATGGTGTCATTCCAATTCCTAAAGCAACCCTTGAGATTGAGAATCTCCCGCTTCCATCCAATGAAGGTCTTATTCCCTTGTCTCTTGACAACGGTGAAATTATGTGGATCCATCCTGATCTTGCTCCAGAATTTGAGATATTTTCCAAGAAGAAAACTCGTTCTAAAGGCAAAACCAAGATTTACAACATGGTATCTTTTGATCCCATTGTTGACGAAGAGATTCTGTTAGGCACCAGATCAGGGAAAGCTTATTTAAAAGATCATTCTGAAGGTCAAAGGGATCCTGCTTCTTCTTCCGAACCTGCTCCGGCACAACCTGCATCTGCTGAAGAGGTCCCTTCTACATCTTCACCAGTTGTAGTATCAATTCCTCCTAAGCCAACAACGGCTGATAAAGGCAAGCAACAAGTTCGATTTGACAAACCTTTAAAGAAGTCATCTCCTACTGGGCTTGAGAAGCCTTACAACTTTGATATATTAGCTCAATTAGCTAATACACCAGCTAGGCTGTCAATCTTTGAACTCTTGCGTCTTTCCAAAGAGACACGAGAAACTCTAAGTGAAGCTCTGATGCAGGCCGAAACTTGCTTAACTCTTCTCAAGAAGCCAGAATCAGAACCAGTCTCTTGTCATCACAGTCATAGTATTTTGGAACTGATCCCAAATATTACTTTCACTCAGGATGATATGCTAATGGAAGATAATAGACATGATCGTCCTCTTTACTATACAGGATATGTAGATTCAATGAAGGTTGATCGTATCCTGATAGATCCAGGGTCTGCACTTAGTATTATGCCAAAGACAATGCTAGATGCATTGAAGATACCAGTGCATAGTCTTTCAACCACGATCACTACTATTCTGGGATTTAACCAAGGAAAGAGTGAACCTTTGGGCAAGATTCGCCTAAAACTCCAAATAGGCAATCTTCGCACAAAGGTGACCTTTTATACCATTGACAATCATGGTTGTTCTTACAATGCTCTCCTGGGAAGGCCATTCCTCCATGAACACAATGTTGTTCCATCAACTCTTCATCAATGCTTTAAATACGTTGATGACAAAGGACAAGTTCACAAGGAAGTTGCGGACCTTTATCCTTTCAAGGGTGTTGAAGCTTATTGCAACGATGCTCGTATGTACAAGGATGAATTTATGAAGGTGGTATTGGCTATGGATACTGAAGAAGATCAAAAAGCGGTACCTCAAGACACTCTTATCATACCTGTTAAGGGGCGAGTTTTTCATCCTCAATCTTCCAAACCACTGGTTATTCACTTACCAGTTCAAAAGAAATCAGTTGATGCTGATGAAAATCAAAGGGAGCTCACCTCTTCTGAGCCACTTGTTATCGACTTACGTCGTAACAAAGACAAAAAGCAGCTCATTCCTTCTGAGCCACTTGTTGTTGATCTAAATCGCAATAAAGAAAAAAGGGAGCTCACCTCTTCTAAGCCACTTATTATCGACCTCCGTCGTAACAAGCCTCCTCCACGTTCTTCTTCTCCCCCTCTTGTAATCAATTTGACCAAACCTGCTAAGGTTAAAGGTCCTGTTGTAAATACTGATGTACAAATCAATGAAAAAGCACCTACTTTCCAGTATATTGATGTTATTTATTATACTAAAAGTTATTTGGATATGTTAGATAGCTTCCAATCAATTACACTGGGAGTCGTACAATCTCTTCAGACAGAAGTCTCGCTTGAAGATCCAGATGATTCTTACCGTATTCACCCTTCTTTGAAGAAAGGTGAAAGTCCAACCTTTTTATATAAAAGACCGAAAACAAAGATTAACTATACGGATGATAGCAAAGTTAATGATACGGGACGTCTCCAGTTCCATCGTTATAGTCAACAATCAAAAGACATCCTCCGAAAGATGGGTTACGACTTCAAGAGCGGCCTTAACTATGGTAAAGGTAGACGAACTCCCATTCGTACAACAGTTCCAAACGGAAAATCACAAATGTATTATGACAGGACCAAGAAAGGTCTCGGATATACTTCTCCTCCAATGTTATCCCCAGCAGTTTCCAACTCTGACAGCGAAGAACGTTCTAATTCTTCTGATTCCAGATCATGGGATTTCGATACCAGCATCGGTGAAGTCCATCGTATAATCGTATCTTCTGATATGGTCTCCGTTGAACTACCAGAAGGCTGTGATGAAGATGTTGAAGAAAGTCCGAAAACAGATCCTTGGGCTCAACATATGGATAACCAATGGGTACTTCGTTTTGAACAACGTGAACCTCCTACTGAAGATCAACTAATTCAAATTGATGTAGGGGAAAGAGAGTCACCTCGGCCAATCTTTATTAGCAAGAATCTTCCAGAAGCAGATAAGCAAGAGTTGATTCTTCTTATTAAAGAATACATTGACGTCTTTGCTTGGAGTTACGAAGACATGTCAGGTTTAGATCCCAAGATTGTTACTCACAAACTGAACATTCTTCCTAATGCTAAACCGGTCAAACAGCAACAAAGGCAATTTAAGCCTGAAATGATGGACGCAATTGATGATGAAGTCAAGAAGCTCATCGCTTGTGGCTTTATTCGAGAAGAGCAGCATCCTTATTGGGTAGCCAATGTCGTCCCAGTTCTGAAGAAAACTGGAAAAGTTCGAGTCTGCATCGACTTCCGAGATCTCAATGAAGCATGTCCAAAAGATGAATTTTCTCTTCCTATCACAGACGTCATGATTGACAATACTTGTGGGTTCGAGCGAATATCTTTTATGGATGGATTCTCCGGATATAATCAAATTAAAATGCATCCTGAAGATGAAAAGCATACATCTTTTCGCACTCCTCGAGGAGTCTATTATTACACAGTGATGCCATTTGGTCTTAAGAACGCTGGTGCAACCTACCAACGGACTATGAGTACTATTTTTAGAAAACATCTTCGTAAAACAGTCGAATGCTACGTTGACGATATTGCTGTCAAAAGTCGTCTAAAAGAAGATCACATCCAAGATTTGAGAACAATATTTAATCTCATGCGTCAACATCAGCTCAAGATGAATCCCACCAAGTCATTCTTGGGTGTCTCTAGTGGCAAATTTCTCGGCTTCGTCATTACCTCTAAGGGTATACACGTGGATCCCGAGAAGATCAAAGCCATTCAAGAGATGCGTCCTCCACGCAACCTAAAAGAGCTACGAGGATTCCAAGGCCGACTTGCGTACATCAGGCGATTCATTTCGAACTTGTCTGGACGCTGCAGACCATTCACTCAACTAATGAAGAAGGGTGTATCTTTTGTTTGGACTGAAGAGTGTCAACGAGCATTCGACGATATCAAACAATATCTTATGAACCCACCAGTGTTGGTGCCACCTATCTCTGGTATTCCATTCTTGATGTATGTCCGTGCTATGGATCATTCATTGGGTGCTTTACTTGCCCAAAAGAATAAAGAAGGCCATGAACAAGCTATCTACTATCTTAGCCGAACTATGATTGGTGCTGAACACCGTTATAGTCCGGTCGAGAAAGAATGCCTGGCTCTCATGTTTGCTGTGCAAAATACGAGGCATTATATCATTGGTCAAACTATTCATGTTATATCTCGAGTTAACCCTCTCCGAGTACTCATGAAGAAACCGAGTACACTTAATTCTCGGTTGGCTACATGGGCAATCCTGCTAGCTCAATATGACATGGTGTATATTCCACAAAAATCTGTCAAAGGTCAAGCGTTGGCGGACTTCTTAGCAGCTCATCCTGTGCCTGAGACATCTAAACTCTATGTTGAAATTCCTGACAAGACATTAGAAGTCAATATGATCTCCGAAGAGTTTCCAACCTGGCGTTTATTCTTTGATGGTGCATCAAGAATTGGACCAAATGGGGCTATAGTGGCAGGTGTTGGAGTTGTTCTCGTTTCTCCAGACGGATTAACTATCCAAAGAGCCTACTCTTTAGATGAACCTTGCTCTAACAATGTGGCAGAGTACAATGCTTTACTTGTCGGCCTTCAGCTAGCTAAACAACTGAATGTTGAATATCTGGAAGTCTATGGTGATTCTAAACTGGTTGTGAACCAGGTTAGAGGAACCTATGAAGTCCGTCATCAAGACCTGGTGCCTTATCATGAAGCGGCAATCAATATAGCTACATCATTCAAAGCTTTCTTCATCGACTATGTTCGACGAGCTTGCAATACTGAAGCCGATGCTTTGGCCAATCTTGCAGCTGTCTTAGCCATCCCTATCAAAAGACATCAGGTGGTGGTTATTTCTAACCGAGAACTGTTCTGTATTGAGAATAATCGTAATATTGAATTTAGCAATCTTGTTGAAGTTAATGTTATTGATGACGATTGGAGAACTCCTTTTATCGATTTCGTAGTACATGACATACTCCCTGAAGATCCTAAAGAGGCTACAAGCGTTCGACGTCGATCTCTACGATTCTATTACAATCAAACCACCAAAACACTCTATCGGCGAACTTATGATGGTCTTCTTCTACGCTGTTTAGCTGGTGATGAAGCCAAACAAGTATTGCGTGAAGCTCATGATGGCGTCTGTGGAGCACATCAACCTGGTCCTAAATTACAGGATCGCATCCGACGCATGGGTTACTATTGGCCCTCTATGGTATCAGATGCCATTGAATATGCAAGAAAATGTCGTGCTTGTCAAATCCATGCAGACTTCACTCATCAACCCTCGGAATTCTTACACCCGACTGCTGCTTCCTGGACTTTTGAAGCTTAGGGTATGGACATCATAGGTCCTATTAATCCTCCTTCTTCTAGAGGACATTGGTTTATATTGGCGATAACCGATTACTTCTCCAAGTGGACTGAAGCTATACCTCTGGCTGAAGTCAAGACTAGCAGTGTCATCAACTTCGTTAAACACCATGTCATCTATAGATTCGGTGTACCTCGCAGAATCATTCATGACAATGGACCTCAATTCATTAGTCAGAAGTTCACTAGATTCTGCGATGATCATCGGATTAACAATGTTGCTTCGACGGCCTACAATCCTGCTGCTAATGGCTTAGCTGAAGCCTTTAACAAAACCATTATTAAGCTCCTTAAGAAATTTGTATCCATTAACAAACGAAATTGGAGCGAGAAACTTGGCGAATGTCTTTGGGCCTATCGAACTACAGTCCGTAATCCCACAGGCTTTACACCTTTCTCTTTGGTGTATGGCTGTGAAGCTGTCCTTCCTTTGGAGTTACAAATTCTTTCTTTAAGGATTGCTATTCTCAAAAGCCTCACCAAACAAGAATAAAGGTTTCTTATGAATAACAGCGTCTGCTGATTCCAAGGGCTGTCCATTCAATAAACACAGTAGAGTCTCATTGTCTTGAGATATCAGAATCGCTTGACGGAAAGTCGGTAAATCATACTGGGGATAATGTACATGGGAGAGATCCTCTTTATACTCAGACTCTGAAAGAGTTCCCACAAAAGTTTCATATTCTGGATCTTCT
The DNA here is from genome assembly GCA_029216955.1 of Iris pallida. Classification (NCBI taxonomy): domain Eukaryota; kingdom Viridiplantae; phylum Streptophyta; class Magnoliopsida; order Asparagales; family Iridaceae; genus Iris; species Iris pallida. The sequence goes on along the minus strand of JANAVB010017196.1, from coordinate 4,580,319 downwards.
CTCACATTAACTGCATCAAACAGAGGAAATAAAGATGAGTACAAGTCAAGTCAAAGATTCTGTCATCAGTTTGCGCAAAATCAGAATGCGCAGCATCAGATTACGTAGCATCAGTTTGCGCAAACATCAGACTGTGCGAACAAACAGCCATCAGTTTGCGCTGACTATCTCGCGCAAAGCAGCAGATTGCGCTGACATCTGCCAGCGCAATTCAACCGATTGCGCAGAAAGTCTCTCTTCATAAAAATGAAGAGTTAACTGATTTGTGCAACCAGAACCCTAAAAAGGGTGGCGCAGTATGATCGCATCTCTAAAAAGAGATGGATTTTGAAGAACAGTAAGATCAAAACCCTAAAAAGGGTTTTTGGTTCAAAAGTTCTCTACCTGACATTGCGGGGTGCGCGGATTCATGACGAGAAGCTCGTCGTGCAACTCTGTCTGATGACTCGGCCGGGGCCTTGCCCTTATCGGCTGTGGAGGATCGTCGGGGCGCCATGACAAATCGTCGGAGGAGGAGAATAGTGAAGGTTTTCTTCTCAAAAAGTTCGAAAGATTGCAAAGTAAAGAATTGAAAACGAAAAGAGGGGTATTTATAGTTTTTGAAATACGAAACGGATGCCTCGGATTGCGCCTAAACTTGTGGTCTATTCGCTTTGCGCAGACAGCTCATCATATTGCGCAAAACGATTCAACATTCAAAAATTCAAAGTATTTCAAAATTTTGATTATAATCAACTTTCGAAAACTTTGAAGGGGGTCTTGTAGGTCCTAAAAAATCAAGTTGCATCAATCAACAAAGTCAAAAATTCAAGATATTCATCATTTTGATGAATTGTGCAGACAACAGATTGTGCAGACATCACTTTGCGCAGGCTGGTTTGCGCATGTTCCCAACTGCGCAGGCTGACATGGCAGAAGTCATCATTGACTGAATCAAATCAGATCTTCCTGACAGCTGACAACACGAATAACGAGGAGGCTGTTCGTTTTTGACGTCGCACAGTGCTCGAGGGCGGCTGACAGGTGGCAGCACAATCCGTGGTTGTGCAAACCATTCATGCGCAATCCGTGGTTGCGCAAACCATTTCTGCGCAGTTCACTTTGCGCATTCTACCAACATAACTGACTAATTACATGTGGCATTCATGCCATCAAATGCTCATTACGTGGCAACTGTCTATGCACGATCATGCACATTTCAATCAACTAATACCATGTGTCTCAGATAGTTGGCCCACGATCCAATAACTGCCTGCGCAATCCAGTGCTGCGCAAATCAGCTTGCGCAGTCCAAAATAATTGAAAGTTAGTTATTTTTAGAACTCTATAAATAGAGTTTCAAGTCTTCATTTTAAGAAAAAAAAAAGATCAGAGATCAGAAATCAGAGAGTTCAGGAGTTCTTGCCAAAGTGCTGCTGCATTCTTCCGAGACTTTTGTCTTCAACTTCAGAGGCTTTTGCCTTCAATTTCCAGAGTTGTTTTCAACTTCAAAGGCTTCGTCTTCAAAGTTCACATCGTCCAAGGGATAAAGCAATCGTCATCAAGATTGGATTCCTATAGTTGTAATTTTCCCAGAATTCTTGTAATCTTTATTACAGTTTGTATCAATAAAGTTTTATACTTTTATTTTTGCAAACAATATCTCAAGAAGACTCAGACATATGCACTGCACTTCAGCGTAGAGCCGCCGGTAGTACAAGGCTTCAGTGATGCTAGCTGGTGCTCAGAGTTAGAGAGCGAGAGGTCCACAAGTGGATTCATTTTCACAATGGGTGGAGCTTCTATATCGTGGAAGTCGAAGAAGCAGACTATGCTCTCGCGATCATCTATGAAATCTGAGTTCTTTGCACTTGATACTGCAGTAGATGAAGCAGAGTGGCTTCGGAAGCTCTTGTATGATCTTCCAGTGGTTGGGGCCACTACTACAAAAAGACCTATTAATGACGCTCGACTGGGAGCTTTAATGACGGCTGATACATAGCGTTATCAAAGTTGAGAAATACCTTTTACTATAACGGTTTAGACTATTTATAGGCTTTTAATAACGTTTATTAAATAAAGCGTTATTAATAGTTAAAAGCGGTGGCAAACTTGTAATAAACTTTCTGTAATATATTCTATCCCCCCACGATCTTATTCAGAAGAACTCTCCTTCTCCTTTCCCTCCTCTCCCCAAACCCTAAAATTTTCCTCTCTCTTTCACCCCACCCCTGCCGCCTCTCCCTCCCTCTCCAACGATCCTCCGCCGTCGGATTCTCCTCCCTCCGTCGCACAAAGCCTGCCGCCCCTCTCATTACCGTCCGATCGCTCGGGGAGGAGGAACAGGGAGGAGGCCGTGATGGCGCTGGCGGAGATGGGAAGGGGGACGGAGAGCCTCCCCACTGACCTCGTGGCGGCCCTAATGCCAAGTGATCACAAACAAGATCCGCCAGACCCTAATTTCCTCCTCCAAATCTAGGGTTTGGATCCGGCGCCCCTAATGCCGACGACGTCGAAGCGGTTCCACAGGAGCGGCGGCGGCGGAGGCGGAGGATGCCGTCCTCCGGCCGTGCTCTTCCTCCTCTTCCTCTCCGTCCTCGCGCCCCTCATGTTCCTCTGTGCTCAGATTTCTCACGGTCAGTCCTCTCGCTTCCCTTCTTCTGATCGGCGTCGCTCTTGGTTGGATCTTGTTATTCTGTGTAGTAGTCGTTTGAACTAGCAATGATCGATTTTGAGTTACTTTGAATTGTGCAATTTCATCAAAATAACTAGGAATTATAGATCTGACGATGGCATGACATAGTTGAACCCTTATGGAAGTGATTATCGCAGGGAAAAACAACAACTTAAGTGGAAGAGATTTTTGTAATTTTACACAATACATACAGTTTGGGTATGAAGATATTAATAAGCCACGAGGAACGACCTACTTATTTGTATTTTTTCTTCTCCACCTCTTGTTTGTGATCACTTGGCGACACGTACTGGACATGGGGACACGGTACTATTTTAGGAGTGTCCGACAACCATTTTTGGAAGGCATCCGTGTTTCCCAAGTATTTGGTAAATGTGTCTCCTAGTTGTTGATTTTGCTAGGGGGTCTGTGTCTTCTCTTCAGGCCCTGGCATCAGTTGATTTTGCTAACAGATATCAATATTTCGACTTAGGAAATAGCAACACGTGAGAAGCAAATAAAACCTTGTATAAAGAAAATGAACCATTTACAACACTGAGGACACAAAACCATCTGCTAGAGTCACTTTTGAATTTTCTAAAGGCGATAACATTGGGTAGAAAGTAACACCTAAACTAATAAAATACTCGGGACAAGCAGTTGCACTAATGCTTATTAATTGTGATAGATATAATATGAAACAAGACCAATTTCTCAGCAGCTTTGTTTTATGTAAATCGAGAATTTTCTACATATGAATTTCGTTTTAAAGGGAGTTATCTTGATACCAACCATTGTATTCCATATTCTTTTAATCAAATTAACGGACAAGTATCTGACCTAAAGTTTGGTACTTGTGGCTTGAAAGGCTGGGAGTGTCATTATATGAGTTTGGCAGTTTTCTAATATTGAAAACAAATACTAGTTATTGTTGTAACTTTAGGCTGCAGAATTCTTCTACAGTAAAAGAAATTCCACGAAAAAAGAAGCAACTTCAGAATATCAATGTAGTATTGTAGCTACAAATTTTAGTTAACTAGCATAATGTACTGGAACTAAAAAGTCTTGGTAGTAGAGGATTTTTTGATAAACCAGAAGCACAAAATAACTTAGGCTTCTCATTTACTGCTTAGTCAGTATGTGCATTTATATACCAGCCATTTCTTAAGTCTTCAGTAGATTGCGAGACTGTTAATGGGAGATGAGTTATAGATGAACAACCATATTCACTACATTTATCTTTAAATGCCTGTATGCATCAGCCGATAGCTTTTGTTCTTGTTATGAGTAGAAACTAGCAAATATATTGGACAAGTAACGCCAGACCAAGCGCCTATATCCTATCAATTTTCTGCTTGGTCTATTACCTTATTTGAAATGCAATCTTAGTATGGCTTTATAATGTTGTCTATCACCTTGTTAGGGTTGTGAGCCCTCAAAAAGAATTTGGATTGGAGTTTTTCTATTTTTGTTGGTATTGTTGTGATTCAGTTATGCTTAAATTGTATAATCGTACTAACAAACCAATTTTTATTTTTTCTTAAATCAATCTTAGTATCAAATTCCTCTAGCTTATGTAGAATGCTTAAATTGTATAACCGTACTAACAAACCAATTTGTTCTACAAACTTTTATTTTTTAATTTTTTTCTCAATTTGTTTGCAACCAAACACAGCGTTAGTGTTATATTTTGCCAAATGACATGCCATCTTTCTTATGGCTCAGGCAACTTGCATTCTACACTGGTTGCCTGGGGCATATTTGATTTTTGTTTTTATGATCTTTCTTGATCATTTGAAAAGACTTCATTAGTATGGTTGCCTGGGGCATATTTGATTAACCTGAGACAATGCTCAAGAAGGTGAAAATGTGTATTATTCTCTATGGTTTGGTGTGCACAAATACTCATTTCCTTTCTACTCCCGTTTATTGAATTAAATGTGCAAACTTAGTTTCTACCTCCATTTTTAAAATTATATTGACATAATTTTATCCAATGTTCTGGCTTGGCTATTTGTTGTATATATGGTCAAAGGAGCTGTGAAGATTGTTGTATATATGGTCAACAAAGGTTTTCCGTTCAGCTGAACTAGGGCACTTAGATCAACTTCTTCATCCTCAGGTATATATACAAAAAGATTATACGTGGATTAATAATAGATTGAGTTAATAACTAACCTAAGATTAGAAATATGCTTACTTCTGGATTATCTTGCTCTTAATTATTGCTACGACATATCCGAATTGGTTTCTATTTGTAGCTAATTTCTCTTTTCTCTGGGCATGTAGAAACCTGTAAACCCTAGGAAGGAATTGATTTAGAAAGGTAATGCTAGTTCCTCAGTTTATGTTTTGGTACATAAGCAATATTACAAAGTATATTGAACCATATTTTTATCTTTTTCAGGAATTTGCTACACGTGATGTTGACAGTTTTGATGTGCTCAAGTTGAAGCCAAAGTAATTACTTGTTTTGAGGATCCATTTAAGTAGTAGTTGTAAATATATGTATTTGGATACCCTATTTTGAGATAATGTAATGAAGATGGTGATATAATATTTCGATGTTTTCTTGTGAATATAGTTCAAAGTAGTTATTTTAAAATTGAATTGAGAAGTTTTTGGAAAGTAATATATAATGTGCAGTATTAAGCGTTATAAATGTGATGAGTTCAGTAATATTGAGTGTTATAAATGTTCTACATTGAGCTTATACAGATTATCTATTCATAACGCTTTCAAAATGTCCTGAATTGTGCACTATATATTAACTATTCATAACGCTTTTATAGAAACTATTTATGACGATTTTTTTATAACGCTTTTAAAAAATATTTATAACATCCGTTTTCATAACGGTTGCTTTGGGAAAAAAGTGTCATGGTTCGTCATTAATGATGCTTTTTAGCCGTCATTAAAAGAGTTTTTTTGTTGTAGTGGGCACAGATACCGGCAATTTCGATATACTGTGACAACCAGGCGACTGCAGCGGTGGTATCAAATGATCTCTTCAACGGGAAGAAGAGAACTGTGCGATTAAAGCACAGGGCAGTGAACGATCTCATCAAGAGAGGTGTCATTACAGTGATTGATCTTCGGAGTCAGGAGAACCTGGCGGATCCGTTCACGAAGGGCCTCAAGCGCCAGCTGGTCGAAGACACAGCAAGGAAGATGGGCTTGAAAGCTTTCTGATATTGTGTCTTTGTAATCCTACTATAAAGTTTTATGTTATTAGTTCAAAGAGAAATCTACTAGACATCTAACTTTCGGTTCAAAGGAGGACCATTACTACTAAAATACCCCACTTTACCGACGGAAGTTTAGCGACGGACGGATTCCATCGCTAATAGCGACCAGTTTTCGACATCTTAGCGACGGATTAGCGACAGACAACATAACATAATTTTTTCCAATTTTAAATGTAAAAATTTGTCGGGTTTCCGTCGCTAAGTCGACGAACGTTAGCGACGGATTCTTTTTCGTCGCTTATTCGTCGCAAATGTTGGCGGCAAAATCTTTAAAACATTGGCGGGAACTTTAGCGACTAAATGGCGACGGATATATCCGTCGGAAAATACCTTTTAATTGGCGACGGTTTAGCGACTAATTGATTCCGTCGCTATTCCGTCGCTAGGTTCTGTGCCCTAACTTAAATTGAACCGACGGGGGGGAATTTTTCATTCCCCCCAAAACTCTCTCTCTCTCTCTCTCGCGGCTCTCTCTCTCTCGCGCGCGGCTCTCTCTCTCTCTCTCTCTCGCGGCTCTCTCTCTCTCTCTACCAGGTATCTCTCTCTCTCTCTCTCTCTCTCTCTCTTTCTCTAATTTTGGGTTTTGGGGCCGGGGGGGGAGTGGGGGGGGGTCGGCTTCGCGGGGGGTGAAGAGGGCGGGGGGGGGGGGGGCGGTGAATGGGGTCAGGGGGTCGGGGGGGTGTGGGGAATGGGGGCAGGGGGTGGGGGGGGTGGGGAATGAGGGTCGGGGGGTCGGGGGGGTGGGGAATGGGGGCAGGGGGGTCGGGGGGGTGGGGGGGGTGGAGAGGGCAGGGGGGTCGGGGGGGGTGGAGAGGGCAGGGGGGTCGGGGGGGTGTTGAATGGGGGCAGGGGGGTCGGGGGGGGGGGTCGGGAATGGGGACAGGGGGGTCGGGGGGCGGGGGGTGGGGGGTGGAGAGGGCAGGGGGGTCGGGGGGGGTGGGGAATGGGGGCAGGGGGGTCGGGGGGGGGGGAGGGTGGGTAATGGAGAGGACAGGGGGGTCGGGGGGGGGGGGTTTTGAATGGGGACAGGGGGGTCGGGGGGTGGGGAATGGGTTGCATTCCCCGATACGGATACGGTTTAGCATGTCCCGATCCTAAGAAATAATACTATTTCATTTAATTTAATTTCATTTAATTTCAAAACTACTAAGAAATAATACTTAAAACACTTAAAATTATGCCTAAAAGTTTAAATTATATGTTTTTAAATGTAAATAATTTATTAATAATTATTTGTTTTCCAATACCAAAAAAATCCGATACTTCGATCCGATACCGCCGATACTACCGATATCGCCGATACCAATACTAGATTGCTTAGACTTATATTGCAAGGTAACTAGATACAAGTTATGATACAATGTAAATGCAAGTATACATGTTAGCTAGATAGCTTAGACTTATATTGCAATCTCCTATTCACACGAGTATTGATATCGCCGATGCCAATACTCGTAGGAATATATAGTCCGATACCGATTCCGATACCGATACTTTGAACCTTGATTTAAATACATGTTAGTATAGTATCTTCACATATATGTTAAGAGTATATACATGATTAGCAAGGTTACTAGATACAAGTTATGATACAATGTAAATGCAAGTATACATGTTAGCTAGATAGCTTAGACTTATATTGCAATCTCCTATTCACACGAGTATTGATATCGCCGATGCCAATACTCGTAGGAATATATAGTCCGATACCGATTCCGATACCGATACTTTGAACCTTGATTTAAATACATGTTAGTATAGTGTCTTCACATATATGTTAAGAGTATATACATGATTAGCAAGGTAACTAGATACAAGTTATGATACAATGTAAATGCAAGTATACATGTTAGCTAGATAGCTTAGACTTATATTGCAATCTCCTATTCACACGAGTATTGATATCGCCGATGCCAATACTCGTAGGAATATATAGTCCGATACCGATTCCGATACCGATACTTTGAACCTTGATTTAAATACATGTTAGTATAGTGTCTTCACATATATGTTAAGAGTATATACATGATTAGCAAGGTAACTAGATACAAGTTATGATACAATGTAAATGCAAGTATACATGTTAGCTAGATAGCTTAGACTTATATTGCAATCTCCTATTCACACGAGTATTGATATCGCCGATACCAATACTCGTAGGAATAGTCCGATACCGATATACATTGTAGAGCTCTGTTTTGCTATTCTGGACATGTTGTGACCTGTGCTGTTCTAAATAGGAGCCAGACACACTCCTGAGACGGGGGGAGTATGTATAATGATGTAGATTCTTACTAACTTATCATGTGAACCCATTTATGGGCCCTTCATTGAACCTTCTCATGTGCAACTTTAGTCCATTCACAGTTCCCTATATTGTACTCTACATCACCTAGTTCACTTATATCTAACATCCTAACCCTAATCCAAATTTATGAGTATCGGTATCGGGCTATTCTTATGTTTAGTTTGTCTTACGATACAGATTTTCACATCCAAATTGAGGATGAGTCGTTATTTTGTTGATCGTACATGGATGTACAAACGGCAACACGAGAGTAGAATTGGTGTGAGTGACGATTTTCAGGCAGGCGTGGAAGTATTTCTTAATTATGCAATGAGCAAAGCTCAGTACATGGACGGTAACAAAATTAAGTGTCCATGTGTTAAATGTCACAATAGACGTTACGAAGAAGTGGTGACTGTGAGAGATCATTTGACCCGTAAGGGTTCGTACGTAATTACGGCCTGTGGTCATCGCAAGGTGAACTATATTCGGAAAGACAGGCTGCGGAAGCTGCTACTTATGCTTTTGATGATAATGCTGCAACGGATGTCATCGAAGACCACGGATGCTCTGTTGATTATGGAGATCTGCAGAACCTTGCACGAGATATGGTGTATGATGCGACAGGGCCTAATTTTGATCCGGAGGATCCTAATCCCGAGGCGAAGGAGTTCTATGACATGTTTCAGGACGCAGATACTTCTCTATATCCTGGTTGTGAGACTCATTCCGTACTGTCAGTGACGATGCGGTTGTTGAACATAAAGTCTGATTTTAACTTGCCACAAGCTTGCTATAATCGGATCACAGAAGTAATCAAGGAGGTGTTACCGAAGGAATCAAAAGAGCTACCAAAAAACTTCTACAAGTCAAAGATGATGGTCCGACAACTGGGACTGGGGTACGAGAAGATAGATTGTTGTCGCAACGGATGCATGTTGTACTACAAAGAGAATTGCGTATCAGAAAGTTGCAGCTTCTGTAATGCGGATCGTTACAAGCCAGTACAGAGAAAAGGAAAGTCGACTAGAAAACGACGTCCTTACAAGTATATGCATTACTTGTCGATCACGAAGTGCTTGCAGAGGATGTATATGTCTCTAAATACAGCAGAACACATGACGTGGCACAGCGAAGAACGCATAAAGGACGAAGGAGAATTGTCACATCCTTCGGATGGAGAGGCGTGGAAACATTTTGATTTGTGTCATCCAGATTTTGCTGCAGAGCCTAGAAATGTACGCCTGGCGCTATGTGCTGATGGCTTCGCCCCTTTCGGACAGTCGGGATCTCAGTACTCATGCTGGCCGGTCATTCTTACCCTTACAATCTGCCACCATGGATGTGATGAAGACTCCTTATATGTTTGACAGCTATCATACCGGTCCTAAAAATCCGACGAAGAACATCGATATATATTACAGCCGTGGTGGATGAGCTGAAACAGCTGTGGGAGATCGGCGTCACGACCTATGATATTTCCAGGAAAAGAACTTTCAGATGAGAGCTTCACTCATGTGGACAATCAATGATTTTCCAGCATACGGTATGCTGTCGGGATGGAGTACGCACGGCATGTCTTGTCCGATATGCATGAAAATAGTAAGGCGTTCCGCCTTAGGCATGGAGGAAAAACTTCTTCTTTGACTGTCACCGTCAATTTCTGCCGCGACCCATTTGGAGAAAGAAAAGGACGCGTTCAGATATGGAAAACAAGAATTTTCTCAACCTCCTGCCAGATTTTCGGGATACGATATTTGGGAAGCTGTAAAGGAATTGCCCACCGCATGGAAGATCCATCAAACCATCGTG